>CM064870.1:42666024-42861612 GCA_032719365.1 Prinsepia uniflora | reverse complement strand
AAATGGTTTGGGTGGGTACAGTTTCAGGATGAAAAAGATGAAAAATAAAGATGATGATGATCCATGAATTAATTAAAAGGGGCCATAGTGTGGGTGACAAGTGTTAGTCATTGTATGGTCCCAAAATTGATATTTGGTGCCCACTAAAGATAACCCAATTTGAAAACCGTGCAACCATAAAACGCAATTGAACCTTCGGTGACCCGTAACTTTCTCGTATGATGTCTAATTTTCATGTGCCACCTGTCTACGGACTCGTATCGTCTCGATCTACGTAATGGACTTTGGTTCATGTGCCTTTGATTTCCTGGGTTAAAAGTCAACATTTTACCCTTATCCAAGGGTAAAATCGTCATTTTATCCCGAGCATCTGATAATCCTCGATTAATACTTAATTAATTCTTTATAATCCCGTAAATTCGGGATGGATCGTTACACGGCACGCCGAATTTGGACATTGTATGATGATTTAACGGGTCAAGGAAGTATTAGCTAGATTTTACGATGCATATAGTTTGAGAAAACTAGCTTTTAGTGCTTTAAGTATAGGACCCAAAATATCTACATTGGGACCCTAGGATGAGTGGCAAGTGTCACTTACCCCATTGGTCCATATCCCCACTGGTTGTAGACACGATTAGGGTCGACTGATCCGTTATAGAGCCGCGGTCGACCCCGCTGGTGGTAGACAATGATGATATCAGCATGTGACATCATCATGTCAAGCCACGTGGCAGTGGCGGGTTAGTGCCACTTAGCATTTTGTAAAAGGTTTTCGAGGGTGATGTGCAGGATGACGTCTGCAGGTGACGTTATGATGACTTCAGCAAGGGACACATGGCATGTGTTAGGTGATGACACATGACACTTGTCAGGTGGTGCCATGTGGCAGGCTGTCAGATGTCAGGTGACGTTAGCTAGGGTTAGTGTCAGCGTTAACTAGGCATGTGTAAACTATGACCAGTACGTGTGGGCACGTGAACTCAAATTTCAATGTGAAACTGGTCTTGTTTAAAAGGTTTCGACGTCCTGAATCCAATAATGGTGGTTTCAGGTCGACTAGAGCTCATTTGGTTGGTGTTTGGGAGGTTTTTCTCCTCGAGAAGTGTGGTTCAGGGGTGCATTTTTGGTTTCGGAGGGTTTGGGGGTTCCTTGTATGAACTTATATGGATTGTTAGTGACCCTCGAGTATGACTTTGACAGGCCCGAACATCCCACAGGCTTCAAATCGACTTACAGCTCACGTTTTGAACGAGTGGCAGTACTGTGAGTGGATAATTTCTTTCATAACTCTGATGTATGCAAACTTATATGTTTTTACTAATTTTATGGCATGGTTTGGCCTGATTATGAATATGATTATGATTGCGGGATCTATGATCAGTTTCAATATATTTATGGCTGGTATTTCTAGATATTGATTTTATCATGGTTTTTGGAAAACCGGATTTGGGCTGGTGCCTGAAAGTTGAATGTTTTGGGTTGGTGCCCTTGTGAAACGTTTTTTTAGGCTAGTGCCCGTGTGGTAACTGTTTTAGGCTAGCGCCCGATTTTAAAGGCGTTTCAAATGATACTGTTTATCTGATTGGTCAACCTCAAGTGATTGAATCTCTATATCTGGAGTTGGACTCTATGGATTCCCATAGAAGGGCTCAGACGTAGTCAGAGTTGGACTCCACACGTTCCGATGGGGTTGGACCTTGTAGGACTCGTACTCGTCTACTGGTAATACATATAGGATGCTAGTTGGACTAGCAGTTAGTTGGACCAGCATGACAACGTTTGACATATGGCTAGTTGGACTAGCAGGCTGGTTGGACCAGCGTGTTTAGGTTTAGCTTTTAATACTTGTGATATGTGTGAAGGTTTTCAAAATGACTTGGAGCTGGTATTTTCGGGGAAAATGTGGACCAAAGGGCTTTTATGTGTTTCATATGATTTGGGGTTGGACCTATGGTTTATATATATTGCGTTAGCTTTCAAATAATGGTTTATTTGACTATGCTTGTATGTTTTATAAAACGGAGGGTTAAAGGATATTTTCAAAAATGGTTTTCCAAAGCTTGCCCACTCACACTTTTTATTAGTTTTGGCACCCTTCAGGTTGATCGCGGACGCGGGCTATATGAAGACTGAGGCATCAAGTGGAATTGCGTACTCTAGTAACTCATAGTGGGTCATAGTTGTATCCCTTATCTGACAGGTCGTAAGTATTCCCGAGGGTAATTGGTCATTTTATAAAGATATGTCAAACGGGAGCAAGTCCTTTCACGTTAATCGATGTGGATTATGGAGAGGGTTATATTAATTTGGTATTAGAGCACTGGGGTTCTCTCTGTGGGATTGCACACTAGGTGTGCATGATAGTTTTCATATTGGATGTGATGCCTCCACGACGACAGCCCCGTCATTAGCCTATTAACGAGGATATGGATAGAAATTTTAATGGGAAAGGACGTTGGGGTCATTTTGTTAGCCATTGGATGTCATCTTTCAGTAGGGTTGAAGCCCGAGGAGCGTCGATTTTCATATGGGCCAAGCGGCTTGGAGCCGTGGTGTTACTGGTTGATTGGATCCCAAGAAGGTGATTGTTTAGAGGTGGTGACCAATTATCGATCTTGGTGGATGTGCTAATAAGAGCAACAGGGATTGTTGACAACCCTTGAGTAGGAAGGTTTACTGATGGATCAGTTTTTGGGGGACCGATCAACAGTTCTCACGTTTTGAGCGAATTATAAGGGCGATGGGTTGGCCTCCTGAGCGTATAGTTCCGATAGTAGTGTTCTTGTTGGATTGGTCTACATAATGTTGGTGGCAAACATTTCTATTTACGGGATTAAATATGACTATCAAGGCTTAGGCGACGTTCAAGTAATGTTTCTTACATCATTTTTACCTCCAGTATTATCGGGATACTGAGAGGTGGAGTTCATGCGTCGGAAGTAGGGGGACTTGGCGGTTGCTCGGTATAAGCATATATTTTTGGATTGGGCTCGATTCGTACTAGGTGCGGTGACGATTGAGGTAATGAGGATTCTACGGTTTGCATTAGGTCTTCAAAATGAGACTCGAGTGTTGGTGCTAGTTTGAGGATTCACCGCACTCCGAACTCTGTCAGATGTGGCATCTCAAGTGAAGATGCGCTTGTCAGAATCCTAGCAGTAACCGAGTGGATCTGACGGTGCCGAGGGCATCAGGAGAATTCGTTTATCCATGGAGCTTTGAAGACAGACACTTTTGGCTCCGATTCTTTGAGTGGAAGACGTGCGAATTGCAGTGGGTAGACAAGCGAGGTGGAGCAAGCTCCGAGAGGGTCGGTTGAGATCTCAATTATTCTCCCAAATAAGTCGGATTGCACGAGTGTTGACAGATTATGAACCCACACACTATTATTTCCAGAGGAATTTCAATTTTAGTTATCTGGGAGTTGATCCCACTGGGTTGGGGCACGAGTATCAGTACTCGAACTGATATTATACTCAATGCTAGTTCGGGTGATTTGAGACCCTTTGAATTGGGTGTAAGGTTTTTACTGTAAGGCAGATTTGATCCCCTTGAACATCTTTGGCTTGATGTGATTCTAGGGATGAATTGGTGGACTACCATCATGCCTCTGTCGAGTGTTTGAGGAACCATCGTCTTTGGTAGTCCTGACTTGCCACGGTTTGTCTTTTGTGGGGACCAGAGGATACTTCCTTCAGGAGTTACGACTTCGGCACTAGAAAGTTTTTATGGAGGGGTTGTCATGGATACTTAACAAATGTTATGATGTCCCTGGATGGCTCAGTGAGGACGTATGGGGTTGCCACCTCAGAGGGAGGTTAAGTTATGATTCTTCCGGGTAGTCAACCTATTTTGCAACCATCGTATCGGATGATACCGAGTTGAGACAATTGAGGGTTCTACTGCAGGATTTAGTGGATTAGGGGTGCATTGGACTGGTATGTCATCTTGGGGTGCCCAGTACTATTTGTGGGATACCATATTAGGATTTGAGAGGAGTCGGGATCACATGTTTGGTCTCCAAACGAACTGAGGTACTAAAAGGGGATTCTGGCATGATTCGAGTTTTCGGTGGGGGACTTGAACAAAGCCAGGGGAGCCGATGGACTACCGGTTGGTCGCGACAGTTTTTCGTGGATGTTGTTGATGGTTGAGACAATTCAGGTGCCATAGGGCATGGTAGTTTCTCAGTAGAAGCAGGGGTTTCGGATTTGAGATTGGATTGCACCTGCGTGGGTGGTAGGTGAGGTTGACAAGTGTCAATGCCTTGAGCAGGAGGTTATTTGTCGAGAACCGTTATGTAGAATGTGGGATTATGATTATGTAGACAGGTGGCACGTCAATTTTGGACATCGTATAGTGATTTTAATGGTCAAAGAAGGATTTAGTTGAATTTTATGGTGCACGTTGTTCAAAAATAGTTGACTTTGTTGTTTAGTTGTGGGACCCTAAATATCTAAGTCTGGACCATCGGATGAGTGAAAAGTGTCATTCACCCCATTGATCCATATCCCCACATTCATACAGATCTCTCCTCCCTTTGTTTAACATGCCCAAAACCCACCCTCATCCCATATTATCATTGTCTTCATCATCTGGTACTGGTTGAGGGAAACAGAGAGTGTTGAGAGGTCAAGATAGACTGAGGGAAAAGATAGAGCCGTGAAGGATGTCTGGAAACCCAGGGAAACGAGGTAAACCCCGTGAACCCGTGTGTGTTAGATTTTGGGTTTGGATTTTGGGGCTTTAAAACTGTAAACTGAAGCTAGGGTCTTGTTCCCTGAGTTTGGATGAGTCTGTAGGGACAAAACCGAGGGAAAACGAACGCCTAGACTAGCCGAAGGACGAGCTCAAAGTTAGGCTATGAGAGTCGAGCTTGGCTGGAGGTTTTACAGGTATGGTTTCTCAATTTTATGGCCATAGATCGATTTCTGGGTAGGCTAGGAGTAGTTTGGTGAAAGAACATTAGAAAAAGGAATTGAAATGGCGAAGATAGAACCGGGTCTAGTATTCGGGTCGAATGACCAGTTACAGGGTCACAGGTCAACTTGGTTGGAGGTTGATGATGATGACATGGCATGTGACATCATCATGTTAGGCCATGTGGCCAAGGCTGGCTGGTGACACGTGGTTTTATGTTAGTGGGTCTATCAGAGGTAATATGGCAGGGTGACACAAGCATGATGTCATGATGACGTCAACAATAGACACATGGTACGTGCCACGTTGTGACATATGGGACTTGTTAGGGGGTGCCACGTGGTGAGTTTTTAGATGTCAAGTGTTAGGGTGACGTTATCTAGGGCTGACGTCAGCAGTGACGTTAGCGTTGACCAGCGTGTGAATGATACTTTGATTAGCGCGTGTGGGCACTTGGGCTCAAATTTCGAGGTTAAACTAGTATTTTTTAAAAGATTTCGATGTCCTGAATCCAATGGTGGTGGTTTCAAGTTGATCAGAGGTCGTTTGGTTGGTGTTTTGGAGGTTTTTCTCCTTAAGAACCGTGTTTGGGACGGGTTTTCAGTTCTAGGGTCTTTGGGGGGTTTCTTCTATGGACTTATATGGATTGTCAGTTACCCCAGGTGTGACTTTGGCAAACTAGGGACGTCCTAGAGGCTTCAATTTGGATTACGGCTCTAGATTCGGGCAAGCAGTGGTATCGTGAATGGACATTTGATTTCATAAATGTGATGTATACATAAATATATGTTTTTATTGGCTTTATAACATGATTTGGCATGGTTATTATTGTGGATAATATTTATGGATTCATGATTGTTTTTTGGAAAACTGGGATTTGGGCTGGTACCCGGGAGGTAAATGTTTTGGGCTGGTGTCCAAGGATGAAACTTTTTTTGGCTGGTGCCCCGGGATGGAAATGTTTTGTGGCTGGTGCCCGGGTAAAAAATGTATTTTCGTAAACTTTTTTCTAGTAGGTTATCCTCATGCGATTGGATTGCTATATCCAGAGTTGGACTTTGAGGATTGCCACCGATTCAGACGTGGTCAGAGTTGGACTTGACACGTGCCGACAGAATTGGACTCTGCAAGATCCGTAGTGTCTACTACTAGTACAGATGGTACGCTAGTTGGACTAGCAGCTGGATGGACTAGCAGGACGATGATTAACTTTATGGCTAGTTGGACTAGCATGGTGATGTTGACTTTTGGAGCTGTTTGGACCCGTGGGATCAGGTTTGGCCTTTCTTACTTGTGATATGTTCAAGGTTTTTAAAATGGCTTAGAGCCGGGCATTTTTCAGGGAAATGTGGGCCAAGGTCTTTTTTTTTATGTGATTTGGGTTGGTCCCAGGGTTCTTATGCATTATTGTTTTATTGAAAATAAAAGGGTTTTGGTTATGCATGCATGTTTTATAAAATGGGGGGTTAAAGGTATTTTTTCTGAAAATGGCTTTCTAAAGCTTTATTTTTGTCCACTCACAGTTTTCATGGTTTTGGAACCCTCCAGGTTGGTTGCAGATGCGGGATGTAGGGAGGCTGAGGCAACACGTGGGTTGGCATACTCTTTTTATCTTGACGTATGTTGAGGTAGGTATTCCTTTTCTGGCACGGGGTATGTGCTTATCACATGTTAAGGGCATTTTGGTAATTTCGCCATGTTGGTGTCAGACGGGAGCAGGTTCTCTCACAGTAATCGAGGGGGGATTACGGGGAGAGTCCTATGAGTACTCTATTCCTTGTGGCACCTATGCCCACTCATCCCGCAATCCAAGCCTCCTCGAATAATGTGAAACACCAACGAATGTCATAGTAGCTATCCAAGCCTCCTCGAATAATGTGAAACACCAACGATGCCTGAGGGGTTAAAAAACAAAGGGTGAGTGGACCCAATAACTTACTCAGTGAAAAACCTCAAGCTTTAAAACATGCTTTACCCCTCATTTTTAGAAAACTCAAACAGTACGTTTCAGACTTGCACGTAGTACGAGAAATATCAATAATAAAATAATAATGATCAAATGTATCATGCTAGCAAATGCATATCACATGTCAACCCACTAAACTCTTGCTCATGAGTTGTTCTAGTCATACTCTCATGAAAATTATTGGGTATCTTTGCTCGTGTACCATGATCACGTGAAAACTGGGTGTTGAGCACCATCATCACACCTTCTCTAGAGCTCGGGAAACAAGCTAGCACTATTAACTAGTATTTTGAGCAGAACAAGTGAACAATCATGTGGAGGCTAGTCAGTGGCCTATAGATAGGTAGTGGGTTCTAACATCTCAATCTTAATAACGCCTCGGGGACTCGTATGCACATCTGAAAAACAACACAACTAAATACATACTATGTATCATCAAATCATAGCACATATTAGAACATTTGAGCACACACCTTAAGGTAATCATAACGATCATTCTCAATAATTTATCTTAAATAGGAAATCAAGCAAGTTCGGTAAATACTATAAATATAAGCATCATAAAATGTGCGAGTTATTAGTATAGTAAATCAAGTATAGGGAAAGGGGTCCACTCACACACTAGTTAAGGAGTCGAAATGACCCAACATACCAAGCTAGAACAAGCTCCAAGCTCAAATAACCCTACCAAGGTCGAGTTTAAAGGTTACTAATCAAATGTAACTCAAAACCATAAGGAAATCCCACTAGGGTAGCCCAAAACAACACTTAGAACACTATAAATGGGTTGGAAAGTGTTAAAAACGTTTCAAAATGCCCTGAAACTATGCCCATGCATTGATGCGGGCTGGAAAATGGCTCCACAGGCCGCCACGTGCCAGTAGGGGCCAGGAAAGTGCTTCATGCATTGCTATGCTTCGGGAAAGGGCTTTCCCCTACCATCCATGCACACCCACGTGCTTCACACACTCTATGCGTGTTAGCTACAGTGTTCGCATGGGCCATATGTGCACCTCCTGCGTCCAGGAATATCCCCTAGAATATTCCTAGAATATTCCATCTTAACGTCGTTAGTTGACTAGCGGTGATGATCATTGACTAGCATTCGTTAACCATTGAATGTTGACCACCATCGCCGGAGCTTTATCGGAGACGGTGGTTGGAGTGCCGCAAGCGCCGCCTTCCACAGTAACCAGAATCTTGAATTTTCACCGAAAAGTTCTAGAGTCTGGCGAGGTCTAAACTTCTCCGATTCTAACATGCAAAATGTCGATTCACATCTACTAATCATGAGGATAACAAAAATCTAGGTTTTAGATTCAGAGTATACCTGCTCCAGTCAAAATGACACCAAGAAAGTCTCAGCCCTGTAACTTTCGCCCCCGTCGGCTTTGCTATGCCCTACTCGAATTCAACATGCAATTATATTAGAGTGAGGCCCTTTCCGTGAGGAATTCAATGCTCAAACCTAGGCAGTGGGAGACTACCTAATTCGTACGATGGTTCACCATGAAGGTTGCAGGTTTACGTTTTTCGGTGTTGGCCTTCACCATCTATCCATACTCAAAATCAACATTCAAGTACACATTTAGCATCCTAATGTCAAGATGAAAAGGAATATGGAGTTAGGATCAATGAATTCAGCCTCGTTCAAGCTCAAGCGTCCTGGGTCGACCTCAGGTCCAAGCCGAGTTGAGCTCTCCAATTTGTGTCACGGCGATTCAAGGGTTTTCCTGATGAGTGTGGCCACTGAAAAGGATCACCACGAGGCTGTGAGGGCCATCCGGGATTTGTTTCAAGTTTTCTGGGTCTACGATCATTGCATGTGTCTTCCATCGATGCCTTGAGCCATGATTTCTCACAGTGGAAGTATGTTTGATCAATGGCGAGGGAGAAGGATAGTGACTGGTTGACTGCCTGAGCTTAAAGGAACGACACCCACGGTGAGTATTTGATAGGTTGTGGATTTATCATTTCAAGGTGGAGTGCTCACAGGTTGTACAGGGGAGATGTGTGTGTGTGTGTGTGTGTGTGTGTGTGTGTGTGTGTGTGTGTGTGTGTGTGTGTGTGTGTGTGTGTGTGTGTGTGTGTGTGTGTGTGTGTGTGTGTGTGTGTGTGTGTGTGTGTGTGTGTGTGTGTGTGTGTGTGTGTGTGTGTGTGTGTGTGTGTGTGTGTGTGTGTGTGTGTGTGTGTGTTATGCTAAAACAGAGTGTGGGTTAATTAGTAGGGTGTGTGCCACAACTATGGGTAAGCCTTAAATAGGTAATTGGTTTTGGGCCTTGACTTGGGCTTGCATCAGACTTGGTTGCGATAAAAGACTATTGCCAATTGTGGAGTGCTTGGGCTTCCAATTCGGGCCTGGGTTGTGTTGGGCTTAGGAGATTAATTCAGGCTAGCAAAACAAACAATCCAAACCTAAACACCCAAAAAGTAGTCTATAAGTAAAGAAATCTAAGCCAACGAAGCTCGTAAGGGAAATTTGGTAATTTCACATTTTTTGTCTCTAAATTTTGGTATACAATGTATCAATCTACCCCCATAGAGAAATTTTGTCCCTGAAATTTGGTCAATGCCGGTCAAAGGCGTAACTCCAAGCAGTTACTGGGGATCGTATGTGTCACCACAACCCAAAAGTTCAACTTCCTCGTAAGGTCCAGCGGATGAAAGCATCCTCGAGTGGTTTGCTAGTTCTCTAATCCATAAGTTACTGGTGCGTCTCCTCGGTCACAACATGCAACTCAATAGTTATTGTTCCCTAGTGAATCAACAAATTAGAATCTTCTTGAATAG
This sequence comes from Prinsepia uniflora, assembly GCA_032719365.1. Lineage (NCBI taxonomy): Eukaryota > Viridiplantae > Streptophyta > Magnoliopsida > Rosales > Rosaceae > Prinsepia > Prinsepia uniflora. Next base: position 42,851,933 of record CM064870.1, on the reverse strand, counting down.
TTTTCTAAATGTCCTGTAAGGGTTTCTTAGTCAACGAAAAGTATCTCCCAAAGGAATATGGAACATTCAAAAGTAATCCCAAGTAGGTTAAGCAACTCAGAAGACTTTTGTGTTCCAATTATCCGATAAGGTAACTGTAATGGCCCGGACTTTCAACAAGGGTAGAAATGGCCATTTTACCCCTGAAGTTAATGAATTGACTTTTTGACCAAAAGTTAAAGTGTTGACTTTTTTTACAAGGATGGTGATAAGCCTTTAATTAAGCATCATTTTATACCCTTTATACTTATCTTTTAATGTTTAAATTCCAAACAATAGGAGAAAATAATCTATTTTGTAAGAAATGTGCAGAATTGGATTAAACTCGGAATTACAAGAATTTAGGCGAAAGAATCACCTCAATCGGAGTTATATTAAAGAAGTTACGAGTAAAAAAAAGAGGCCACCAAAAAAGTACAACAGATTTTGGTAAGGAACTACCGAACCTATTTAATCAGCCCAAAATCGGATTCGGAAGGCGCCTGTCGATTAGCCCGTGATGTGTTCGACGCACGTGTTCCGATTTCTAGACTCCCCTTCAGCGAGCGCCTATTGAACTCGATTCCAGCCTTCACTTGCACGTTGATTGCTACTTAACCATCGAAATTCAGCCAAAATGCGGTGGGCTGCCACCGCAAGTCTTTCCTGTTAGATTCCAACAACATTTTCCTTCCTTCTAGTGGAATAATTGCCCAATTCAAGTTGGGATTTGTTTCCCTTTTCCCAAAGAAAACCTTATTCATATGGCTTTTGGATTTTTTGTAAAGACCGTTATGAAGGTCTCAGCCTCCCGAGTTCGTTGACAGGCGGAATGCCAGAAACGGTATGATTTGGATATGTGTGTAAATAACCCTTGTCGTGATGCATGTTGACTGATTGGGTATTCTCAGACGTTGAGTGGGGCTCCAGTTCCTAAGACTAGTGGCTCGAACATTGAGCTGGGCTCTAGTTCCCAAGTGAGTGAGCATGTGGTGTGCTTACCGGTAGTGCAGTTGATTGTGTTGATTGAGCAACAGTTCTAAAGTTTATCCCGGTATGCTCCGACACTTGTAGCAACTGAGGCAGACAAGTGCAGACAGTTTTAGCTAGGGTTACGAGGTGAGATCCGAGCTATTATGACAGTAGGTTCATTTGTTACTCCAAGAGAATTGTCAGATGACGCTATCTGCGTAGAGGCATGTTTGATGATGCAATATCAGGGAGCTAGTTCTGGCAAGAAACGTGAGAACCACCTGGGGGATAGTGAGGAGATGGAATTAAAAGGTACCCAGGGTTTGAGGTTGAAGTCATAGACACCCACTCAGTTTAGTCAAGCTCCAATGCAATCGTCAAATAGACATGGGGGTAGAACTTTTTGGAATCGTTATTTTGATTGTGGCGAACCTGGGAACTTTCATAAAGATTGTCCAAACCACCTGGGGGATAGTGTAATAGGGCGAGATGTAGCAGACTATGGTCATACTTTTGGTACATCAGGAAGAGGTCAAACCCCAACCCGTGGGATTGGAAGTGGATCCAGAAGATGTGGCCAATCTTCAGAGCCACAAGCTCGAGTATTTTCTATGAGATGACCAGAGGTTCGTGATACACCAAGCATAGTGGCAAGTGCGTATTTACATTTGGGTGTAATTTATGTGCTTTAGTTGTTTCAGAGTACACATTGATTGTTTCCTAGGAAATCACGAGTATCGAGTTAGAACTCGCATATCCTATCTAAATTTCAAGGACAATTTTATTTAAGGAGGGTAGGTTGTAACGGCCTGGACTTTCAACAAGGGTAGAAAATGACCAGAAAATGACCAGTGTTCCCATGAAGTAAAAGAGTTAACTTTTTGACCAAAAGCCAAATTGTTGACTTTTTTACTGGGATGGCTTTTGGATTTTCTGTGAAGACTATTATAAAGGTTTTGGCTTTTCGAGTACGTTGACACGTGGTATGCTAGAAACAGAGTTCAGACGGATTCATTTAGGGATTAAATCAAGTAAGGATGTTTTGGTAATTTGGATAAAAGGGTATTTTAGTAATTTAATTTGGGAGATTTTCTTATGGATGGATTGAAGAGGTGATAGGTGTCCTTTATCACTTAGGGATGTGTGATGGCCTTAGCTTGTATGTGTGTGTGCATATATGTGTTTTTGAGTGTTGGTGTGCTGTGTGGGTGTTTGGACGAGAGAGTAGAAGAAGAAAACTGAAGAGGAGAGAAAATGGAGGAAATCCAGAGAAGAGAGGGAGAAAGAGAGAAACAAAACAAAGATAAAGAAGGGAAGTGTTGAACTCAAACCTAGAAGGAGAGAATGAGAGTGAGCCCGAGAAGGAGTTTTCGAGTTTAGAGTTGGTTAACCCAGTTCTCAATAGGGAACCTTGGAAACAAGGTTATTATTACCTTCTCAGAGTTCCTGCGACCTTAATAAGGCCCTGGTTCGTGAATTTGAACGTCGAGATCACCTAGAAATCGAGGAAGAGTTTTGGCCAAAAGTTGAGAGGATGGGTGACGGATTTGGGTAAGTTTTCTTTGAGTTTTCATTATATAGATCTCTTCCTAAGCTAAATTAGAGTAGATTGGATGAAAAATGTCAAGTTTTGAGTGAGTTAGGATCAGATCAGGTCGTCGGGTCGAGTGACCCGAAAATCCAGAGTATCGGGCAGAGAAGATGACGCTGTAACTGGGTGCATGAGTGGCTAATTGCTAGATAAGTTTGACTAATTGCTAGCTATCAGGATAACTAGAATGCAACTCCAAATGTTAGTCCTTTAGGTTCTTCAAGTAGCTAATCTGTAAGGGCCCGGGATTTCGAAAAAGTCAATTTGGAAAAATTAAAAGGAAAACGACCACTTTACCCTTGTAAGGTTAAATGTTGACTTTTTTACCTGAATATTTTTGGGATTTTTCATAAAGATCGTTATGAAAGTCTCGACCTCCTGAGTGCGTAGATAGGCATAGGTCGAAAATGGAGATCAGATAAAATCATTTTTGGATCTAAGTAGTGTAGGGGCATTTTGGTAATTTTTTCCTAAAGAGTAATTTAGTAAATTTGCACAAGACATAAGGCGATATTGATAGAAACTATCCTAGAAGCACTAGAAAATCACACCCAGTCCCGCACCTATCTGACAAGTAACCCAAAAAACTTACGTTACCACCCCCCCCCCCCCCCCCCAACACTCGTCAGGCAAGGAATACACGCAATTTTCCTCAATTCATGCCTCCGCCTCTCGAATAGTCTCGAATTCCATGCTACAGTCCTGGAGGGTTATTAAAACCAAGAAAACAAGTGAGTGGACAAAACTAAACCCTTAAAAACTTTTTTTTTAACATACATTTTTACCCTCAATTTTATAAGACTACGCATGCATAAGTTAAAACTATTAAAACTTGATGAAACTGATAATAAACAAGTAGTCTCGAATTACGTGCAACCGTCAGAAAATCTGACAGTAACAAAAAGAAGACCAATCATAAAACCATATCAAAGTACCATAACCATAATCATGCATAATTAACCCATCCTCGATGCCTGCAAATCACACCATCATATCATACTCACATTACTGGTAGGCCAATCACTCGGGAAAAAGAACTTTTACCTCGACGTCCGAATGAGCATCGACTCAAGAGAAGGATTTTTACGTCGACGTTTGGGTCATCACAGCACTAGTCTCAAGAAAAGGAGTTTTACCTCGATGTCTAAGACAACCCATCACAATAATAGTACCCGAGGAGGGATTCACAACTCAAACAGTTCATATCACAAGGCACAAATATTAAGACATCATATCTATATATATAACTCATATCATTTCTAAAATGAAATCCAAAATCCAATATAAACCCAGAACACAATATATACAGTTTTCTCGTAAAAAATGGAATAAAAACTTCTTTAAAAACACCAAAAATCACACAAAATCATACTAAATCATACTAAATAAACCACATAAAACCAACATGTCGAATCATTAGGTAAAGCCCGTTCGCTTACTGGTCTAAAACCTATACAAGTTGTTCTTCAAATCTCCGGTTCTTTTGATGCTAAAAAGGTTACCATTTCAACACAGGTACTTCATCACGTGAATATTACCTAGGTCTCTATAGACACAACATGCCTTCGAAGTGGTTCATAGGGGGGTAATACCAAATTGTAATTGTCCTCCTTATCCCTCCATTATAGGTTGATACGGTCTAATCCACCAGGGACTCAAAATAATACCATTATCACATTTTCCAAGATATGGACAATCTTATCAGACTGGTCATATAATCCTTGGATTTTAGTCAACCAACCGCTTTGCGTATTATTCCAGGCGAATATTTGTTTTCTTACTGGTAAGAATTAGACTAACTCATAATTCTATTTACAATTATCCAGACCTTATCATAACTTCTTTGCACTCTTAGGCTGAAATAAAAATTCCATCGTTAAATGAATCCCACATGTATTTAGGAATCGAAAGTAACTACCAAATTTCATTTAACTTTGACCATTAAGTCCTTTTCCTTTTTTAACATATCACGGTATCTATCCACTTATTTAATCATTTGGCTACCTTATTGTGCATACGAGGCACCTTAGTTCGCTTAAGATGCATCATATAAGTTGAGATGTAGAATCCATAAATGTTCTACTCAAGGAACATAAGCTTCCTTTGGACAATACCAGTAATTCTTAACCAATTTGCCCCACTTCCATCATCCCTGGTTTAAATCCTTTGGGTGACTTTAAACTCTTATAGCCCATACAAGTCCTATATTTCTCCTTATAAAAATAGTAGCTTCAGGCTTTTAATGAGTGTACTACTGTTACCAGCTCTGATTTATGTTCAGAATGATCTAATCCATAAGGTTTGAATTTTCTAAACACATAGGTAATAACCTTTCTATATTATTCCACCAATCCCAAAGCTTCTTAACTTCTGTTACTATCTCTTTACTTCAATTTTGTTGGGAATCCATACTAATTTTATTAACTGGTATTAAATATTCCGAAGTATTACATCCGTCAGGCAAAACTAACACGTATTGAATGTATGTACAATGGATCCCTATTAGCGTAATGATCCTTATCATCAAAAAATTTAAGAACGGTTAAGATACCCTTATTGAATCCATGAACATGGCTAGGATGTTAGTGAATCCAAATAATATCACTAGAAATTGACATTGACCTTATCTCAACTAAATGATCATTTCCTTACTCAACTTATGATGTCTAGATCACAGTTCAATTTCTTAAAAGTATCTAGCTTCTCTTAGTTGTTCAAACAAATCATTTACCCAAGGTAGGGGGTATTTATTTCATACTTAGCACCTTTTTCAAACTAACTGGAAATAATACACAAACTCACTTATGTGTTTAGAAACTAGAGTTACTGAGCCCGTAATGGCACCTTGGGTTCCACCTCGAACCCATTTTCAGTATTCAAACTGTAACTTTTTTCTGAGCTCTATGCTAGTATTCATTCATGCTTAGATATGTTGGCTTCAATTGGAATCCTAATTCAATATTTGTAACTCAGGCCATTACTGCTATACCAAATCTTTAAGAAAACCATTGGTATACGCGTCAGATCCGGCATACTACTTTCATTAACTTAAGACTCAAATACTTACCCTAATCGAAAATCTTATTCATCTATCACATTAAGCTCACCATGTCAACAAATACTATAGCTTTCACTTATGAACTCATTTACTACTTGAACCCACATACTTTCTCCCTTATCATTACATAACATTCACTGCTCACCCTAATAATCCAAGCCATTTTCTGCTCTATAGCTACCCTGATGTTCCTATACTCATCTCATTACCAGGTCGTGCATGAGGCTCACGTCTTAAAGGCATGACAATTGAAAGCACATCTTAAACCCAAACTCTGATACCAAGTTGATAGGACCCGTCCCTAGAGCACTAGAAAATCACACCTGACCCTGCTCCCGTCTAACAAGTAACCCAAAATAATGACGTTACCCACCAACACTTGTTAGACAAGGGATACGAGTACTCTTCCTCAATTCATGCCTCCGCCTCTCGAACATCCTCGAATTTCGTGCAACAGTTCTAGAGGGTTATTAAAACCAAAAAACATGTGAGTGGACAAAAATAACCTTTGAAAACGTATTTTAAAAAATATACGTTTATACCCTCCGTTTTATAAGCCTATGCATGCATAAGTTAAACTATTAAAACTTGATGAAACAGATAATAAACAAGTAGTCTTGAATTACTTGCAATCGTCAGAAAATCCAGCAATAACAGAAAGAAAACCAATCATAAAACCATATCAAAGTACCATAACCATACTCACACATAATCAACCGATCCTCGATTCCTGCAAATCACATCATCATATGATACTTGCATTACAGATAGGCCAGTCACTCGGGAAAAATGAGCATTTACCTTGACGCCTGAGTGAGCACCAACTCGGGAAAAATGAGTTTTACCTCGACGTCGGAGTCGTCACAACAATATTCTCAAGAAACGAAGCTTTACCTTGATGTCGGAGACTACCCATCACAATACCAGTAACCGAGGAGGGTTGCTCATAACTCAAACAGCTCACATCATAAGGCACAAATATTGAGACATCATATATATATATATATAACTCATATCATTTCTAAAATCAAATCCAAAATCCAATATAAACTTAGAACACAATATATGCAGTTTTCTCATAAAACGTGGATTAAAACAACTTCTATAAAATCACCAAAACTCACACAAAATCATACTAAATCAAACATCATCAAAATCACATAGAAAAACATTTAAATTAATTAAATATCGCAGTCGATTACCGATTGTACGCCTTTATGTAATTATTAAGATCTTTCCCGCATGTCACCAATCACTTTTTAAGGTCACTAACCATCCCAATAAACTCGTATTTTAATCCCTCCAATTTTAAGGATTTTAAACAGATTTAAAAAAAAAAGAGGTAAACCTTCGGACAGTCAAAACTGTCTTGAGACGATGCCTGATCATCTCAAAAACTATACCATTAGACTCATAACAAAAAAAAAACATAAGCTTTCATATTGGCTAGACTCCTAAAAGGTGGACCACGTGCCCACATGCACCACCCTCTTTCCTTGCGACTGGGCCTCACTCGCATGAATTTGCAGTCGTAGGCTCAATTTCTTATAACCTTGAGGGGTCTACAATTCTAGGTCGTCCGACTCGACGACCTGACCTGCTTATGTCTTCTGAAAGCTCAAAATAGAAATACCTTACCTAGGAGTAACAATCCGAGCTTCTAGTTTTCAGCCATGGCAACCAAGGGCAGTTCAGCGACTTCTCCATGTCCAAAAACCATCCTTCTTACCTCTATAAGGTTGTATGAACTCCAGGGATCAATTACGATGTCTCATTCCAAGTTTTCTGACCAAAAAATAAAAACCCGATATAGGGACTCTACGGTTCCCTGTTTTTCTTCACTACTTCCCCCTCTTCCTCACTCTTTTCATGTTGGTTTCTTCCTCACCCTGTTTATCTCTCTGGTTTTCCTCTCTTTTTTCTTCACTGGGTGAGTGGATGGTGGTTTTTCTCCTCTTCGGTTTCAACTGAACGAAACCACCCACACCCCAAACTTCACATATATGTGTGTAGGTCGGTGGAAGATTTGGGAGGTAGAATACAAGACCTATCTAGATACATGTCAACATCACACATGATTCTCATGTAAAATTGTAAAATTACCAAATTACTGTTTGTGCCAAAATTACCAAAATACCATTAACCGTCTTTGACCCGTATTGAAACCATTCGACCTCCTATCTCACTATACTGCCTTTTTATTGACTTCGGACACTGAGACCTACATGATGGTACTCATGAATTGTCCAAAAAGTGTCCAAGTTAAAAGTCAACATTTGATCATTTAAAACCACCTTTTTATCTTTCTTGAATTTCCGGGTCATTCCATTGACACTTGTCTAGAACTTTCATGTATCTTTCTTGTTGCACCGACCTACCCTTGTAGGTACTATATACACATTCATACATGAAAGACTTTAGTGATTGTGTGAGGAAGTTTTGAGTGGAACCACCCAAACCCGTGAGCAACCAATCCCAAGAATTAACAAGAACCATTAGGGAAACAGAGGGAGAAAAAGTTAAGAATAGAGGGAGAAGGGAAGAAGGAAGAAGATTGGTAAGGAGGAAACTGGAGAAGGAGAAATTCATGGTTGAAAGCCATCGTTGAGTTTTCAACAAAAAAAAAACTTGAAACCAAGTCCAAAAATAGCCCCTGTAATCTCTTGTGATCATTTTGAGATTGAAGGGAACGAACTTTGGACACGGAGAAGTCTGGAAATCAAAGGATAACCATTGGACGAATTTTGAAGATTGGTTGAGGAATTAAGGTAAGTTTTTCTTAGATTTTGAGGTCATAGAACTCTTCTTATGTCAGTTTAGGGTACACTGGATGTGGAAGGAAATAAAAAGAATGAAAAATGGCAAGTTTAGGACCCGGTCATGGTCATTTGGTTGGGCGACCTGAGACCAGAAAGTCGGGTAAATGAGAAGATGAACAGTACCCTGGAGCATGAGGGCCATGCATAGGGCATTGTGGCGATGTTTAGGGGTACGTGCTACTGTGTCTCAATTTTTTATCAACATATGTGTTTTCGATGTTACAAACACAATGGCAGAGGTGTCGAGGCAATCAGACACTATTTTGGGGTAATTTTAGGTGTCTGAAGTGCGTGTTTAATTTTAGAAATTCGTAATTAAAATCAAAAAATTAGGAATCATGCTAGGAGGTTATGTGGGATTTTAGTAACCTGAAATTATGGTTTTTGACAGGAGACATAGCCCCCGAAGTTAGCGAGGAACGTTCAAAACGAGAATAAAAAAATAATTAGACTAGGTGTGGACATTGATTTTCTTTAAATAATTATGCATGCATATTTAAATATTTTAAGTATTTTTCTATGAGATTTATATGATATTGGATTGGATGTGATTTTTATGTGATTTTTGGTGATTTTACGGAAATTATTTTAAAGTGCGCGTTTTACTAGATTTCGCTTACATTGTGTTTTGGGCTTAGTGTAACACCCCGGAAATTCGAAGATTTGAATATTGTAATTTAATGTATGAATTGACGTTTTACCCTTGTGAATGGTATGGCCAAATTGTTGACTTTTGATTGGTGGGTCAAAAGGACTTTGACCAGTGACCGTGACGTAGTTCGGGACGTCACGAGTTCATAGACAGGTGGCACGTCCAATTCGGACGATCAGAGAAAAAGTTATGACTATCGTAAGTTCAGGGGCATTACCGTAATTTGGACTTTAGGGGCGAAAATGTTGAATTTTCGTTTGGAAACTAATTTTCACATGACTCAAGGACCGTTAGGTAGGTCTCAATGTCCTGAGTCCGTAGACAGGCGGCACGCCGAAATCGGACTTCGTACGAGGAAGTTATGGTCAGAAACGTGAAATCGGGAGGTTCGCGTCTCGATTTTCATGTCGAATATTTTATTCTGATATTCTGATTGGAGGACACCTAGATGAGTGACAAGTGTCACTCACCCATTGGCTAGATTGGATCAAACTCCACTATGTGATTAAATAGAATTAATCTACCTTTTAATCCTAGCCATTGATCTGAAACCCCCAGATTTCATCCCAACCATTGATCTCATCCCTGAGATCAAATCTGGACCATCCATTTTGTGTGAGCAGATTTCCTCCATTCTATATATTTTCCTACCCGACACCCACATTCTGCCCATTTCAACCATCACACCTGCGTAGCACCTGACCTTTGATTTGGGCGTGGCTGGACTGAGCTGGTGAGGTAGAGGGAAGGCAGTGATCACGGCGGCGGACGGCGGCGAGGTAGGCGGTCCTAAAAACCCGAAACTGTTTTAAAAAAACTCAGAATTTGAAACTTGACTTCCATCATGTATCTTTGATTTCTATTAACCCTAATCGATTCTAGGGACTAATAGGAATCTCAAGAGCTTGTTTTTGTAAGCTGAGAAGGCCTGAACGGAGGCTAAACGGCGATGGGAACCCGGATTCTGTGCATTGAGGTAAGCCTTCGATCCAGGATTTGTTTGGTGATTTTAATTAGGTAGAACCCTTTATGGGATTGAGACGAACGGTTAGGAACAAACCTGAGTTAAAATGGTTGAGAAATGGAGGATTGGTGACCGGGTCATGATCGCGGGTCTGATCGACCCAGTTGCAGAGAAACGGGTCGACCCGTCAGAGGACAGAGGTGATGACGTGGCACCCTGTCAGACCTGTCAGCGACGTGGACCACTCTTTTGTCGACACGTGTCACATGTCAGTGCACAGTCAGCACTGACATGTCAGTGACGTGGCCCAATCAGGGACTGCCACGTGTCATTGACATGTCAGTGACGTGGACCAGTGCCGTGCTGACTCGTGGCACATGTCAGATCTGACACGTGGAACATGTCAGATCTGACACGTGGCCTGACAGATCAGTGAGGTGGACCAATCGGGTATTGACATGTGGCACCTGTCAGAGTCTGACATGTCAGACCTGACAGCTGTCAGATGACGTCATGCTGACGTTAGCAGGACTGTTCCTGCGTTGACTGACGCGTTGACCTACGCATAGGGGCGCGTGTGAATAGTGTTTTTGGTGGGACCACCACCATCCTTTAGGTTTTGACGATCCGGATCCAATGGCGGTGGTTTCGGGTCGATCGGAGATCATTAAGTTGGTCAAATTGAGGTTTATTGCCTCGGGAAGCGCATTCGGGCGAATTTTCCGGGCCGGTTTCAGCCTAGGATTTCATGGTTGAATGTTAGGGGTTTATATTGACCTTTACGTATACTTTGGACATGACAGGGATTGTACAATTGTACCAGGACGAGGGTATACGTTCGGTTCCTAGCAGGATTGTATTGTGAGTGAGCCCGATTTCATTAAACACTTGCATGCTTAAATGTTTTCCGATTTACTTATATGTTCACATGCTGGAATCAAGAAATGGTTTTGATGATATTGAAATTATGGTTATGGCATGTTTCACGGTATTTGGGTTTGAACCCCGTCTAATGAAACGTAACGATCGGTTCGGATTTTATCTATGTATACATATATGTTTTGCATGTGGATATCAATAAAATGTATTTGGTACTGCACTATATAGATCCATTCTTATGATACTGTCTCCTCCGGATGTGGTACCCCGGAGTGGTCATGGTGCATTGCCTGCGAGGGGTCATTCTACGGAGGAACCGGACCGTAGAATGACTCAGGAGCAGGATTGCTTATTTGACGTCAGGGACGTCGAGCGTCTAGAACGCTAGGCATTTGAGATGCCGTACCCGGACAGGGTTCGGGGATTGGACTCGGAATTGAGACCCGAGTGGCACGCATAGCCTTGAGACTGTGACCTTATTGGACGTCAGGGACGTCAGACATCGGGGATGTCAGGATTGGAGTGTATAGTGCAGTGGCTAAAATTATGTTTATGGTTTTATTACATGCCTTATGGTTCATACTATATGATTTATGGTTTTAAATTCCAATGCATGCATATTTGGAAAACGGAGGGGTAAATTATATATTTTACTTATTAAACGGTTTTATAAACTTGAGTTTCGGCCCACTCACCATTGATGTTTTGGTAACCCCTCCAGGTCGTGCTAATAGGTAGAGGAGGAACCTGAGGCTGAGGGATAGATCTACTTCTGCGTACCTGAATCCCTGTTGGGTGATTTTACCCGCAGGTTTATGTTAGAGTCGTGCTCGAAACTTGTGATTTGGATTTCATCCCTTGTCTGACATCTGTTTATTTCGAACTTGATGTAAAACTTTAATTTGGTTTTTATGCATTTGAACGTTTAAGGTTAAAATTGGTATATATTTTGGGTGTCAGACGGGAGCAGGGCACGTCCCCATGTGGTCCCAGAGAGGATCGGGGTGGGTCCTGTCACTTACGCTTGGATTTCTTGCTACGGATTTGGTTAAAAGTTTGGTATGTGGGTTATAAAATTATTTTTTTTTGACATTTTTGATGTGATATATTATGTTTCGAACAACTCTCCTCAGGAAGCTTATTGGTTAGTTAGTCTCAGACGTCGAATTGGGCTCCAGATCCTAAGACCGGTATTGTGGTGACTCAGACGTCGAGCTGGGCTTCAGATCCAATTTTATTTTCACTCGTACATCGAGCTGGGCTCTAGATTTCGAGTGGCTTTGCCTACCAGTAGTATAGTTGATTAGATGACTAATATTGAGCATCAAGGATGTGTTAGATATGAATTGGTTGTGGGAGTCATTACTGTGTTGACTTTGTGTATGATTGTTATGGTGATTTTACTGATGTTATTTTCTTATGCATATTTTTCACGTATTTCGAGGTCATGAGTTGTGTTTTATTTTAAGTGAAATTCGATGGCTTTCCATATGCAAGCATAGATTAATAAAACAGAGGGTATAAACGTATGTTTTTCAAAATATGTTTTCAAAGGTTATTTTCGTCCAGTCACATTTTTATGGTTTTTACTTGCCCTTCAGGTTGTTCCATGAAGACGGGGACCTTCTTAGGAGTAGAGACATAAACTAGATATTGTGTACTTGTCAACGTTAGGGTAAATTTTTGCATTTTGAATTATGTTGTAAAGCTTATGCTCTGTGTATCGTGACCTAAATGGATGTATAACCTATCCTTGGTCTGACAGTTAGATGGTTTTATCGTTATTGTACAATATTTTGAGGCTATTTCAGTATTTTGGGTATTAACTATCAGACGGGAGGAGGATCCCTCACAACTATCTTGGTGTTTCAGGAGGGGTCCAATCAATTTGGTATCATAGCATAGGTTTATTATTATTGATTGCAAGTGTAAGGTGCAAGATGTGTACTAAGGTGTGTTTATTACAAGAAAAGTAATGATTATGCCTTCGAGGCAAGATCCCCGTGAATGGTCTGAAGATGAGGTAGAGCGAGTTATGAGGGTCTTAACATCTAGAGAGCCCCACGGTTGGGGACTGCTATTTTCACGAGAGAAGGAAGCCCGAAACAGGCATAAGGATAGATTACTCGTAAGGAATGAATCTTTGAAGTTATGTGGTGCCCACCGAATGATAAGGTATTAATAGACCTTTTTTAGTTAAGTGAACATGCTTATCATTAGTGGTGAGGGTTACAAATGACAGGCTGGGATGCCCAGGCTGTGACATGGAAAAATTTTAAAGACAGATTTCTACATCAGTTCTGCCCTCGTTCATATCGTGATGCTAAAGGGGTATTATTTCTATGGCTAGAACAAGGAAGTTTGATCGTGGCCTAATATGAGAAGAAGTTTCTAAGTCTATCCTAGTTTGCTTCGAAATTTGTAGCATTGGGTTCATATGCCACTTTGAGGGAGTTATCAGATGCCCCTATCCGAGTATAGGCACGTTTGTCAATGCAACAATTGGAGCATGTTCTGTTAAAAAATGTGAAAGTTTGTATACGAATGCCCTGAGTTAGAAAGTCCCAAGAAGCGATAGTATTAATATTATATCATCTGGTAGTAATGGTGCGGGTTCAGGTAGTAAAGAGATTGGATTAGGCGGTACCCAAAGTTTGGAGTTGAAATCATAAATATCAATTCCAACTAGCCGAGCCTTGGCGTAGTCGACAAGTAGACAGGAAGGTAGATTCCCTATGGTTCATTGTTTTGGTTGTGAGGAACCTGGGCATATCAATAGACATTGCTCGAATCAGTCAAGTGCTGGTGGTATGACAAGATAAGACACAACAGATTATGGTCAGACTTCCAGTACATCAAGAAGAAGTACAAAACCAACTAGTGGAACTAGAAATAAATTGGCCAATCTTCAGGGCCACAAGCTCGTGTGTTTGCTGTGACATGACAAGAAGCTCGTGGGACACCAGGCCTAGTGACAGATGCGCTAGTTATCATTAGTTATGATTTATGTGTTTGGTAGTTTCAGAGTACATATTTATTTGTTCCTCAGAGATTATGGGTATTGTATTAGGACCTGAATATCCAGATATTCGAATAGGAGTCGGACATAAGTCAGGATATTGCAAATTTAATTGTTTAAATTTTGAGTACAAATTTTTTTTAGGAGGGTAGGTTGTAAAGGCCCGAGATTTTGAAAATGTAAATTTTAAAAAATTGAAAGGAGAATGACCTTTTTACCCTTTATAGGGTTAAATATTGACTTTTTGACCTGATTATTTTTGGGACGTTTCGTAAAGACCGTTATGAAGGTCTCGACCTCCAGAGTATGTAGACAGGCGGTAGGCTAAAAATCGAGATCGGATAAATTCGTTTTGGGTCTAAATATTATATGGGCATTTTGGTAATTTTGGCCTAAAGGGTAATTTAGTAAAGTTGCACAAGAGATAAGGTGATATTGACACTTGTATAGAACTCTCATGTATCTTCCTTGTTGCATCGACCTACCCTTGTGGGTATTATATACACATCCATACATGAAAGACTTTAGTGATTGTGTGAGGAAGTTTTGAATGGAACAACCCTAACCCGTGAGCGACCAAACCAAGAATTAAGAAGAACCACTAGTGGAGCAGAGGGAGAGAAGGTAAACAGAGAGCAGGGAGAAGGGAAGAAGGAAGAAGCTTGGTGATGAGGAAACTTGACAAGAAGAAATTCATGGTTGAAAGCCATCGTTGAGTTTTCAACAAGAAAACTCGAAACCAAGTCTAGAAATAGTTCCTGCATTCTCTTGTGATCATTTTGAGATTAAAGAGAAAGAGCTTTGTTTGTGGAGAAGTCTGAAAACCAAAGGATAAACATTAGACGAACTTCGAAGCTTGGTTGATGTTATATTTTAAGGTCATAGAACTATTCTTATGTTAGTTTAGGGTAGATAGAATGTGGAAGGGAAGATAAAGAATAAAAAATGACGATGAACAATACCCCCTAGCGCGTGAGGACCTCACGCAAGGCACTGTGGCGGCGCATGCCACCGTGTCGCAATTTTAGATGAAAAATATATTCTAATGTTTTCGATGTTACAAACACAATGGCGTAGGTTTCGAGATAATCAGACACCGTCTTGGGGTAGGTTTAGGTGTCTGAAGTGCCTGTTTAATTTTAGAAATTCGTAATTAAAATTCAGAAATTAGGAATCCTATTAAGAGGTTACGTGGGATTTTAGTAACCTGAAATTATGGTTTTTGAGAGGAGACATAGCCCCCGAAGTCAACGAGGAACGTTCGTAACGAGAATAAACAACAAATTGGATTGCGAATGGACTTTGATTTTCTTTAAACTATTACACATGCATATTTAAATATTTTAAATATTTTTATATGTGATTTTCGTGATATTGGATTGAATGTGGTTTTTATGTGATTTTTGATGATTTTTCAAAAATTATTTTAAAGTGCACGTTTTACGAAATTTTTCTTACATTGTGTTTTGGGCTCAGGCCCAGGTTTCTAGTTATGGATTTGGTTTAAAGTGTAGTATGTGGGTTATAAAAGTATTTTTCTCGATATTTGTGATGTAATATATTGTGTTGTGAACAACGCTCACCTGGATGCTTGTTGGTTGGTTAGTCTTAGACGTTGAGCCGGGCTTCAGATCCTAAAACTAGTATTATGATGACTCCGACGTCGAGCTGGGCTCTAGATTCTGAGTCAATTTTCATTCGGACATCGAGCAAGGCTCTAGATCCCTAGTGGCTTTGCCTACTCGTAGTGTTGGTGATATGATAACTAGGGCTCCTGTCATAATCCAACCAATTAAGTGATCCTTCCACTCCTTGAGTTCCACTTGGGTATAAGGAAAAATACTAGGTACAAAGCCTGGTTCAACTTAATCTTCCGGAAAAGGATGTATAACATAACTTGTTACTTGTCAAAAATTCGTAACTAATGGTTCCTAAGGTTTCACCTAATAGTCAATGAAGTCTGGATGGCCACCTCAACAAGGAGGTATTGATTTCCATGAAGGTTCCTCTTAGCTCATACGTCCAAGATTAGTATAATACTTTTGCCAGCCTTAACTCGAAATACAGTAAAACTTCCGGAAATGAGTAAGTGGTGTAATGATACAAAAGTCCTTACCCCGTAATTTAGTGATGATTTCCATCGTAAAGGTACCTATATTTTTGGTCAATCCCATTTGCAGTAAGATCCTTCGGAAAAGCAGTCTCAAGGTCCATTAACATCCAGCTGAACCTTAATAATCAAAATCTCAAATCTAAGCTCGATACTTATAACTCTGAATAGTAGAAGATCATCGAAGGGATAGGAATGTCACTCCACTATTCGAGTGGTGTTAGGAAAACATAGGGAGGAGGTTATCTAAAAGAAAGCTTAAGAAATTGTTGGGGGGAAAAGTTAAGTGATGAAGTGAAATCCTACGACTCAGGGTCAAAGTATGGGTCTACACTCTTGATGGCCGGACACCTAGGCCAGCTTCTGGATAAGAATTACCAAATTAATCAGGGGATAAGACTCACCACTACATAGCTAGTGAAAGTACGTTAGTAAAAGGTCAAAGCAACATGCATGAGCAGTGACTAAAAATTCTCCATACTAGGATCTTAATTACTGGGTTATGAGTTCCGGTCAGTTAATCCAAATTCCACTTCATAGTTCCAACAAAACGACCTTGTCCAAGATTAACACTTGGTGACAACCATGCAGCCAATAGTCAACTCTAAGTTATAACGCATGTTGACCATGGTAGTAGGTCCACTAGAGTATGATATCCCGACAACTCCACCTTGAAGTTCTCCTATGCATGGTCAAGGCCTCTTATGTCAAAAACCAGCTTAACCAATTCAACAGTAACTCCAATAACAAATAACACCGGTCAAAAGGTCATGTCGAACAAAAGGGTGTTGACCAAGTCAAACTTCGAGGCACTAGTAAAAAGGTCGTCGGTCAAACGCTTGGCTTTAAGTCAACCAAAGGTGAGTCATCACTTAAACACGAAATAAAAATGTTGTTTATTCCTAGAATAAAGGATGATTGAGTGCATCAACGTGGTTATCCAACTCACATAGAGAAATAATTAAAAGCGATAATTCTTGCTAAACATAAGTTTGTGGAACATTCAATCATGTACAAAGTCCAAGGGTAATCAATTTCCAAGTGGATAGCTACCTGCTTAGGTTCCCACAAAAGCTTCCATTGTTACTTCAAATTCTTGTTTAAGTTGAACATGTTGACTAGGATAAGCATGCGCTAAGTCCAATTGAAGTGGGCTAATCCATAGTAAGCCTCAGTAATCTGGAGTTCAGAATCCATAAACAGTGTCTAGGATGACAGGACCCGACCCGAAAAACACATCGTGAACCACACCTAGGCCCTATTCTTGTCTGGCAGGTAACCAGGATACCAACTTCACCCTCGAAACCATGTCAGACAAGGGATACACATACAACTTGCTAGCTCATGTCTCCGCCTCTCGAGTAGCCTCTACTCACATGCAACGACCTTGGAGGGTTTCAAAATCATGAAAATTGTGTGAGTGGACCTAACAGAAATAATTTTAAAAACATAATTTTGAAAACATAATTGTGAAACATAATCATTACCCTTCTTTTAAAAAAAATCTATACATCCACACAGTAAATTTCCATAAAAACCCATGAATAGGTAACAAAATAGAAAACCTCAAATGCATACAATATCGGAAATCCAGCAATAACATAAATCAAGGCAACCACAAAACCATACCAAATACCAATACAGATACGATTATACTAAAGCACAACCACAACGATCACATTAAACCAACCATGTTGTACTAGCCATTCATACTGAACCAACCCATGCTCGATGCCTACAAGCCAAATCATCACAATATATATGCACTAGTGGTAGGCTAAACCACTCGGGAACTACGAAGCCCAGCTCGACGGTTGAGTCATAGTCCTAGTCTTAGGAACTACGGAGCATTACATCGGCGTTTGAGACTACTCACTAGTCTTGGGAACTATGGAGCATTACCTCGACGTCCGAGACTATCCAGCACAATATCAGTCTCGGAAACCATAGAGCATTACCTCGATGTCTCGAGGAGGGTTTCCACATCACATCACATTTATATATCATATCCAAAATCACATCTCATATTCAGAAGAACATATTCTTATAATCCACATCATTTCCAAAACCAAGTGCAGAATCCAAAAATACAACATATACAGTTTCTTGAAAATCGTGCATTGAACAATTGTTATAAAATCATCCAAAACTCACCATTATTCAGAACACACAATTAAAACCCACATAAGACATTTCGAATCAAATCACAATTCAAAATCCTGGGCCTAAGCCCCAAAACACAATCGCGCACAACTTCGTAAAACGTACCATAAATATAATAATTAAATAACCATAAAATCACTAAAAAAACATATTAAATTGCAATCAATCATACATCATCCAAATCACACAAAAAAACCATTTAAAACAATTAACTATACATGCATAATTATTTTAAGAAAGAAAGGGTCCACTCACAGTCGGTCCACGCTATCCAGTACCGAATTAAATGCCTTGTCATAAATCCTGAAATCTCCCCCACCTGTCATAATTCACTCTTAGGGTCACTAAGCATCCCAATTAACTCACACATCAATCCCCTAATTTTATGGGATTTTTTAAACAATTTTTAAAACAAAACATAAACTTCAAATAGTCAAAACTGCCCCGAGACGATACCTAATCGCCTAAAAAATTATACTGTTAGACTCGTAAAGTCGAATATTATAACTTTTGTTTTGGACGGGTTTTCAGATGGGGTGGCACACGCCCCCATGCAAATTACTATTCATCATCTCTGTCCTCCAACGCGACTCAGTTATTTGCAATCCAGGTCACCCAACCCGACTAGAAAACACCAGTTTCTCCATCGTTTTCTTCGGTTCAAGTACCTATCATCATCTCCTGAAGTCTAGAATTAGTTCTTTGGATTTAAAACTAAGAAAAAGATACCTTATGTCTCCCTTAGGAATCAAGATTTTCGGTCCACACGTCGTCCACAATTTTCTCATGTTCCCTCGTACCAAACTCCATATTTTCAAGCTCAAAAAAACCTTAGGGTCTCTAGGAGGTCACGAGAATGCTCACCGGCGAAGTTCCAATCCCATAACTCCAAAACCTGATTTCACCCACAAGGTTCACGATTTTGCTTCCTATTTCCTCTCCTTTCCTCGCGGTTTTCATACCATTTTCTCCCTCTTCTTTTTCTTCCCCTCCCCCTTCTTTCTTCCGGCTCTTTCTGGTTCTTTCTCCCTCACGGTTTGGTTGACCATGGTGTTTATAGAAATTTCAGCCCATCTCCACCGAAACTCACACTAGCACCCTAAACTCATATATATATATATATATATATATATATATAAACCTAAGTCAGTGCAATGTACAACAAAGAAAATGGTCCAGAGAAATCTGGACAAGTATCACTTTCATAACAAAAATCTCAATGTGAAATGACCATAATACCCTTTGTTTCATAATTACCAAAATGCCCTTGATTGCTTTTTACCCTAATCAACCTCATATGTTCTCCAATTTTTGGCGTGTCACTTGCCTACAAATTCATAATCTCAGGACCTTCGCAACGGTCTTCTCTAATTACCTAGAAGAGGTCCCGGTCAAAAAGCCAACACTTTGAGTTTCAAGGGCAAAATGGTTAATTTTCCAAATTTTTTTCCTTGGAATGTCCGAGTCATTACAAGGGAAATATCCAGTTGTCCTCGTACTAGTGATTCTTGTGAAACTTCAACTGCTACAACTCGTAGGCTCAGAAATGTTGCACGATGTAAGAAGAATCTAAAGCATTAACTAGTCAACACACCGACACAATAAAAGGTGTAGGATTTAGGAATATACTATGGGCTTACACAAAATTAGCTGGCTCACTGAAGTCAGATGACATGTGGTGGTCAAAACTAGTTCCCAAAAAGGTGATTCAAATACAAGCTCAGGGTCAACGGTCAAACTAAAATGCATGGGTAAATCGTTGATTGACAAATAGGGCACTAGTTGGCAATCAAGGGCTAGTAGGGGAAGTTTGCAGAGATTAAAAGGATCATAAAAAAAATACAGGT
Source organism: Prinsepia uniflora (assembly GCA_032719365.1). Lineage (NCBI taxonomy): Eukaryota > Viridiplantae > Streptophyta > Magnoliopsida > Rosales > Rosaceae > Prinsepia > Prinsepia uniflora. The sequence continues at coordinate 42,831,841 of CM064870.1, read as the reverse complement.
AGATGGCCACGTAACTCATTGAAAACTAATTCAAGTCATCAAACATAAGGTATTTAATGTGGCTAAGAAAATACATAAAGTACTCTTGTTAACAACTCCATGAAATAAGGGCGAAACAAAGATCCAATGAAACTGCTAAGGTCACTTCCAACACTATAGTTGGAACACAAGAGAATAAAGAGTCAATCCCTTAGTGAAGAAACTTATTACTCGACAAACAGGTAAATGATTTTGGGACACTAATGATGAATTACGAAAACAGAAGGGTTGATTTTCTTATAGAAAGATTTACAAAAAGGTGCATGACTAGAAACTCAAATTCATGTAAATCATTTTCGAAAGAGTTATGTGGCCACCAGTGTACCCAAAAATCAAAGTTGTCAAGCCGAAAAGATCTGTTTTGAAAATAAAAGTTTAAACATAATGATTCCAAAATTCTCTTTTCTAAAACATTTTCTATAAGAAGAATGCATAAGTCTCATATTGGTCTAAACTTTGGGGACACAAAGATCACCAGAAAAGGGTGAGGAAAGTTTGGGAAATAAGTCGAGTATGTGAGACGAATCACAATTTCCTAAACGTGATATCAAGTTAAGAAACTTTAAAGCGTTTACTAAATCTATGATGAGATAAAATTTATCAAAATTGAAATACCCTCAAAGGTCAAAAGTAGTAACTAGAAGCGATTCCAAAATCATTGTTTAAAATAGTTTTGGAAAAAGTGACAAGTAGGGGATGTGACTCCCAGTTATAGAAATACATGATTGACATAATAGAAAACCAAGTTGCAAAAGAAGATTGGCTTATTAGGCTAAATGCACTAAGAACAGGAAAAACAATCTCAAAATACCCCAGGAATAGAAATTTGCCTTAGGTTGTTGTAGGAACAGGTTCATCGTCAAGACCATTGCACCATCCATTAGTTAAAGTTATTAATACCGTTAATTTTCATGATGTGGAAATAATATTAAAAAATTAATAAGAGTAATTTAGACATTTACTTTATTTTATTATATTTTCTATTTAAACTCTTCATAAAAAATTAAAACAAATTTTAAAATCTCCCTTTTCTCTCCCCATACCCATCTTCACTGTCCCCTTCTCTACAACCTCCTTCCTATGGTTGCCGCCGCGACATCGCCCAAAATAAGGTTGAAGCAAACCATGGAAACCGCCGTGACACCCCTAAACCATGGCAAATCTCAAACTCTCTGGTTTCACAATTTCCAAACCACCGCCGCAAATTGCTCTATCTTCGCCTTCTAACCCACAAACATCATCTGATTTGTTGTTTTTAACTTTACTCTAACACAAATTGCGGATAAGACATTTGAATGATTTCCTTACTTAATGAGCAGAGAAACATAACTACTTAAATTGGGATTTTTATTTTTTTTTTGTCGCTTGGGAAATAGGTGGTGCAGGCGACGTGGAATGGAGGACACGATGTATCCGGGTGGGATATGGGTTCGAGAGTGATGCTGGATCTGATAGTGTATATGGGTCTGCTTGGTACAACCTTTACGCGCTAGAGGTCGTATGAGGCCACCGAAAACCAGAAGGATTTGGTGGTGTGTTGTGAAATTGCGGACACGTGCGCCGTCGTGGAATGCCCATAGAGCAGGTAATAATTAGACGAGTCAACAGCTTTGCTTGTCATTAGGGTTTATGCTTATTAGCTACTAAGCTTAAGATCTTATGGTGGGCCGAGTTAAGGCACGAAGAATACAATTATACCATCTCCCCGACTAATTTTCCCCCTCAATGCGTCATCATCTCACTAAGGGCTGCGAGGAAGAGGAGGGAGTTGTTGCAGAGAGGATGATGACAACGAGATCAAGAATCTATAGTAGCGATCGAGACTCCATGGTGAGATTGAGCTGGAATCCACACCGTACCCAAAATTGCCCACTTCATCAAACCCATGTGTGGGTCCTAACCTGTATCCATACTTGGAAAGCGCCAAGAACATAGGTGGCGGAGCAGCTGCTGGGGCCTAACAATTCAACAGCGAAGTAAAACCCTTAATTCCCTCAATGTTCACGATCAGGTCCATGATTTGGTCGTGATTAAAGGCGGCCTCTAGGGTCGATGCAACCAACATCGAGATGATGTTTGTGGGTACAGTCGAGTTAATGGGGAGGGTGACGGAGGAAGAGAAAGGGGAGGGCTTGGTGGTGGTGGTGGCGGTGGCAGTGGTAGCCATGGGAAGGAAGTTACAAAGAAGGGGACCGTGAAGATGGGTGTGGGGAGAGAGAAGGGAGATTTTAAAATTTGTTTTAATTTTTTATGAAGAGTTTAAATAGAAAATATAATAAAATAAAGTAAATGTCTAAATTACCCTTATTAATTTTGTAATATTACTACCACGTCATCAAAATTAACGGAGTTAATAACTTTAACTAATAGATGGTGTAACGTCTTGACGATGTACCTGTTCCTGTAGTAACCAGAGGCAAGTTTTTGTGCATTTTGAAATTGTTTTTCCTGTTCCTAGTGCATTTAGCCTAATAAGCCTATAAGATTTAACAAACATATTAAGTGAAGTAAATGTAATTTGCATCAAAATGTATCACGTCATAATACGTGCTACAATTTTGACACCACTCAAGTTAGTTCGGTGCAAAAAGATTTTATCAATGCAAGTAAGAAAATTCACAATGACACATAAAAGTCGTAAGAAACTCAATAGTAAAGTGAAGACATGTGCAGAGAAGCCGTAAATTCATTTTAAATTCCTAGTAAGGAAAATACCATATTTAAAATGGCACTAAAGCAAAAATGCATCAAATAAGCAACAAGCATAATGACCATGTGATTTGAATTGCTTCAAAAATGTGTATAAGTGAGGTTTAAGTAATGGAATCAACAAAATGATGATAGGGTCCTAAACCCACAAGCACCACCCGAACACAAAATTAGATGGAAAGAAGGTCCAACCACTTCACAACTAAAGATGGCATAACTTAAGACGAACTTCAATTCTACTTGTGGAAAACTCATGATCAAGCCGTAAACTAAATAAAACTAATGTCAGGTGATGCATCTAACAATTCGAGGAATGGATTTGGCATCGGGCAAACGAGTTGTATGATCACCAAGTGTCCGATAATGATCTGATACCAAAATGACACAACGCGACCCGAAATTTTTCCACTTAGGGCACTATGATCGAGGCATGTTAGCCAAAATCTGGACGATGATGTCCACATCACCAAAGCTAATCAAATAACATGATGTGTTTTAGTGAGCCGAGTAAAATATAACCAATGAAAAACAATTACATTTCACAGCGACAGTGGAAGTATAGAGCATAGACACTATTGATGATCATACCATTACTTAACTACATGGAATACCCGATTTCCACCGTGTCACTTCAAACTCAAAAGCGAATGTTATAGCAGCTATTCAAGTCTCCTCGAAACACATAAAACACCAATGATACCTGAGGGGTTAAAAACAACGGGTGAGTGGACCCAATAACTTACTTAGTGAAAAACCGCAAGTTTTAAAATGTGTTTTACCCCTCAATTTTAGAAAACTCAAACAGTATGTTTCAAACTTGCATGTAGTATGAGAAATATTAATAATAAAATAATAATGATCAAATGTATCAATCTAGAAAATGCATATCATATGTTAACCCACTAAGCTCTTTCTCTTGAGTTGTTATAGTCATACTATCATGACAAATACTTAGTATCTTTGGTCAAGTACCACGACCACTTGAAAGCTGGGTGTATAGCACCGTCACCACATGTTCCATAAAGCTAGGGAAACAAGTTGGCGCTATTAACTAGTATTGCGAGCAGCGTAGGTGAAAAATCACATGGAGCTGTTATGTGGCCTAGATACAGGTAATAGATACCAGCAACTCCTAGAGTGGGTTCTAACATCTCAATCTCAGTAATGCCCTAGGAACTCGTATGCACATGCTACAAAAAACACAACTAAAAACATACCACATATAAACCATCAAATTATAGCACGTACTAGAACATTTGAGCACACACCTTAAGGTAATTATACTAATCATTTTCAATAATTAATCTAAATTAGGCAATCAAGCAAGCACAATATATACTATAAATATAAAAAGTGTAAAACATGCGAGTAAATACCATAGTAAATCACGTTAAGGGAAAGAAGACCACTCACATACTAGTCAGGGAGTCGAAATCACTCGACGTAACAAGCTAGCGCAAGCTCTAAGTCCAAATAACTTTACCAAGGTTGAGTGTAAGGTTACGAAACATTTCTAACTCATGACCCTAAGGAACCCCCGCTAGGGTGGCCCAGAACAACACTTAGAACATTATAAATGGGCTAGAAAGTATTAAAAACAATTTAAAATTCCCTAAAGCTATGCCCACTGTTCGTCGTTGGTTAGAAAATGGCTCCACGTGTCGCCACACGCCGATGGGGCGTTGGAAAAGTGCCTCACGCATCACCATGCACCAGAAGGGCTCTCATGTGCCTGCCACACACACCCATGTAGGCCCACATGCATGCACGTGCGTGTCACACGCTCTGTGCATGTTGGCAATAGTGTTCGCACGTGCCACACGTGCGCCTCACATAATGGGGAATATTCCCAGAATATTTCATGGAATATTCCATATTAACGCCATTAGTTGACTAACGGTGGTAGATCATTAACCACCATCATCGGAGCTTCATCGGAGATGGTGATCAAACTGCCTCCAATGTTGTCGTCCATGGTGGCCGAAATCTTGAATTTTTCCTAGAAAATTCCATAATCCGGCGAGGTCCAAAATTCTCTGATTCTAACATGAAAAGGGTCAATTCACATCTACTCATAACGAGGATAACAAATATCTAGGTTTTAGTTTCAGAGTATACCCACTCCGGTCAAAACGACGCTGGGAAGGTTGACCATGTAACTTCGGCCGTTGTCAGCTTTACCGTGCCCTACTCGAATTCGATGTACAAATATAGTAGAGTGAGGACCTTTCCGTAAGGAGATCAATGGTCAAACTTAGGAGTTGGGTGGTTACCTAATTTGTACTAGGGTTCACCGTGAAGGTTGTGGGTTTGAGTGTTTCAAAGGTGACCTCCACCGTTAATCCACACTGAAAATCAACATGCAAGCACACATTTAGTACCCTAAAATCGAGATGAAAAGGAATATGGAGTTCGATCGAGGAAATCTACCTTGTTTGAGTGATGCGTTGCCCGCCAAATGTAAGACTCGTGAGCATGGGAAGCAAGACCGATGAGTAAGACCTGTGAGCTTGGGAAAGCAAGACCAGTGAGCAATCCCACATTGGTCGGGGAGGGAAAGGTGAAGTACCTTATATGTGTGGGCACGTATCTTCCTAGCAGGAGGCCCTTTGGGAGCTCACTAGTTTTGGATTCCTTGAGAACTCCAAAGTTAAGCGAGATTGATTTGGAGAAATCCGAGGATAGGTGACCTACTAGGAATTTGCGTGTGAGAATCCAAAAAAAAATTGTGTGAGTTGGGCCCAAAGTGGACAATGTAATGACTCGGATTTTGAACTAGGGTGAAATTGGAAAATTTATGGAGAAAATGATGATTTTTCCCCTAAGTCAAAGAGTTGACTTATTTTGGTCGATTTCATAGTTGGGTTGGTTTGTGATGTACGGATGTTTTCACGTATTTCGAGAATAATACATTGTGTTTTGTTTTGATCAAAATGAAGTGGTTTTCGCATGCATACATGATTTTGGAAAACGGAGGCTCAAGAGGTGAAGGCATGAACCAGCGAGATTTGTGTGTATCCCTTGTCTAACAAGGTTTCTATCAAACGGGAGTAGGGCCCAAAAGCACTATTCTTGTGTATTTGGGTAGGATCGTGTTAGACAATATCATGTTAGGGGTTGGGTCGTGACAGAATGGTATCAGAGCTAGACCCCAACTAGAAATGTACTAGTGAGTACGCTGGGCCCTAAGATGGGTGGATTGTAAGACCCGTTAGCTTGGGAAGTAAGACCCGTGGGCTTGGGAAGTAAGAACAGTGATCATGACCCATGAACTTGGGAAAGTCAGACCAGTGAGCAATCCCACATCGCTCGGGGAGGGAAATGTGAAGTGCCTTATATGTTTGGGCACGTATCTTCCTAGCACGAGGCCTTTTGGGAGCTCACTGGCTTTGGATTCCTTGGGAACTCCAAAGTTAAGCGAGATTGGGCTAGAGCAATCCCAAGATGGGTGACCCACTAGGAAGTTACGTGTATGTTCCCAGAAACAAAGCTGTGAGGGTTAAGCCCAAAGTTAAGCGAGATTGAGTTGAAGCAATCCTAAGATGGGTGACCGACTGGGAAGTTACGTGTATGTTCTCAAAAACAAAACCGCGAGGGTTGGACTCAAAGCTGAAAATATCGTGCTAGGGGATCAGATCGTGACACCGGAGGATTGAGTGTTGATAACTACTCTTTCAGTTGAGTAATTATGCGTACGACTGGTGGAAGGGCCTATTGATGATGGGCTAGGATGTCCAGGAGGTGACTTGGGAAGCTTTTAAAGACAGGTTTTTGCATCAATTTTTCCCTCGATCTTATCGTGATTGTAAAGAAGTATAATTCTTACGATTGGAACAAGGAGGTATGATAGTGGCTCAATACGAGCAAATGTTTTTGAGTTTATCCCGGTATGCTCCGGCACTTGTGGCAACTGAGACAGACAAGTGCCGACGATTTGAGTTAGGTTTACGAGGTGAACTTTGGGCTATCAGAACAGTTGGCACTTTTTCCATATTGAGCGAGTTATCGGATGCCGCGATTCGAATAAAGGCAAGTTTGGCAATGCAACAGTAAGAAGCAAGCTCTAGTCAAATGGGTGAGAATCCATATATGGGTACTTCGAGTTAGAAAGTTCTAAGAGGAGATAATGTTAGTACTAGGTCGTTTGGTAGTGGTGACGCAGTTCCAAGTAGTAAAGATAGTGAATTTGATAGTACCCAGAGTTTGAGGTCAATGGCACAGACCCCTACATAATCTAGGAAAGCTTCAACACAATCATTAGGTAGACCAGAAGGTAGATCCTCTGCAATTCACTGTTTTGGTTATAGGGAGCCTGGACACATCAGTAGATATTCCTCGAATTCTCCAGGTGGTGGTACGACGTGACAAGTTAGGCCAGCTTATAGTCAGACTCCGGGAATGTCAGGAAGAAGTCAAACCTCGACTAGTGGGGCTAGAGATAAATAGAGGGGATATGGCCAGTCATCACGGTCATAAGCTCGCGTGTTTTTTGTTACATGCTAGGAGGCTCATGTAACACCAAGCCTGGTGCCAGGTACATATTTGCTTTTAGTTGTGATTTACTTGTTTAAATTTTGAGGATGGAATTTTTATTAAGAATGGTAGGTTGTAACGGCCCGGATTTTCAACAAGGGTGGAAATGAACATTTTACCCTTAAATAGTCAAATAGGTGACTTTTTTTTACCAAAAGCCAAAGTGTTGACTTTCTGACCGGGATTCCTTTTGTATTTTCCTTGAACGCCATTATAAAGGGCTTGGCCTTCTGGGTACTTTGAAAGGGGGCATACCGAAAAACAGAGTTCGGACGGTTTCGTTATGGGTTTAACTTACGTAGGGGCATTTTGGTAATTTAGAAAAAGGTAGTTTAGTAATTTCCTTAAGATATTTTCTTATGATTGGTTTGAGATTGTGACAAGCGCCACTTATTTATGCAACTGACTTGGGCTTCTTAATTGTGTAGGAGGTGTTATTTTAAGGTTGTGTGTGTTGCTTAATTTTGGGAGAAAAAAACTGAACAGAGAGTTTAGAGGGGGAAGGAGTGAAAACTCAGATAAAAAAGGGAGGAAGAAAGGAAGAAAACAAGTGAGAAGAGGGGAGGCCTGGAAGGCTCAGACCCAAAGGCTCAGGATTAAACCCGAGATGGAGCATTTACGGGATTGAATTGCTCGACCTAGTTTTTTACGGGAAACTTGGGAAACAAGTGCAGAGTTGTCATCCCTGATGTTTTGTGATCCTAATAAGCTTCTCAATCATGAGTTTGGACGTTGGGATTGCCCAAACAGCAAAGGTGGTGGACGGTTGAGAAAGAAAGAACTTGAACGAGTTTTGTGGGTAAGATTCCCTGGTTTTGAGTGTACATATCCCTTTCTGAATTGATTTAGAGTAGATTGGATGAAAAAAAGAGTCAAAAAGGTTATGTGTGGTGTGAGTTAGAACTGGGTCGGGTCGTCGGGTCGGGCGACCCAAAAACCAGTGGAATCAAGCGAGGGAGACGATAAACAATGCTAGCGCGCTGGCTTCACGCGTAGCCGCTTCTGGCGTCACGTGGGGACACATCCCAGCAAATTTGGGGTGTACGACCAACATGTTTTTTTACCCTTTCGATGTTACGAACATTTTGGTACATGTTTCGAGGAAATCAGACACTGTTTTGGGGGTAATTTTGGGTGTTCAAAACGTCTAATTAATGTTTTAAAAGTTATTATTAAGTCTTGGAAAATACGAATTGCATAAGGAGGTTACTTAAAGATTCTTGGGACATTAATAACTTGGAATTATATTTTTGACAGCAAATTTAATCCTCGAAGCGGACGAGGAACACGTGAATTAGGATTAAAGTACGGAAAAAGGACTGTGGGTGGACGTTTTATTTTATTAAAATATTATCCTTGCATATTTATGTGTTTTAAATATTTTCCTATGTGTTTTTGGTGAAATGTGGTCGATTGGAATTTTTATATGATTTTCGGTAATTTTATATTTAATTATTATTATTCAATTGCACGTTTTACAAGATTTTTCGTAAATTACATTTTTCAACTTTCGTTTCGAATATGGTTTTGGATTGAATATGGTTTATGACATGAGATGTTATGAGGTTGGATCTTTGGTGATTTTCACATGATTTTGAGACGGTTTTACAAAATGGTTATTTGCTCCTTTTACGAGGCCTTTCTTGAGATTCTATTTTCGAATTCTGTTTAAATTGTGGATTGGTTTGTGATATTGATACAAGGTACAAGTATGTGGCTTCTTGGTATTTGGTGATGTGAAAAGTGATGATGACTATGATTATACTTGAATTGTTTGTATGTGGTTATGCCTACTAGTTGGTTAGTCTTAGACGCCGAGAAAGGCTCCTTTCCTGAGACTGACATGACTCAGACGTTAAGCTGTGCTCCTTTCCTGAGACTGACATGACTCAAACATCGAACTGGGCTCCTTTCTTGAGTCGGATCCCTACTTGGCCGTCGAGTAGGGCTCCTTTCCCAATTGGTTTGCCTGCTAGTAGCGCAGTGGTTTTGAAGATTGATTTTGTGCACCGATGGTGATTGAGTGTGCTTGATTTTTGTGGTGTGGGTGATCTCTATGCTAACTATTTGTTGAATATTGTGATGGTTTACTTGATGGCCGAGATGACTACTGATGTTTGTTTGCTTTATGGTTGTCTTACAAGTTTTTCGAGATCATAAACTGTGTTCAGTTTTATTTGAGATTTAAAAGGTTCTATATGGACATGTCTTCTGGAATTGGCGTATTAATATTTGCATACTTTTCAAGAGTCTAGTTTATTATTCCCTTTTAAAAAGTGTAATGACTTATATGCATGCAAAGCTTTTTAAAATGGAGGGTATAAATGTACATTTTTCCAAAAGATGATTTCTAAGGTTATTTTTGTTCACTCACATTTTTATTTGCCCTCTAGGTCGTGGCACGAGGTGGGGACCTGTTAGGAGTGGAGGCACAAAACTCTATTTCGTGTACTGGTTGTCGTTTAGGGTAAACTTATGAAGTTTACGTTATGTTGGGAAACTGATGATCTGTATACTATCATCAAGACGGTTGTATATTTATCCCTAGTCTGACAGTTAAATGGTTTGATTGTTATTGTGTAGTATTTTAGTGTTATTTCATTTTTTTTGCGTTGACTGTCATACGGGAGCAGGATCCCTCATGATTACCTGAACTTTTCGGGAGGGGTCCTGTCACCATCTGGGATTTGTTTCAAGTTTTTGGGTTGACAATCAATGCCCATTTCTTCCATCGATACGGTGAGGCATGATTTATCACAGTGTAAGAAAGTTTGATTGATGGCGAGGGAGGAGGATGGTGATACGTCAATCGCCTGAGCTTAAGGGAACGACCCCCTAGTTGAGTGTTTGATGGGTTGTGGATTTTCATTTCAAGGTGGAGTGCTCACGGGTTGTATAAGGGAGGAGTGTGTGTGTGTGTGTGTGTGTGTGTGTGTGTGTGTGTGTGTGTGTGTGTGTGTGTGTGTGTGTGTGTGTGTGTGTGTGTGTGTGTGTGTGTGTTGTGTTAAAACAGAGTGTGGGTTAGTTGGTGAGGCTGTGCGTTACAATTGTGGGTAAGTCTTAAACAGGTAATTGGGTTTGGGCCTTGACTTGGACCTGGATCAAACTTGGATGCAATAAAGGACTAAAGCCAATTGTGGTGCATTTGGGCTTCCAATTTGGGCCTGGGTTATCTTGGGCTTGGGAGATTAATTCGGGCTATCAAAAAAACACTCCAACCCCACACACCTAACAAGTAGCCCATAAGTAAAGAAATCTAGACCCAACAAAGTACATGGGGGCAATTTGGTAATTTCACACTTTTTTTGTCTCTAAATTCTGGTACGGGATATATCGCTTCTATTTTTGGTTACAAATACTATGTAATCTTTGTTGATGACTGTACCTGTTACTCTTGGATCTATCCACTCCATAATAAGTCAACAGTTTGCTTTAGTTTTTATAGCATTCTACTCTTACATTCTCAACTATTTTAACAAATCCATCAAATTTTTTCAAAGTAATGGAGGGGGTGAGTTTGTCAAAAAACCCATGACTCAATTCTTTACTTCCAAATGAATTCTTCATTGCAAATATTGGCCTTATACTCCTAAACAAAACAGTTAGCTGAGCGAAAACACATACACTTTATTGAAACCCTTAACACTCTCCTTCAAATATGTTTCATGCCTCTTTCATTCTGGTTTCATGCATATTCCACTACCAATTACCTTATAAATTGCATGCGTACTTCCATTTTAAACATGTAATCATCCTACTTTACTCTCTTTGGTCATGCTCATTCTCTTCAAAGCCTCAAAGTGTTTGGTTGTGCATGTTATTCCTATCTTCGACCCTATAACCATCATAAGCTTGAACCTCATACCTCTCAATGTGCCTTTGTTGGATATACCCTTGACTATAAGCGCTATTTGTGTTATCATATCCCTACTAAGCACACATTTATCTCTCATGTGATGTTATTTTTAACAAGTCCTTATTCCCCTTTCAAGTTCATTCTCATCATACAACTGTTTCTTCCTCTTTGAACCAACCTAGTATAGTTAGATGCACTTCTTTATCTATTATGTCTCATTCACTGGGCAGGTTGGACACTCTTGGTTCCTCACATTCATCTACATTGACTGCTCAACTTCCTCAAGTTCCCTCTCATATTTTAGTGCTTCATCACTAGCCATACCGTATGCACCACCTTCACTAGTTACTTCCATGGCTACTATTAAACGATCTCCTATCTCTTCGATTGATTCTCTCTCACCTGCACCTTCTATTAATGAACAACCTTCATCATTTGCTCCTATATCATCTCATCCTATGATCATTCGTGCCAAGAGTGGCATCTTCAAGCCTAGGCATCATGGTTTTCTTACGCAACACGTCTCTAGTCCTCATATCAGTGCTCTTTTTGAACCCATGACATACAAACAAGCCCTACTCGTTCTTGAATGGTTTCATGTTATGCATGAAGACTTCCATGCACTCCACCAACAACACACATGGAAATTTGTTCCTCTTCATGCCCATCGACATGTCCTTGTTTGTAAATGGGTTTTCAAACTTAAGAGACATGTTGATGGAACTATTGCTCGTCACAAGGCACGTCTTGTTTCCAAAGGCTACCTTTAAGAGTTTGGCATTAACTATGAGGAAACGTTTAGCCTCGTGGTCAAGCATACCACAGTTCACCTAGTTCTTGCTTTGGTAGCTCACTTCAAGTGGAGTCTTCGTCAACTTGATGTCAAAAATGTTTTCCTTCATATTCAGCTTCATAAGAAAGTGTTCATGGACCAGCCTTCTGCTTTGTTGATTCTGCCTTTCTTTATCATGTCTACAAATTGGAGAAGTCCCTTTATGGTTCGAAGCAGGCTCCATGTGCTTAGAATGCACGTTTTACTACTCGCATGGTGCGTTTAGGGTTTTTTCAATCCCTCTTTGAATCTGACTTGTTTTTTCTTCGACATGGTTTTATTTTCCTTCTTATTCTTTTATACGCTAATGATATCGGCGTCACTGGGAATGATCTGCATGCCTTGTCTTGACTGATCCTGCTTTGGGCTGTGAGTTTGACATGAAGGAGTGATGGGCTCTTTCTTATTTTTTTGGCCTGTAAGTTTGTCAATTAGATCTAGATTTATTCATTAATTAAAGAAAGCAAGCCTCAGATCTTCTACCACTAGTTGGTATGTCCAACTATAGCTCTATGACTACTCATCTAGTTCCTGATACAAAGTGACTCATTCACGATGGTACTCTTCTTGCAAATCCTTCCTTTTATCTCAATGTGGTTGGTGCTTTGTAGTATTTTACGTTTAGTAGTCTAGATCTTTCCTTTGCGGTTGATACTGTGTGCTAGTTTATGCATGCCCCCACTGATGTCCACATGGTTGTTTTCAAGCGTATTTTACACTATGTCTGTGGCACTCTGGATTTTGGTTTTCATTATCAATCTGGTCCTCTTCACTTAAAAGCATTCTCTAATGTGGATTGGGGTGCCAATCCCACTACATGTTGGTCTACCTCTGAACATATTGTTTTTCTTGGCCATAATCCCATTTCCTGGGGAGCTAAGAAACAGTCCATGGTCTCCTGTTCTTCTGCCAAGGCTGAGTACAGTGCCCTTACTTCCACTGCATGTGAGCTTCATTAGATCCCTTATCTTATCTGTGATCTTCATCTTCCACACAGTCCTTTGCTCTAGTGTGACAGTATGTCTGCCATTCAACTTGCTCACAATCTAGTGTTTTATGGCCATACCAAGCATGTTGAGCTTGAGTTCATTTCATCAGTGAACGTGCTCAAAGTAAGGTTCTTCGGCTTGCTTATGTTTCTTCAAATGCTCAGCTCACAGAAATCATGACTCATGCCCTTCGTACTCTTAAATTTGATTTTTTTTGGGACAATCTTCTATTGTGATTACGCAATTAGCTGAGGGAGGATGATAGAGAATAGCTAGCGAGTTGCGAGTTGGTTAGTATGGTTAGCAAGTTAGTTATGAGTTGGTTATGTTTGTTAGGTTGTTATGATAGTTGTATGTTACTTGTGTGACACTTATAGGCTAGCTGTGAGGCTATAAGTTAAAGCATCTATTAAGTGTGATGTAAGGAAAAGTGATAGAGGGTTGTAAAACCTATATGCATCTATAGGAGTCAAGTGTACGATTTCAATTAATCAAAGATATCAGTTCTCACTTTTCTCTCTTTTCTCTCAACCTTGCTTTATTCCAATTTCTCATCTACGTCTACCTTTTTCTCTCTCGTATGATATCATGAAATCCATAACATCACCTTTAGTTGGAGCTTTCGTTTTCATTTGCAGTTTGATTTCCAAGGTCCACACACCAGATGATTTCTAAGAATGAAAACTCATCAGCTATAAAAAAGAAAGTCATATATGTAAATTCTCCATGAGATATTATATTTGTTTCATAAATGTATCCATGCATGAGGCTTGAGTGTATAGAAATAATATATATCCAAACGAACACATCTTACTGTATATTCTGTCGTGCAAATGCAAGTATGCAACCCGGCCTTCCATTCCTTTCATGCTCTCCTTGTTTGATGCCAGCTAGGTCACTAGTCGTAACCTCAAGTTCGACCCAGCAAAACTCCTCATGGAACTTTGCCTCCATTTTCCCCCACATGTATGTAGGCTTCTAGCAGCAATGAGTACTAAGAAATATCATCCAACAATCAGAGAGCTACTAAACATAGATAGCTTGAGATAAGAATTATCCTTAAGAACTACACACTGGTCGAGAACCTTCATTTATGCTCTAGGAATGACGTACTGCCATCTCTACTAAAAAGTGGAAAAGCTGGCAGTTTGAAGTTCCTGGGAAAAGGAATGTCCTGGTTCACGTACATGGGATAAGGCTTTCTGTATGTCGAGACATTGGCTCTCCTAGGAGGCACTTGTTATTTTTTAATCATGTGCCTTATTTTGGCAATTTCAGTCATTATGGCATGATGCTTGACTACATAGGATGGGCTCTGGTTATGCCTGAATTCCTATGTTTACCGCCATGTCGTTTGATCTTCTCCAGTTCTCAGAGTCACCTTTCATGCTAGTCAGAATACCATTAGCCAGTTTAACCTTTGACTCTTCCCAAGAGGGTGGTCAATATTTGGCGTGAATCCTGCTATTTTCTTTAGATCGAACCTCACAGGTCCTACTCATTTCGGGAGTTTCGACGGGTGAAGCATTAGTGAAGAACTGTCCCATGACTATAGGTTCTAGAGCAAGAACTCTGAAATCCATGGTTTGGTTTCCTTTTTCTGGATTTGCTACCTTTGGAGGTAGGTGATGGTGCCTTTCAGCTCTATTTTCCCTTGCTTGGAGAGCTCATGAACCTATTTGTTCAGAGCCTTCATCTAATCGCATATGGAGACCAGGGCGTCCTTAATTAACATCATCAATTCTTCTTTAGCTAATTCCTTACGGGTGATATCCTCAGACTTCCATCACGAGGAGTTTCCATATTAGCTTCCATTGGTGGTGTGACAGGACCCGCCCCAATCCCCCTGGGACCACTCTGTATACAGAGAAAGGGGTAGAAAATCCGTTCCTGTTGAACCCGGGGGACGTGCCCTGCTCCCGTTTGACACCCGACCTCACAAAACCAAAATTACCCTTAAAGAAACTCAAATGCAAAAATATCCAAATAAGTCATACATAACATCTGAATACCAGCAGTGGGGTTCAGGTGTGCAACGTGAACCTATGCCTCTGCCTTAGGATCCCCTTTTGCCTCAGTAGCACGGGAGGGATCAATAAAACAATAAGGGTGAGTGAGTCAAAACTCAAGTTTATAAAACAGTTCGTCAATTAGAAAGCATATAGTTTTACCCCTCCGTTTTCCAAACATGCATGCATTAGTATCAAAACCGTAATATCATATCAAATAGGCATAAGCAACATAATATAACATAATCATAACCTCAGTCACTGCATTATACATCCCAACCCTGACATCCCAGATGTCCGACGTCCCAGACATCCAATAAGGTCACAGTCCCAAGGCTACGCGTGCCACCTGGGGTCTCAATCCCGAGTCCAAACCCCGAACCCCAGTCCAGGAATTGCTTCTCAGATGCCTGACGCCCCAGACGTCCAATAATAGTAATCCTGCTCCTGAGTCACCCTACGGTCCGGTCCCTCCGTAGAATGACCCCTCGCAGGCATTGCGCCGTGACCACTTCGGGGTACCTACATCCGGAGGAGACGGTATCACACGGGTAGATCTATACAGTGTAGTACTAAAGATAGTCATCGACATCCTCATACATATATATAACTCAAAACAATGCTTAAATTAACCAGACGGGTCTCATGCCCAACATCGTAAATCGTGCCATAGTCATAACTCAAGATAATCAGATACTTTTGCTTGAATCACATACATATATATAGAAGTGAAAATGGTTATGCATGCAAGGGTTTAATGAAATCAAAGGCCCACTCACAGTACAATCCTGCTGCAAATCCAAATGTATAACTCTATCCTGGTACTATTGTACGATTCCTGTCATGTCCAAAGTACACGTAAAGGTCACTACAAGTCCCTAATATTCAACCATGAAACCCTAGACTGAAACTGGCGCGGGAAAGTCGCCCCAACGCGTTTCCCGAGGTAATAAGCCCTATTTTGACCAACATAAGGATCTCCGATCGACCCGAAACCATTTCCATTGGATCCGGATCGTCGAAACCTAAAGAATGGTGGTGGTCCCACTAAAAACACTGTTCACACGTGCCCCATGTGCTAGTCAACGCGCTAGTCAACGCTGGAACAGTAACCGATGACGTCATCTGACAACTGTCAGGTCTGACATGTCAGACTCTGACATGTGCCACATGTCACCACGGGATTGGTCCATGTCACGGCTCTGTCAGTGCCACATGTCAGCTTTAACAAGTGCCACAAGTCAGCACGGTACTGGTCCACATCACTGACATGTTAGTGACACATGGCAGCCCCTGATTGGGCCACGTCACTAACATGTCAGTGCTAACTGTGCACTGACATGTGACATGTGTCGGATGATGATTGGGACACGTACTCTGACAGGTCTGACAGTGGTGATGTCATCGTCTCCTTCCTTACGACGGGTCGACCCCGTATGTCTGCAACCGGGTCGTTCAGACCCGCGACTTGACCCGGTCACCATTCGTTCATTTCTCAACCATTTTAGTCCTAGTTTATCTCTAAATGCTCGTCTGATTCTCCTCTACGGTTCTAGCTAATCAAAAACATCAAACACGGGCTGGATCTGAAGGTTTACCTCAATAAACAGTAATTCCGTTTTCTATCACCGTTATCTTGCAGCTCCGGTCACCACTAGCCTCGAAACCAGATCCTATAAGCTCGTCTCAATCCCTAGAAGCCGTTAGGAACAAAAGAAACATTAAACGGACGTGGGAAACATAAGCTCCATTTCTGGGTTCAAAGGTACGATTTCGGGTTTTCCAGAAACTTACCCTCCGTCGTAGCTCCATCGTAGCTCAGCTTCTCAAAGTCGTCGCCTTCCTTTCCCGGTCAGTCCCTCAGTTCGTTCCTCTCAGCCAGTCACGGTGGATGGCGCAATCTGGTGGTTGGGTTTTGGGTGGTTCTCGGTTATGGTAGGGGGTTAGTTCAGTTAACACGAGTGGGGTGAGGTGTTTGTGTTTGAAGTGAAATTGAAACAAACGAATAGGGTGAGGAGAGAGGTGAGACTTGGAATATATATGGACCAATCAATGAACCCTAAACTGAACCCTAGCTAACGGATGAGTGACACTTGTCACTCATCCAAGTGTCCCTTAACTACTTTCCAACTACTCCAGATATTAATTAATTAGCACGGTTTTCGAGGCGCAAAATAGCCATTTTTTGCTTCCAAGACCATAACTTTCCCGTACGAAGTTTGATTTCGGCGTACCGCCTGTTTATGGACTCATGACGTCCCGATCTACGTCACGGTCATAGTTCCACTTCCAAAATAGTCCATGGGTCAAAAGTCAACTTTTTCCCTCCTTAAGGGCAAAATGGTCATTTCATATTACAATACTGTTTATAAAAGTTCGAGGCGTTACATGGTGGCCTAGGAATTCCTTGTTGTAGCGTAGACGTCACATATCTCCCTTTAGTGTCACGCCTTCTTTCTGTATATCGAAATTTGGAAATACATTGTAAAAGAGTCACATTGGGCAGCTAGATTATGTTCGTTCCCAAAATGTTGTCGTAGTGTAATCTAGGGTCATCGTTCGGTGGCTCGCTTTGTAAGGAGCGGATACGCAAGCGTTTGGGTGAGGGGGATCTCTTCGCTATAGCTGGGTGCATATGGATATGGTATAAGTGACTAGGGAGAATGAAGGGAAGGCTGAAAGCCATGCGCATGGTGTCGTGGTCCTACCCTAGGTGGGCTGGTCCAATTGACTTGACCTTCAAATTGACTTCAAGTTTAGGCGTGTCACTAGTAGAAGTTGCTACTAGAAAAGATTAGAAGTTGGTTCTAAATTGTGGACCATGAACCATTTTTTGAATCAAGTGAAATTGGAGCAAGTGGGCATCTTACTTGCGTTGTTCTTTTCTATGTCTCTTACGAGGACTTCAATTTTTTGTTGCGCCTAGTCCAAATTCAATATCAGTTTAATGGCCCGGAATTTCAATAAAAGTTAATTTAGAAAAATTAAGTGAAAATGACGATTTTCCCATATAAGAACAAGGTGTTAACTTTTTGACCAAGACACTTTGTGCACGTGTCGCTAGCACCATTACGAAGCTCGCGAAATTCTGAATCCATAAGCAAGCAGTATGTCGAAAACAGAGGTTGAATAAGGTTCGTTATGGGTCAAGAATGACTAGGGGAAATTTGGTCATTTGGGCATAAGGGTATTTTGGCCAATTTGGAAGAAAGACCTATAATATTCTAGAATTCTCTCCACATTTCCCTCCCATTATATGTAACAACCCATCCTGGATTTCGGGATTATATTAGTGATTAATGATGGATTAGTGAAGTTAATCGGTGATTAGTTTGGTGATTTCAGACGGACGGTACGAAATGACGGCTTCACTAACTTAGTTATATATATGTATAGAGAGAGAGAGAGAGAGAGAGAGAGAGAGAGAGAAAGAAAGTATGTGTGTGTGTGTGTGTGTGTGTGTGTGTGTGTGTGTGTGTGTGTGTGTGTGTGTGTGTGTGTGTGTGTGTGTGTGAATTAAAGGAGATCGGGAGTTAGTGGCCAAGAGGGAGAAAGGTGAAACAAATGAAAGAAAAACTAGAGAGAATGCGGGAGAACCAGAAAGAAAAAAAAAGAAAAAAAAAAGAGAAGAAAGAAAGAAGAAGGGAGGACCAAAAAAAGGCTAGGATATGGTATCTCCACCCAGGCCCGAGAACAACCCTTCAGAGCTCAAGGTTAGACCATAGAGGTTCAGGCTACTTAGGGTTTTTACGGTAAGAAAAAGGATCCTAAACGACTGTGTGGACTTCCGCGACCATTCTCAACTAGAAAAACGGAGATTTAGACGTTGGAATCTCCTGGACAGAGAGGGGCAATGGACAGCAGAAAAGTTGGAGAGCCCTGATGAACATTAAGGTAAATTTCCTCAGTTTTAAGATCATAGAACTCTTTTTGAATAAGATTACAGTGTATTGGTTAAAGAAGGGAAGCGAAATAAGGAAAAATGAAGGAACGGGAACTGGGTTGGATCGCGCGGATCAGGCTCTGCGTGTAAACCCATGGGTCGACCCGCCTAAGGTTGAAGGCGACTGTGACTAGAGCGTTGTAACGACCCGAATTTTTGAAATTTTTGTAAATTGAGAAATTATATGTAAAATGACCGTTTTGCCCCTATTCAGGGCAAAATGTTGACTTTTGACTCGAGAAACTATTTGGATATGGACCCTTGACCATTACATAGATCACGTCACCACGATTCCGTAGATAGGCGGCATGCCGGAATCGGAGGTTCGGAATGGAAGTTACGGGTCACCGATTATGAGGGATACTATTACGTTTTTTGAGGTTCAGGCCAGGTGGAATATTTGGATTGGTCAACTAGAATCTTGGACCAATCAGATGAGTGACAAGTGTTACTCATCTAACTGGCCCAATAACCCAAAAGCTTGGATGCATGAATCTGCCTTTCTTCCTTTGTTCTCATTATTTCCCGTGAGCAACCATTTTGCATTAAACACCCCGACCACCTTCCCCATCTGTTGCTTCATCTCTAACCCCAGATCGATCACACGCCCTCACCAGACATCACCTTCATCATCATCGTCTTCACCATCATTGCCGTCACCGTCTGAAAACCCGAACATCACTCGGACCCGCGACGGACAAGCGAACCCACAGACCCCAAACCATTCAAACCTACTCCTGTACTTCGAGCTAATGCTAGACTAGAACCTCGAGGAGCCTTCGACGACCAGCTAGAGACCACAACGGCGACGCGGCGCGGGTAAGCCGAAAAAACCGAAACTCCTCTAGTTTTTCCCAGTTTCAAAAACCCGATCTTGACTTGTAGAGGGCCGTCTCGTTTGTGTAGTTGTATCCTAAAGATAGAGACGTGACTATGGTGGCCAGTTTCGAGGTTGGACACAGCCTGACACGACGGAGAAGACGGCCGGGAAACAGAGCCAAGAATCTTCGAGCTAGAGGTAGTGATTATGATCTTTCTTCGAGTTTTTAGGGTTACAGACTTGTAGGGTAGACTTAGACGAGTTCATAGGACCAAGTAGGGTTAATTAGTGACCTTTGGATGTGTTTGAACAGGTTTAGGCTGTTCGTTGAGCTGCAAGGACCGTATGTGAATGGGCTATTTGATTTCAAAATGATTGCATGCATAACTGTTTTCACTATTTTACTTCATGTTTGTGATGGGATGAGTCTTGATACTTTATTATGGGGTTCTATACGTAGTATGATGTTTTGGGCATGAGACCCGTCTAGATATATGTACAAATTGGTTTTCGAAATAAGTCGGGGAGTTCTGTGGAATGTGATACTATTGCACTGTGTATACCTACCTTATGATTTCTGTCTCCTCCAGACATCCAGTAGTATCCTGGAGTAGTCACGGGCACTGCCCGAGAGAGGTTGGCCCCGAGGGGTGGCCCACGATCGGGAGTGCAGGTGTGTATGATACCCCCAGGGAGGGTCAATGATCTGCCGGCCATTGACCTAGGTGGACCCTGGGGAGACTTGGGATTTGAGACCCCGGGTGGAACGCGTAGCCTTAGGACCGTGACATGATTTGGACATCGGGAATGCCAGACATCAGGGATGTCGGGGTTAGGTTGTACAGTGCACTATATTATGATGATTTCCTTATGCTGGCTATATGATTTTATGATCCTATGTTTTGACTAAATGCATGCAAGTTTCTAAACGGAGGGGTAAAACCTTATGATTATTATATTATTATTAAACTGGATTTGGAATTATTGTTTATTTTTTGCCCACTCACTCTTTACTATTTTATTGACCCCTCTAGGCCGTGCAGCCGAGTTAAAGGAGGAGGACCCGGAGTCCGAGGCATAGTTTCCTTGTTGAGCACCTGTACACCCTGTTTGGGTAGGTTGAGCACCGTTTTGTAACCCGACTTTATGCTCGCTTTTTGTATTGTACTATCTATGGTCTGACATTGTAAAACTCTAGGGTTGCATGTTTAACCTTGTTTAATTAATTTGAAAGACTTTAAGCCCATTAAGGGTATTTCTGGTATTTTAGAGTCAAAGTCAGATGGGAGCAGGGCACATCCCTGGTAGGTTCCACAGGGGATCGGGATGGGTCGTGTCAAGCGTGGCCACCACACATAGAGGGAAAAGGTGGCACATAAGGGCGCGTCCGGCCTTATCTGGGGATGTTTGAAGGTATATAATGGTATAGGTTTCAATGTAAATGGACATTATTAGGACATAATTTTGGTTGTTTGAAGGTATGTATTTATGTTTAAGTTTTAGTGTATTACTAATTTGGAACTTTAACCCCAAGGTTAATATGGATAGTAATAACTCTAAATGATGAAATTTAATGAATGGAAAGAATTAATGTAAATTATATTAAATAATCCGAACTTGATGAGTTTAAGATCTATTCTAAATTAATGTGAATTTAGTTATGGTTCTATTTTGAATGTCAATAGTTCATAAGGTAATTCAATTAAATGGAGACATTATGGAGAATTAAAAAGAAGAATCTGGATTATGTATACGATACACGTAAAAAATGACTCTTCCATAACTAAAGGTAATTTACGACAAAAATTATTTGGAAATTTATATGTAAACATCTTTTCAACAATAAATTATGACAAAAGGAAATTTGTATAAATATGGCACGGCCGCTGACCTCTTATGATTTATTGTTAATGATATTTTCTTGTAATGGTATCAATAAGGTTAAGGCCTGATAATGACAAATGGTGAATTTTACTACTTGACGAGGTTAGTGTGTTGGATGTGGGCGGTAATCATGCAAGGATAGGTTATTTTGGTTAACTTAATAAGATATGGACAAAATTTGTGATATCCCTTGTTTGACAAAATTGTTATACGGGTGCAGAACTTGCTCGACCTTCAAAGAAATTAGGGACGAGTCCTGTCAGTCAGTATGTTCATGTTAGCGATGCACAATTCAAAGTTAGAGGGGGAAGTTAGGCGGAATCAACCTCTTCAAGTTAGACAGCACGAATATGGAACCAAAACTCGAAGATGGTTCTACGGCTTATACAACCATAGTTCTCATTGGTTGGTATATTCCTGTTATTGAAGTCAGACTTTGAAGAAACCAATTGTAGAGAGGGACAAGTGAGAGGTAAACACTTAGAACATAAATTAAGTATTAGCATTGTGAATTGAATTACAAATGTGTGAAGTAGACTATCTCTAGACTAAGTTATGAGCTGGTGTTCGTGGTCGAGAGACCATCAACTAGATGAACACCTGTTGGAAATCATACAAAAAATGTTGACAAAACCGTAAAAAGACATGATGATGTTAGGGAGTGAGGTTATGAGGGTCTCAAAGACTGGTTGGATGCATTTGAAATGAGGAATGCCTTCAAAAAAAGCTGCGGAAGAAAGTCAGAATGAAGTTTGGTGGGTCGGGAAGTCTCGAGAAACGAAATTAGGATGCAAGTCGGATTGGGAAGAAAGCTTGGTGTCCTAAGTAAGAACTGAGAATGGTTGAAAAGAGAACTAAATCTTGATCTTGGATCAAAGAGACAGGTTTTGCCAACAATGTGAGTTTTTTGGTAGTAAAAAACTCTTGGGGGTTTGCAGTTGTTATAATTGTTTGAGTTTGATCAATTGTTTGTTTTTTTGTTTGATTGGTTCTTCTTTTGAGAAGATGGTTTCTTCTCCTCTTATAGGCAACGTGAGAGTGTGGATGATCAACACGTGTATTCCCGAGTGCATCTCCATCCCGACGACTTAGTTGCACATCTCTCTTGCCCATTCTGACGGTTTTGGTACCATGCTAGTGTGATTGCGTAAATTATGTCTACGCTTCCTCATGATCCAACTGTGGATACAAAATGGGCTTGGGCCAAAAGTTGGATTTTGTTTCTTAAAATTCCTCCATAGGCCCGTAGTGATTTATTTCGGGTGTAAACAATTTGCTTTGAGGATATCGAATTGCAGTGCGGTTTATTATATTTTCACTGTTAGCCCACGCTACCATACATATCCACTTGGTTTTGAGTATTTTCTTCTTTCTCTAAGCCCTTACGGTATACTTACTAATATGTATTGTGATCATGGATTGAAATATCGGTAATTTCACTAATATTTCGCTCAATATATCGGAAATTTGAGCGTCTGACACCTAAACGGGGTGAAGGAAATTGACCGATATTTCGCCAAATTTCTTGTTTTGAGCCCATTATGGGATCAAAATGATCGAGATAGGATGTTAATTAGTGAAAATTGAAAGTAAAACAAAAGGGTTTGAGTCGGGTCGGGAAATCCGAGTTACAAACCCCGCTGGAGAAAGAAGTTGACTGTTAGTTTTTATCAGTTATATATTATACGAGCTTAAACTTGCAACAAGACTAGCTTAGTCTAGCTGGCTTTGTGGTTAGCTAGCCTTCTTTAGCAGGGGGCCTAGGTTCAAGATCCGGGCGGGGGTGCCAGTCTGATAGAGTCGTGGTTTGCAGTTTCCACATTTCTACTCTGATAAGGTTCAGAGGGTGGGCGGGGGGTAGGTAGTGGCTCAGACCTCACCAGCTTTCCTTGGCCCCTGCAGAGCAACGTTTGTGTCGTCCCATCATCTTTTGGGCGTTCCTCGAAATCCTCCCTGTTAACGCGCTCCACCGGCGCGTGCATAGCGTGGAGAGTACCAGCAGCCCGTCGTACCCCTCTCGGAATCATGGGTTTAGTAATCACCTGTTCCTCTCGCGGCGGTCGAGTACGGAGCCAGTCCCCGTAAGCCGTAGCTTGCGGGTTCTCATTCGAGGCCGGCGGGTGGGGGCATCCACGGTCCGTGTGTCCCAGGCGTCCACAGTTGTAACAGTAATCCGAGAGCCGTTCGACTTTGAACTCAACCCAAGTACTCTCTTCAGCAGATCTAGGTAACCAGAAGCCCAGAGGTAAGGGTTTGGAGGCATCAATTCGAATTCTAAAGCGGAGAAACCCCCTGGGGCCATGAGCCCATGGGTCTTCGACAGTGACGACATCGCCGAAACTTGCCCCTACCTTTCTTGCATTCTCCTCCGTCAAGAGATTCATGGGAACCCCATGGGCCTGAAACTAGAACGTTACCAGATGGAGCGGGAGCTCATCGACAGCCATACTTGCTGGCCACCGTTGGACAGAGAAGCAGAATCCCATAACGGACCATGGGCCTCCATCAATGATCTTGTTGGCCATGACTTCATCCTGCACTAATATGGTGAAGGTGTTCTCCTTGATGTGGGTAATCCGCGACTCCCCGAACAGACCCCAGGCGGAGGTGAGAATTTTCTTTACCGCACTTCTATTGGGGGGCTTATCAGCAATTACGGCACCCACCAGCTTCGGACCATTCTCCAGCTCAGAGAGGCCCATCGCACCCTCAAGCTTGATAATGAGCTCATCAGTGTTTAGGTTAGCCATTTGGGAAGTGGATAAGTAGCAGCAGAGGGGGACGGGCACGATCGAGACAGTCAACTGAGGCCGAGTCACGTTCCTACCTAAAGACGTTTTAGGTTGTGGTCGCCTCTGTATCTGGAGGATACAATCCTGGATGCCTTGAACGCGCCTCAAGCCTTCCCATTTATAGACTTCCAGGTAAATTACCATACTCTTACTCAGACTTCCTTCCGTCTTTAATTCAATTGGATCTGGTTGGCACCCCTCATAACTCACACACTGATGGGTCTCGCTCCCATTACTGTTTGTCTTGTGCTGTTTTTCCATAGGGTGGCAGAGCCACCAGTAGGGGTCTAGTTGAGATTGGCCTGAGATGGTTGAGCAAGTAACGTCCCAGGTGTCCTGCGGGGGAGGTTTCCCTGGTTGGGTTGAAATTAATGTCTGGGCCTTCTGATCAATCACATCCTGCATTACCAGGCTGTTTTTTTTGTGTTTTTAGGGTGACTACTAGGCTTAGGAACAGGATGTCTTACAAATTCTGGGTGGTGAATGCATAGCTTACGCCCTAGGTGTGGCAGCAGATTATCGAGTGGCTTTAATGTTGCCCATTTTGCAGGAACCTTATAATTGAAATGATCGATTTCTAGGGGGGTAGGAGGGGAGGAGGATATGGGTGCTTTGAATGCTGGGTGGGGTCTTGTTTGTACACTGGTAGGATGAACTTTGTGGGTGCTCGGGCCATTACCTGGTGCTAGCAACAGGCAAGTGGAAACCATCAAGAATCCCCTTAATCCAGGTACCTCACAATGAAGGCGGGGGCCTGTGCATGGGAATGATGGTCCTCTGATTGTTAAGGATGGGGCAAACTGGTTGTTTTGAGGGCTAGAATTGGTTCCATTCGATATGGAGATTGGATCTTGTGCTTTATTATGGATGCCTTGTTTTGGTGGTGATTGCAGCATTAAGCTGGATGCAAACAGAGCTGCAGGATCTCCCATGGAAGAGAGGGAGCTCTCTTAATATATTTTCTTAAGATCTTTCTTTTTGCAAAAAAAAAAAAAAAATTCAAACCGAGTCTACTTTTAAGGATATCCATCTCTCCATATTCCCTCCCATATTTGAAGAATGGATTGCAAAGGAATGATATCAAATTAAAAACAATTTCAAAAGTGTTGCACTCTTTTTCCTATGCCAAAATTTTTTTCCGCTAAGTTTTTCCAAACCAAATTTTTTAACTTGGCAACATGAAAGGCATACCCATATCTTCAATTGATGTTGGAAAAAAAAAAAAGGACTGCTGTACAAGCCAACAACTTGAAGCCATTACTTTATTTTTAAAATTTTGTTTAATTACTTTTGTGGGTTTTAGCTTTGTTCCTAAATTAGTTTAGGCTATAGATCTTTTTAAGATCTTACTCTTGTTCCAACTATTCATGTTTGGATATACAAGAGACTATGTATTTATTATTGTATTATTTTCATGATCTTTTAAATAAATAAAACATTGTTTCTATAAAAAAAAAAAGTAATAACTTATAATTTGAAATCCATTTGAATTTCGTAACCATGTAACTATATAATATTTACGTAATGCACCCTTTAAATTCAATATTTATCGTCAAACATTATTCATGTATTCATAAATCTCACATTTCACCATGTATTGAAATATTGGTAATATCATCGATATTTCAATCAATATTTCGCCAAGATGATGAGGAGGCATTTAAATAGGATGAGAAAAACATTTCCCCAACTTCCATGATATTGGACTATATACGAAAATAGAAATCAGTCTTTGAAGTTAAAAATAAATAAAAATTTCAATTTCATCCATAAAAAAGGACCGAATGATCGATCGAGATGTACAATAAAAATAACAATGAAAAGTGAAATTGAAGTAAAATAACAGGAGAACCATTGAATGACTTGGCCAATCAATAACTTCCTCTGTGTAAACGATATCGAGATCTCCCCTTTCACATTTTCTCTCGTTTCTCTCCGTACTCTACCAATTTCCATTCCAACCAGGAGGACCAATCAACAACTTCGCCAATCGCCAGAGCCACACAGGTAACAAATTTCTCCTCCTTTCTAATGCAGTTCCTTTGATATCAATTCAACATTACAAGACAAAAAAGTCCTCATTTAGTTGGTTCTTTTTTCCTGAAATTCTTTTTGATGAATTAATTTATGCTGAATTAGAGACAAAGAAGGCCGTATTTGTCCTATCAACTTTAATTCAAGTTGAGCTTTTCTTCCTGGGCCATTCTAAACCTAAAATGAGTGCTTATTAGCTTGCTGGAAACGAAAATGCAATCAAAATTGTGTCAAAGTGGAATTTTTTTTCTTTTCTTTTTCTTTTGACTTCCGAAGTGCTATAAAAAAAGAAGAAAAAAAACAGCAACTTGTTATCTCGTTTTGCTTCTGCATTTCTAGGGATATTGAAATTGTAGGTCTTTTAAAGTTGGAGTGGAGTTTGATAGGGAGTCCTGGATTCCCATTTTTTTGTCTGTCTTCTCATTTTAGCTGAGGAAAAGAGAGCGAAGAGAGTCAATTTCATTGGAGGCAGTTTTAACTCTTTTAACTTATTCTATTCTGAAAAATAATTTTCAATGAAGAATGAGGATAGTAGGACTGACAGGTGGAATTGCGACGGGAAAGAGCACTGTCTCAAATCTCTTCAAGGCCCGTGGCTTTCCCGTTGTTGATGCTGATCTTGTTGCTCGTGTAAGTAATGATCAAAACCTTAGTGTTCTTACATTTCAATCATAAAGAATAGCTTGCACTTTCAGCTGTTTCATTGGACTGAGGATCTTTTGTTTCAGCATGTATTGAAGAAGGGCACTGGTGGCTGGAAAAAGGTTGTTTCGGCATTTGGAGAGGACATTTTACAACCTGATGGGGAAGTTGATAGGGGTAAGCTAGGCCAAATTGTGTTCTCTAATCCCGAAAAGCGTCAACTTCTCAACCGGTACTTAACCTTTGCAAAAGATTTGTGCTTTCTTTTTTGGTAATACTATCTACTATTATAGAAGTTCATTGCTTAGTCACTCTTAGAGTTGCATGATTTTACAAAGAGATTTACTCAGTGTAAAACCCTTTTGGATGAGGAGCTTCAAAGTACCATGGATTTAGGTTAAATTAGTTAAAAAATGAAAACTTCAAAGTACCAACGGATTTCAAATGATTAAATGCAAGGCATTTAGATGGGACTTGTAAGTTACACTTTTGTAGGTGTTACCTTCGAAATCCTTGTTTAGTGGTTTTGCTATGCTAATGTGGTGCATGTGCTCCTCTACTTGTTATTCCACTAGTTACATTGTTACAAACAATCATCAATTTTTGATCGTGCATTTCTTGGTAGTATAGTATAAACTCCTTGAAACTTTAAGGTTCCTCATCCAATCATATCCTAAAGAGGCTATGGGTTCCCTCCCACGTTTTAACTTGCCAGTTCCAAACTCAGTAGTATACTTTCTTAATAACCAGGGGAGTTATGCCAATTCCTTTAGGCTACGTCTGGATGAGCAACTTCAAAGTACCAAGTGATTCAGGCTAAATTAGTTCAAAGTAATACAAGATCATAGATGGAGGGATTGCAAATGACTAGATGCGAAACACTTAGGAATTTGAAAGTAACTAATTGATAAGCGTTGCTAGGAAATCCCTTTTTTGGTGGTTTTGTAATGCGGTAGTATTGTATGGAGTGCATTTCTTAGTAACATAGCATAAATCTTGGCCTTTCCTCCTCCAAGCATGCCCTTAGACTTAATTGCCTTAGAATTTCTCTGATTGGACTGCTTTTTCAAGAATTTTGTGTTGGATTACTTATATAATAGAAGTTACATGTCATATCAGTCTAGTTTGTATCTTTTCGTACACTGCTGGCTCCTCACATATCATTTGGAATCTTTTGGGAAGTTTTGAAGTTTGGTTTGAGGGGTATAAGATTATTGTTCTTGATGTCCCTTTATTGTTCGAGGCCAAGATAGACAAATGGACAAAACCCATTGTTGTTGTATGGGTTGATCCTGAAACGCAACTTCAGAGACTCGAGTTGAGGGACGGAACAAGTGAGGATGATGCTCAAAACAGGATAAATGCTCAGATGTCGCTCGATTTAAAGAGGAGTAAGGCAGACTTAGTGATTGATAATACCGGTTCACTAAAGGATTTAAGAGAACAGTTTCGCAGTGTCTTAATTGAGGTCACAAAGCCCTTGACATGGACTGAGTTTTGGCGTTGTAGACAAGGTGTCATCTGGGTTCTTCTCTTTGTTACTTTTGGTGTTCTCATTTATAGTCAGAGAGGTCTAGTTGCTCATGAGTTATAGCATCCTTGGAATGTACTTATTGAAGTTTTGAGATCTAAAGCTTCAGTCTGTTTGTAGCAACTATTAGCGAATGATTCTCTGCATCCCAAGCTTTTCTAAGTATGTGCATATATATATATATATATTATTATTATTATTATTAGAGTTGTTAACCGTCCATGAAAGCATATGGTTATGGTAAAGCTAGGTAACCAGCTAGCTTCGTAGGTGGGGTGACACATTTGAACCCTTCGGTCCTCACTTTCCTCTATTTGAAGTAAATGAACACCTCTTTATTATTATTATTATTATTATTATTATTATTATTATTATTATTATTATTATTATTATTATTATTATTATTATTATTATTATTATTAGTCCGCATCATCATCATCATCATCATCATCATCATTATTACTATTATTACTATTATTACTATTATTCATCATCATCATCATCATTATTATTATCATTATTATTATTATTACTATTATTATTACTATTATTATTTAATAATATTATTACTATTATTATTACTATTATTATTATTACTATTATTACTATTATTACTATTATTATTACTATTATTATTACCATTATCATTATCATTATTATTATCATTATTATTATTATTATTATTATTATTATTATTATTATTATTATTATTATTATTATTATTATTATTATTATTATTATTATTATTATTATAGTTTACCAGACGGAGTTACCAACCGCCCCCGGTTGGTAGGAACAAAAACATTTTTGCCCCTTTTACTTTCTCTGACCATCAAAATGTGCCAACTTAGAGAGCGAATGATACTCTGCCACGTGCCCTGTGTGAACCTGAAAAGGAAGGAAACTGGTCGGTCGGTCAAAGTATAGGCAACAGTGTGGTACCGACCCAAAGATACTCCGTCGCCCAAGTCAGTTGTCGGTCTAAGGTTTAGAGGGTAGCGGAGAGTATACTGTAAAAGTAGTAGTAAACAATAAATTTCTTAGTTACCTTTGTACGACAAGTGGACCCCTTTTGTATGGGTGCGGCGAATATAATATTTGTATTTTCCCAATGTGGGACAAATATCAATGCGTTGTGGGACTGACACGTGGAGGTGCCATCCAGACCCGACCAGGACTTGTTCGCGTGAGTGAGCCTGGACCCCTTGACTTGTGCTAGGCGGTGGTACTGGGCCGACCGGTCGGTCTGGGCCGAAGCATCGACCGACAGGAGCTGGTCCTCTGGAGTCGGCCAGTGGCATGGTGTTGGAAGAGAGCTGGGCCTCTAGGTCGGTCTGGGCCGACGCACCGAGCCAGGTGGAGGGCTGGGCCTCCGAGATTGGGCCGGATTGGTGTTGTCTCAGTAATGGACTAGGCCTTCAGTCAGTATGGGTTTCATGTGCCACCGGTTATGGTGTTGATCTGGTGGTGCCGAGGCGACTGCGGAGCGTTTTGCAAGAACTGATTGATCTTGCCGTCTCGGACCAAGGCTTCGACCAGGTCTCGAAAAGCCACACACTGGTCGATGCTATGATCGTTGTACTTGTGGTATTGGCAGTAGACGCCAGTGTTTTTCGCCTGCTAGCTCGCGCTGGGAGTCCAGGTCGGTTTGGGGATCATGCCCTCCACATTCATCAGTACGTTCTTATACGACGTGTTTAATATCGTATAGGTTTCGTACTTGGACCGAGGGAGGGTTCGCTCGGTGCGTTGCTCGTTGGGTCGATTGTCACGCTGACCCTGTCCGTGGTGGGACCCCTGGTGGTTTTGGCTCCTGCCCTTCTTTCCCGAGCCATAGGAGGGAGTGTAATCCTTCCTCTTGCCGCTCGGGGAGTCGTGGTGTTGGGCCTGTCCTAATGCGGCCTGCTGGGGGCCGACTGCTGTTGGGTGTGACTCGGTAGGTATGTGTCGACCGAGTGCTCAGTGCTAGGCCGGTATGTGCCGACCGTTGTTGCACCGCCCTTGCCAGGTAACAGCTCGGCCTTGGCGTGGATGGCTGCATGTTTCATCAGTTCATTATAAGTAGTCCAACCTTGAGTATGTGTAGTGACAGGACCCATCCCAATCCCCCCGGGATTAGTGCGGGATGACCCTGCTCCCGTCTGACACGAAGTGTCAGACAAGGGATATTTCCGACCTTTGCCCTCCCGGGCTATCAGAGTACGCCAGGATCCAGAGGAGGTATGTGATATCTCGGTCTCTGCTACAGTCCACATCCAATGTCAACCTGAAGGGCAGTCAAAACATTAAAAACTGTGAGTGGACAAAACAAAAGTTTATAAAAACATTTCATAAGACATTTGTACCCTTCACTAAAAAGCATGCATGCATTCAAAAACCATTTATCCGAAATAAACCATATGTGGGAACTAAGCCCAAAACCAAGGTTGAAAGAACCATGATGAAAATGACCATACGGGCCACTGCCCAAATCCACAAAGAAACCAATAAGGGACTCAGCCCAAAACCATAACCATACGGAAATCAAATACACGAGCCACTGCTCAAATCCTGTGCACACCTGTGCACACCACATATCATATATCATATTTATATCACATACATATATAAGTCACACAACCAATCCTGTCACGGTATTCAAAGCTACGCGCGTGCTACCCGGGTCTCAATCCGAGTCTTCTCAAAGTCAAGGTCAATGTCCGCAGACCACTGACCCTACCCGAGGTAATAGTAACCATAGCCTTCCTGAGAGTAAGGAACCCAACTGGGGGGTAACTCCACTCAGTTGGTGCTCCGTGACTACTCCGGGGTCCACCCAGGCCAACGACCCTCCCCGGAGGAGATAATAGATGTAAAGGAAGGTAGATGAACATATATATACATAACATAATATCCATGCCCGGTTCCCTTGAACCGTCATGATCCATAATATCCATAACCAAGGTAACATGCCAGTTCCCATAAACCGTCATGTACCGTAATAACATAACTAGGTAACATGCCGGTTCCCATAAACCGTCATGTACCGTAATAACATAACCAGGTAACATGCCGGTTCCCATAAACCGTCATGTACCGTAATAACATAACCAGGGTTCATGCCGGTCCCCATAAACCGTCATGAACCAGAATGACCTGACAAAGGTTCATGCTGGTTCCCATAAACCGTCATGAACCACAATGACCTGACAAAGGTTCATGTCGGTTCCCATAAACCGTCATGAACCACAATGACCTTTCCAAAGTCATGCCAGTTCCCGTAAACCGCCATGAACTTGGAAATCCATCTAGGGTCCTTGACCCGAAATCATCAGTGTAAAACAACTGGGTCTCGTGCCCGAACATATGACTCAACTGGGCACCGTGCCCGATATCTATGGGTCAGTCACGACTCCGATCATAGTGATGCATGCAACCATCCATCCAGGACCGCTCTCAATCCTGGTATGTCGCCGTGAACGAATCAACCGACGCGACCACCACAAGATCATGGTGCACTCATCACTGATCGCTATCCTGAACCGTCAGCACTCCGAAGTTGAGCCTCCTCAGGCTGCCCGACCACGAATCGTGCATCGTGACCTCTTCGGAAGGAACACATCCCAATCCGGAGGCGAGCGTCGTATCGTCGATCGCCGTGCACATAGTACCCGTCGCGACCACGATTTAGACCCGAAGGTCATAAATAGCGTCATATGCCCGAGACACAACCAAATGGGTCTTATACCCGAGTTTATCCTTTTGAAATCCAAAACCATTTCATTTAAACCGATAAAGAAATACAGACCCGTATAAGCATCGTATAAGGCCGAAACCTCGAAATACGTGCTTACATGTAACCACATACAAATGCACCCATGGCATCATAAACAAGCATTTAAAACATATAATAAACATTTATGCATGCACCAATTTAGAAAACAAAGTCCACTCACAGACCGTCCGAGCTGCCGCCTCGATTTGCGTGCCATACGGCTCCCCGAGCCGATCACCGTCACCGGGACTCCCAAACCTGTCCAAATTTTAATAGAAAGTTAATAACTACTTAATTAACCTCCCATCAAAGCCCCGTAATTTTCCCGAACTTTTAACTATTTTTAAAACCGAACCTAAACCTTCGGACAGCCCGAAACCTATCGAAACGATGTCCGATTGACACGAAACCAGTCTCAAAATGTTCGTTACATCGAATAGATGATTTCCCATGTTGAGCACTTTCCCAAATTATGGACCACGTGCCCTCACGGGCCCCTAGAAGACCCTGGTTACTGTTCATCACCATCATCCTCAGGAAAACCGGTTTTTCCTAGTTTTCCGGTCCGATCACTGTGCTGAACCGGCGGAACCGATTCAGCGTTCCTACTCCCTCAAATCTCGTCCGTTTTCTTCCTAATCGATTCTAAACTTCCTAATATGATCCTAGGAACATGTTTGGATGATCAAGACAAAGAAAAACCCATAGAACCCGAGGTTTGATTTTTGAACCTCACGGTTCATTTTTCCATTTTCCCTTCCATGGCTTCCCAGCCGTCCTACACCATACAAACCCTCTTAAAACTCCCTAAGCAACCTATTTAAATCAACCAAACCATCCAAATCGTTCCATAATCATTAAATCGATAAAACATGGAAAAAAACTCAAACCGAGTACCTTCTCGGCCCATGGCCGCCGTCCACGGCGGCGTGGCTTCCAGCCGGCCACCATCGTCCAGCCTTCATCCTCTCAACCCCTGGGCTTCACGGGCATGATCAACTGGGTCAAGGGTTTGGTCCTGGGTTGAAAATGGGATCGGGAAATGTGGGTTTAGGGAGAAACGAAGAAAATGAAGATGCACGGGAAAAAGGGAGATGCATGAATCAATTTTGGGTGGCCTATGGATGGGTGACAAGTGTCACTCATCCATTGGGTCCCCATAAAATATCTGGGGCCCACTAAGTGTAAAAGTGCAACCGTCTCGTAATTCGTGCAATAGTACGTTCGAATTTCCGTGAACCGTAACTTCGCCGTCGAACGTCTGAATTCGACGTGCCGCCTGTCTACGGATTCGTATCGTCCTTATCTACGCAATGGTCTTTGGCCCTCGGCCATCGGACCTCCCGGTCAAAAAGTCAACTTTTGACCTCCTATTCACCCAAATTACCAAAATGCCCCTAAACTTCCGAACGTCATAACTTCCTCCTCGAACGTCGGAATTGAACGTGCCACCTCTCTATGAACTCGTGACGTCACGAACTACGTCATGGTCATCGGTCAAAGTCCATTTGACCACCCAAATGAAAAGTCAACGTTTTGCCACCACTAGGGGCAAAACGGTCATTTCACATCGTTCGTCCGATTTCGCTCTACTAATCACGGATTAGCCTCACTAATCGTGATTAGTCACTAATCTAATCATGGAATTTGGGACGGGTCGTTACATGCAGCGTACCTGAATTGAGACTCGCGCAGACCGCCCTTGAACGCCGTGAAAGCTGTCCGATCGTCAGACTCGGTGCACCGGGGGTACTCCAGACTGAGCCGAGCGGCGTATGCACGCAGCATCTCCGTTTCCCCCTGCTTCAAGAGGAATAGATCCTCGGAGGAGAAAATCCTATCAGTCTGGATCATGAACTGGTTCAGAAAAACCTTGGTGAGTTGTGCAAAGGATTCCACGGAGCCGAGCTCCAGTTGGTAGAACCAGTTGATCGCTGCATCAGTGAGGGTGGAGCTGAAAACTAGGCAGCGGGCCTCGTCGGTCAGGCTCGAGAAGGAGATGGCCGACCGGAAGTTGTTGAGATGGTTGATCGGGTCGGTCTGACCGGTATAAAGGGGGATCTTCAGCGGCTTGATTGTGTTGCTGTGCTGAAAGAAGTTGATCCGATCTGTGAACGGTCCCGGACTAGGTCCGCCCCAAGCATGTGTCGGGGGTGTCCCTTTTCTCGGCCTCGAGGCACCGACCGCGATCGAGGAGTTGTTTTACCATGGAGTCGGCACTGGGAGGCCTGCTCGGGCTGGGGTGGTCGGTCCTCTGCTGAGGGAATGGCGCGTTCCGCCGTGATGAGTTTCCTCGGTCTCGCCGAGACCTTGTACTGCCGGGGGGGGGGGGGGGGGGGGGGGGAGTTCGGACCTTCGGGCGCTCAGGATTTCCTGGGAAGAATCCGCCCCCTCGGTCACCGAGATCGTGGGGTTCCCGCCGCGGGATTGCTGGGGGGGGCCCGCCTCGGGTCTAGTTCGACCAGACTGCTCCGTGGCCCGTTGATCTTTGTCCGTGGGGAACTCAAGGAGGACCGGGCTGATTTGCCGGCGCTCCAGCTGGGAGGTTCCACGCAGGGCCTCGCGGGCATCGCGGTAGATCTTGGTGGCCTGTGTGCCTTTTCCAGGAATGACCAAGAATTTCTGGCCTTTCTCGGTTGGTGCGGTTGTAGCTGCCGCCTTTCCCTTGTCTACTGTCCGTCAGATCCTTTATGTGTGTTCTGCGCATTTGACAACCACGCGGTCGGCCTGACGGATCTCGTCCTACGCGCGCAGGGCGTTTAGCTCGACCTGAGCGGCCTGCAGCTGGGCCACGACCTCGGTGTACTGCCTGCTGAGCTCGGTATAGTGCGCCTCGGCCTGAGTGTCATTGGCGCGGATCTCGGCCATGTCGCGTTGTAGCTTCTCCAACGCCCGGAGTACCTTGGGGGAGGTGTCCCTTGGCCCTCGGCCGGGCGCGGGTGTGACTTCGCCGTCGACGTTGTCCTGCATGCCGGAAGATGGGGAGGGTAACGGTGTTTTAGGCTCGGTAGAGTAAAGGGAAAACTTAGTCAGTTTTCCACAGACGGCGCCAAACTGTTGATCCACAAAATGTGACAACTTAGGGAGCGAATAATGCTCTGCCACGTGCCATGTGTGAACCTGAAAAGGAAGGAAACTGGTCGGTCGGTCAGAGTATAGGCACCGGTGTGGTACCGACTCAAAGGTACTCCAACGCCCAAGTCAGTTGTCGGTCTAAGGTTTAGAGGGTAGCGGAGAGTATACTGTAAAAGTAGTACTAAATAGTAAATTGCTTAGTTACCTTTGTTCGACAAGTGGACCCCTTTTGTATGGGTGCGGCGAATATAATATTTTTATTTTCCCGATGTGGGACAAATATCAATGCGCTGTGGGACTGACACGTGGAGGTGCCATCCAGACCCGACTAGGACTTATTCGCGTGAGTGGGCCTGGACCCCTTGGGCTTGTGCTAGGCGGTGGTACTGGGCCGACCGACAGGAACTGGTCCTCTGGAGTGGCGCAACATGGTGTTGGAAGAGGGTTGGGCCTCTAGGTCGGTCTGGGCAGACGCACCGAGCCAGCTGGAGGGCTGGGCCTCCGAGATTGGGTCGGATTGGTGTTGTCTCAGTAATAGACTGGGCCTTCAGTCAGTATGGGATTCATGTGCGGTCTGGGCCGATATGGTATGAACAATTATTATCATTATTATTAGTATTATTATTATATTCATTATCATTATTATGATTACTATTATTATTATTATTATTATTATTATTATTATTATTATTATTATTATTATTATTATCATTATTATCATTATCATCATTCTTCTTCTTCTTCTTCTTCATTTTTCTTCTTCTTCTTCTTCTTCATTCCTCTTCATTTTTCTTCTTCTTCTTCCTTCTTCCTTCTTCTTCTTCTTCCTCCTCCTCCTCCTCCTCCTCCTCCTCATTCTCCTTCTTCTTCTTCTTCTTCTTTCTCTTCTTCTTCTTCTTCTCAGAAATTTGTGTCAGCATAAGCAAGAAGGTGTGCATCATTTCAAGGATCACGTGGATTTGATCCATTCCTTAGTGTATATGGATTGAGTAAACCTATATTTAATATACCTCTGAGGTACCGAAAATTGTTTTTATATGTCATTCCAATGGCGGCATGTTAGTGCATAGCTAAAAATCTAGTTGGAAAGTTCACAACGAATGAAATGTCCAATCTAATGCATTAAGCCAAGTACAATAATGTGCATATTATGCTTAGATATGGAACTTTTGATGCTAATATCTCTTCGTTATCGTCTATGAGACGAAACATATCTTTTTAGGGTCTAAACTACAAATGATCCTAGTAGAATGAACTTCTCTCTCGACGTGGAGCTCGAGTACAATGTAGATGGAGTCCTAGTCCATCAATCAAATTATATTCAAAAGATGCTAAGACATTTTATTGAGAATAAAGCGTGTTGTGAATATGAAACTGCAATTAGATTATGAAAACTTGCTTGGTTTGAAGAGCGGTAATTCTTCTCTTGAATAATCTTTAATTTTAAGCTATTCGTGCTAATAACGTGTGTGAATATGTATGTATTAAAGAATATAGAGAGATTTTGACTGAGAGAAGAAGTCGTTATATTAATCAGATAATCTACTTACATGAATTTAAACTATTTACAACAAAAAAGTAATTGCTGTTTCGGCTAAATTGCATTAAACTTTGTAATCTTTGTGGTCATATGGTAGCATCAAGATGATCCATGTGGTTAAGAAATTGTCTACCTTATGTGGTTATATTCCTTTATCAATCTAGCTTAAACTTGTGCCTTAGATTCAAATATATTCCTTTTGTTAAGATTAAGGTTGATACTCAATTTATATATATATATATATATATATATATATTAATCTCCTTTCATCAATATTATTGTATAAAATATATGAGTTTCCGGTCGAAGAACTATTACGGGGTAGATGAGTATAACTTGCTGAATGAATGGCCTTTCACATGCACTAACACCACTGAGTATATTTGGAGTTAGAAAACTAAATTCTGAAGACTAAAAACACGATTTGAGACCATTTTATGAGTTGGTCTATATTTCAAAAAACCGTATTCGAATTTGATATGAAATTAAGAATAGAGTTGTCCATGCTGACCAGTGACTAGAGTGTCAATAGAGTTTAATAAATACCCCACTGAATAGCCACCCTAGAAGGCTATAACCTATCAACTTACAACACTTCATTCTTTTTTGTCAAGACTTCACTCCACTTCCTTGGAGAAAACAAAAACACACTTCACTAAAACACAATTGCCACCCACCGTGTCGCGGCTCCAACTTCCAAGTCCATCACCAATCCCTCATTTGTGAGTTGTGACTTGCTAGTCCACACGTGCATTTTGGTACAATCAATCGGCTTTCAATCCTCTATTCCCATTTTCCCCTGTAACCCTCTGTCTCTCACTTCAATTTGTGACACCTGTCCAATCCCTAATCTTCCATCCAACACTGTTAACTCAGGCACCCCAACACGCCCAACACCTCCCCAGTCCCGCCCAGTCCGACGGCAAACGCCACATTCTGTCGGTCTCATTGACCGCCGGCGGCCAATGGCCGGCTTATGACATATGGGGTGCGCCGTCGTGCTTGACATGTTAGGTGGGAGTGAAGGAGATAGCTACAGCTGTCGAAAAACTAGGTAGGGGAGACTAGAGAGATCGGGACAAGAAACCACAACCTGAACCTAACCTCAAATTTCAATCCCATCTATCTTCCCACTAACCCCTAAAGTGGACCCCACTTCCTCATTCCTCTTGTTTTTGAAGTCCATGATTTAAAATTGAAGATTCCTATTTCACCAAACCCAAACCCGAAAGGAACAATCCTTCTCCAAACAAACACCTCTGTCCAAAACACTATGGCCGCCTTTTCCCTCCAGACTTGCTCCTCCTCCTCTGGCATTGCTCGTCTTGGTTTCTATACCAGATTCTCCGGAGCCGATTTGGGTTGTTGTCCAGACCAGAAATCCCTATCTTTCTCTTCTAAAACTCGCACTAGTTTTGTACTCCCTCCCAAGCAGAGTAGTAGTAAGAGTGGATCAAGAGGAGTGATTATCGCAGTGGCAGTGAATGGCAGTGACCAAACCCAAATAGAACTCGATATTTCTCTAAGTCCAAGAGTCAACTCAGTCAAGCCTTCAAAGACCGTCGCCATTACCGACCAGGCCACGGCTCTTGTGCAAGCCGGAGTGCCCGTCATCCGATTAGCTGCTGGTGAACCCGATTTCGATACACCTTCCGTCATAGCCGAGGTAGCTACTTGTTTTAATTGACATTTTCATTTCTCGGTCTTGTTGCATTGCCAATTGCCAATAATGGGTTGCTTTTAAATCTTGCATTATTTTCAAAGGCTGGGATCAACGCGATTCGTGAAGGTTACACTAGGTACACACCGAATGCAGGGACTTTGGAACTCCGTCAAGCAATTTGCCATAAGCTCAAAGGTTAGACCTTTTTTTAAAGATCCTTTTTCTATTGCTCACAAAATGACTTTACCCTTTTACTTTACAGAATATAGTTAGGCCAAATGTTGGAGCTTTTTTAGAATGTTTGTCATAATTGGTGATCTCCTCCCACATTGCTTTGACATTTAGCCTGTGTGTTAAGATCCCATCTGCAAATAACATCATAAATCGTAATATGTAGGGTAGACAACTCTGTAATAAAACAGCAAAAGAAACCCAATAGTTAGAGAGCTTTACTTGTTCGCCCTAAATTGGAACGAAAATTGTCAAACGATTAATGACAGTGAGGCCTAACAAAGAATAGTTCAAGATGGTAGGGAACAAAGAATAGTTCAACATGGTAGGGGTTTAAGTCGATTCTTTAGTTGTTTGTCACAATGACAACACAAAAACTAATTAATTGAAAAGATTTTCCTGAAACTCTATGGGGCAATGACTCCATGCAAAGGCTCACCAATTCAAAAGAAACAATCTATTGAAATCTTGGAATGTTGACATCCATATTGGTTTCTGTTAGGGAATTGAAATGGAGTGAAGGAGACTATCAACCTCGTTCGTTTATTTAATGGACAAGGACGCAACACTTTGGTCTGTTAGATCTTGAT
Source organism: Prinsepia uniflora (assembly GCA_032719365.1). Lineage (NCBI taxonomy): Eukaryota > Viridiplantae > Streptophyta > Magnoliopsida > Rosales > Rosaceae > Prinsepia > Prinsepia uniflora. Next base: position 42,792,375 of record CM064870.1, on the reverse strand, counting down.
TACGTGTCTGTAGTGTCGTGTGAAAATTGTATTGATTGCAGAACCAACTGAATCAAGCAAAGAAATGCGCTGAAATTTGACTCCAGTACAATGCTTCAAATTTCAACAAATTAAGTGTGGATATGAGACCCATATCCTCATTTGATGTTTTAAGAGCATAAAATATTTACGAGTTTAAGCCTAGTAAATTCTATATATGAGGCCTCAAAAATGCAGATCCAAAAGGACCACTTTATACTGCTGATTTTATAAAATAAAGTAAAAAAAAATATCCAGAGAACCAATAATACGCCTCATGCTTATACTTATTAAATCAACACACAAACAGGAAAACCTCATAGACTTCCTAGGTTTTCTAGTTAAGTGTCAGATTCCTAGACTACCATCTATCATGTAATTATGCAATCAAAGAAAGATGAAATAATCACATGCAACAAATAAGAACAGAAAGATACTGAGAAAACAGTTTGCTACCCTCATTCTACAAGGGCAATGCTATTTGGACCCTTTAAATTGACCACATTTAGTAATCATGTTGATGTGGTAACCAATGAATGGTCTAATATAAATATAGAATAATTTCATTTATTACAATAATACCATTCATTGATTGACACATCAACATGATCACTAAATGTGGTCAATTTAAATGGTCCAAATAGCATTATTCATTCTATAATCTTATGCAAAGAAGAAAGAGAAACCGAAACGCTAGAAACAAGGACAAAATGAACAATAAGTTGGGTGCCTTGTTTTTTCCACTGGTTTTTACTGCAAAGAAAAAGAAAACTCAATGAAAAGCAATAAAGTGGGTGCCTTGTTTTGTCCACTGAAGATACAAAGGGACAACAGCGATACCTGATAATGATAATTCAATTTTTTCTTTTGTGGGTGGCTGTAACTAAAACATTCACTGAATTCTGCAGAACATGAGGTTATCTGTACAGATTTTCTACTTCTCTTTTTCGTTATGTTTTATTTTATCATATATTAGCCTTCGTCTACTATTCTGATAACTTCCATCCCTTATTTATTTTATTTTTGTTTGAAAGTTGATTTTATCCAAAACTTTTGGGTGAAGCCTGTGTCCCCAAGGGAGAGGCCTGCCTGGCTTTATAATTGTAGAGATTTAATTTCTTCATCTATGTTATATGATTGAGATTTGGATTTGTAAGTAACGACTAGATTTTTGTAGCGGAGAATGGGCTTTCTTACACACCTGATCAGATCGTAGTTAGCAATGGAGCCAAGCAGAGTATTGTTCAAGCAGTGCTTGCAGTTTGTTCCTCAGGAGATGAGGTCACTCTCTGTATACCCATTACTTATACAACAAACCTTAGGCTTTCTCTATATGATTCCCTTATATCATATGACACTCATTTAACTTTTTTTAGACTAGAAAGGCAACACATGCTATGCATATATTGAAGCGAGTGTTTTTGTTTCTTGGAGTTATTGTAGGTAGAAGTGTGTGATAGAAACTGCGGAGTTGAAACTAGAGTTAACTTATGTTATTTTGTAAAGAAGAAAAAAGCAGCTACTTTACTATGTTACCCTTAATTTAAGTTATTCGGTGTTAAAAGGGACATGGTCAGGATTCCCCTATTTGGTCGAAAAAGAGGTTTCGACTTAACAATAGTTGGAGCTATTTTATTTCGGATGGAAATGAACTAGTTTTGTTTCAATGATTAAGAAATGTTCTTTTTGGCTTATACGTTAGTGGTTTTAATTGTTCTAGTCATTACTTATGAAGGTGACTCACATTAACCAAAAACCATGGATCTCACAGGTTATAATTCCAGCTCCATTTTGGGTGAGTTACCCGGAAATGGCAAGGATGGCCGATGCAACTCCTGTGATTCTTCCAACGAGCATTTCAAATGATTTTCTCTTGGATCCAAAACTTCTCGAATCCAAACTCACTCAAAAGTCAAGATTGCTGATTCTTTGTTCTCCATCCAACCCAACAGGATGCGTATACCCCAAGAAATTGCTTCAAGAAATTGCTCAAATTGTGGAAAGGCATCCCAGGCTTCTGGTGCACTCACTTGACATGAACTGAAAGATCTGTGCTTTACTACCTCAGCCTTAACATTTGAATCCTGATTTTTGTTACTGTTTCATTCAGGTGATTTCTGATGAAATATATGAACACATAATTTATTCACCAGCAACTCACACAAGCTTTGCCTCCTTGCCAGGCATGTGGGAGAGAACTCTGACAGTCAATGGGTTTTCTAAGGTAATTATATGCTAACACTGTTGATTTCATACTCTTCTCAAAAGGTGGCTCTTCCATGTTAACTTTAAAAAAAAAAACATCGGAAGTGGTAGGTTTGACGGTAAAGGTTGTGGGACCAAAATAAAACATTAAAGGTTGACATTCAGAAGGTGGTGCTTTTGTAGGCTTTTGCAATGACTGGTTGGCGACTTGGATATATTGCTGGGCCTAAACACTTTGTTGCGGCATGTGGAAAGCTCCAGAGTCAGGTATATTGTACTCTAGAATTCCATAAGCATGTGATGATGGGATAAATGAACTTTCTTTCTTAGCTCGTGGCATCATTATTAGTCTTCAAGTAGGCTGGGATAACACTTTGAATATTTGCGCGCACACACACAAAAACAAAAACTTTGGACCCTTCCACGCATAGGAAAAATGTTTCTGAGCTAAACCATTAAGCAAATCTATGTGATTTCATTTTAGTTTTGAGTGTGAATAAGTTTCTGAATGGATTCATGTTTCGTTTTGCTTGACATTGTAACTTAATGTTCATTCCTAGATTGAAATTATAGACATGTAATCATTGGTGGAATTTTTAGTCTTTTGTGGAATTCCGATATTAGACACGGGACTCCCCAAATGGTTGGCAGAAGGAGAGCCACTATAGACCTTTTCTCACTTTGCTTTTCTTTCACTTGCGATGGAATTTTGCATTATAGTGGAACACTCTTAAGTTTCCCTTTTTGCACTCCTTTTCCATTTGACGAGGTCATGTCTTCTCAATTTATCAACTGCACGATAAATTTGTTGGGTTTTATTTTTCCACTCGTTTCTAGTTCTCCTATTTAAATTAGCCTCCGCCCAAAAGAGTTTCCCACATGATGACACCTAACAACTAGATTCAAGCCAAGTAGCCTGTTGATGCACGAAATGGATCAACTTAGTCCGTGAAGACCGCACACATCCAAAAGACATGAGATGTACGTGGTTCACCCAAATCGGGCTACGTCCACGGTGTTGCTCTATTCTCATTAATGATATAAGTGTTTGTACATGATATAAGAGGCCTTGAGCCTTAGAGAAAGAATAAGAATATAGAGAGAAGGAAGAGTTTATCTCTAGAGAGAGAGTGAGATGCCCTAAATGAGGGAGGGAGCTCCCTATTTATAGGAAATGTCTAAGTTTAGATGATGAGTCTAGTAATGGGCTTTAAGCGTGGGCTTTGTTGATGGGCCTAGTCCAGGTGGCCTTCTTTGTTGTGATGGGCCATGATGGTGGGCCGAGCTTGGTTCGAGTGATCTTTCGAGTCTTAGTTGGGTCGGTCGATATGGTATCAACAGAAATCCCCCAAGTTATTGACTGAGGTGGATTTCCTCGGTCGAGGACTTGTAATCCAGGCCGATGCATGTCGACCGGTTAGAGAAGTATACATCCTAGTCCCCAGAATGCAGATCAGAGCATCAGGTCAGTAGCTACTGGTTGCATTTTCCGATCGAAGTATGCTTCCCGGAGGAAGTCGAATGGAGCGTCCGATCAGTAGCTACTGATAGCGTTTGCTGATCGGAGCATGCTTCCCGGAGGAAGTAAACTCGTGCATCCGATCAGTAGCTACTGATAGCGTTTGCCGATCGAAGCATGCTTCCCGGAGGAAGTTGAATGGAGAGTCCGATCAGTAGCTACTGATAGCATTTGCTGATCGGAGCATGCTTCCCGGAGGAAGTAAACTCGTGCATCCGATCGGTAGCTACTGATAGCGTTTGCCGATCGAAGCATGCTTCCCGGAGGAAGTCGAATGGAGCATCCGATCAGTAGCTACTGATAGCGTTTGCTGATCGGAGCATGCTTCCTAGAGGAAGTCCTCTAAGTTGATTTAGGTAGATTGCCTCAAGGGAGGACTTGTAACAAGATTGCACTGATTGAACAACTTTGTTTATCAATCTGTAGGTGCACTATATCCAGTCCCCTAAGTCCTCGGTTGAGGTAGGATGTGGAGGAAAACTCGTGTGATGCACTGTACTTGGACGATCGGCTAGGAATGTCCATGGTCGACCGAGAGCCATTTTCAAGGTGAGGGTATGTTACCTTGTACAGGGGATGTCTGTGAGCTCATGATGCGTGCTTGCTGATGCATATGGCTAAGATCCAATGATGTGGATATGATGCTTATGTGCCATGGGCGATGATGTGAGCATAATGATGTGCATGTGCATATGATGTAAATATGATGCTTATGTGTCATGAGAAATGATGTGAGCATGAGTGCACATGATGATGCGCATGATGTTTCAATTATGCGACTCATGTATAGTAAAGGGTGACAATAAAAGATTAACTCACTCATTGTGATGCCTTGGATGACCAAGGGGGTAGGCCGACCAAAATGAGGGTTGGCTGATCTAGGGTCCGTTGGGTGGACGAGAGGAAACTGCGTCAAGGAGGTAGACCGACCAAAGTGAGGGTTGGCCGACCAAGGGTCCGTTGAGTGGACAAAGAGGAGGCTGCATCAATGGTGGTAGGCCGACCACAGTGAAAGTTGGCCGACCAAGGTCCGTTGATGGGATAGGAGGAAGATCACGTCAAGTGGTAGGCCGACCAAAGTGAGGGTTGGCCGACCAAGGGTCCGTTGGGTGGACGAGAGGAAACTGCGTCAATGAGGTAGACTGACCAAATTGAGGGTTGGCCGACCAAGGGTCCGTTGAGTGGACAAAGAGGAGGCTGCATCAAGGAGGTAGACCGACCAAAGTGAGGGTTGGCCGACCAAGGGTCCGTTGAGTGGACAAAGAGGAGGCTGCATGAATGGTGGTAGGCCGATCACAGTGAGAGTTGGCCGACCAAGGTCCGTTGATGGGACAGGAGGAAGATCACGTCAAGTGGTAGGCCGACCAAAGTGAGGGTTGGCCGACCAAGGGTCCGTTGGGTGGACGAGAGGAAACTACGTCAAGGAGGTAGACTGACCAAAGTGAGGGTTGGCCGACCAAGGGTCCGTTGAGTGGACAAAGAGGAGGCTGCATCAAGGAGGTAGACCGACCAAAGTGAGGGTTGGCCGACCAAGGGTCCGTTGAGTGGACAAAGAGGAGGCTGCATCAATGGTGGTAGGCCGACCACAGTGAAAGTTGGCCGACCAAGGTCCTTTCGGTCAAACTTGGCGGATCCTCGCACGATGAGGTGGCCGATCGGCCTATGGGAAAACGAAAGCTAACCAAGAGCATTTTGATGTCGTAGCCCAAAATTTTGATCTTCACATCAAGCTTGTCTACATCACACGAAGCTTGTATATTTTGAAAACGGACAAGCCCCTTGAGGTGAAGACGTCTTATTGTGTAGTTGTTGATTCGACGGGGGCCCACTTATGTTCGATGGTTGAGCATGTAATGCTTCATCATCGATCAATATCACTTTCCTTGGTTGCCCTAAAGTCAAAAAAAAAAAAAAAAGAGGGGGGGAGGGGGGGGGGGGGGGGGGGGGGGGGACAAAGACTGATGTGTGGTGAAGATCTTGAGTCCAAATTTCCATATGTATATATAATAATATCATGTTGATATTGATTCACGTGGGGGGTGCCCACCAAGGCTTCTCACATTGTTGACCTTACCAAACATACAACATGCACTCCATGCATATGTATATTTGTATATAATATCAAGTGGGGTATGCCCACTTTTACATAACCAATTATTGTAGTCTTCTAGTTTGAACTTGGTCGTCCGCCCTTCCTTCCATACAAATATGTAAATATAGATTTATGAACCTGCAGGTTGATATGGTGGTTGATCGGCCTGCCAAACGCGTGGTTGTGTAGTAGGTGGATGATCATCAATGATTAAGTTGGGGATGAAGACTAAGATTTATGTTTATGACCTTGTCGTACGTAGGAGGCCGATCGGCCTGGTCGTCGTGCGAGCTTCCCCACTTCATGGCTAAGCAAGGTAGATGGAATAGGCCGACCAAGATGAATGTTGGTGTACCTAGAGGTTGGATGATCATGGATTTTTTTAATTTGGAGGTGAAAGAAACCGATTGGCATAGGCACCGTGTGGAGTCTCTCCTTGACTGGACGAACAAGATTTATAATAATAATTATTATTATTATTTTTTTTTTTGAAGTTGAGGCCGATCGGTTAGGACATCGTGCGAGCCCTCTCTGAGTATGACCGATTGTAATGGATAAGTTAATTACCTGGGCTAATTGGTCTTGTCTTCATGTGAATTTTCTTCGATAAGGACTTAGCATGTAGAGCGGTTTTTTGCTGTGGAATTGTGCCTGTTGCCTGGTTAGCCCGTTCAGTTCGTTCGTGGTTTGAAGGGAGTGCTGATCGGTTGATTTCCTGTGGGTTGGCTTTGATAGAAAGAGGAAGAATTCTACTTCCCCTTACATATATACATGTGTTACAATATAATATATGTTTATTGAAAAGGTGGTTTCACATGATGGGTGCCCACCATGCCCTGATTTACTTTTGCATCTTACGTGGGATGTGCCCACCTTTTCAACCTAGTAGCCAATATATATATATATATATATATATATATATTAAATATGTATATAGCCCATCATGGTCTCTGAACTTGGGAGACTATTCACTGATAAGCAATTAAGAATTGCACACTGGTCCCCTCCTCTTTGCTAATTTGACAACTTCAATGAGACATATAAGCTGATGGGACAGGACTTGATGAACCTTTGAAATGTGAATTATTGAACCTTGATGCCGACCGGCTAGGAAGTCGTGCAAGCTTCCCCAAAGATCTGTTGACTGATTTTGTGAGAACACAAATTGTGTGCTTTGCATGTGGCTTGTTTTGATCAAATATTCAATTCACTTTGGAGTGGTTTTGAACATTCAATTTCTCCCACGTATTATGAGAGAGATTCTGACAGAGAGGTTTTTCCCTTGTGTGAAAGGCATGGATGATGGTCTCGAATTTGTGGGTTTCAGCGGGTAGGAAAATAAGAAAGAACCGACATAACTTCTTGTATCGATTCCCACAGACGGCGCCAAACTGTTGATGCACGAAATGGATCAACTTAGTCCGTGAAGACCGCACACATCCAAAAGACATGAGATGTACGTGGTTCACCCAAATCGGGCTACGTCCACGGTGTTGCTCTATTCTCATTAATGATATAAGTGTTTGTACATGATATAAGAGGCCTTGAGCCTTAGAGAAAGAATAAGAATATAGAGAGAAGGAAGAGTTTATCTCTAGAGAGAGAGTGGGATGCCCTAAATGAGGGAGGGAGCTCCCTATTTATAGGAAATGTCTAGGTTTAGGTGATGAGTCTAGTAATGGGCTTTAAGCGTGGGCTTTGTTGATGGGCCTAGTCCAGGTGGCCTTCTATGTTGTGATGGGCCATGATGGTGGGCCGAGCTTGGTTCGAGTGATCTTTCGAGTCTTAGTCGGGTCGGTCGATATGGTATCAACATAGCCAATCCAGAAATACCTCAAACTACTTGTCCCTTTAGAAATCGCCAACTCTTATTAATTTCACAAGCTTTTCCCCTAATAATCTAGGTGCCAAAAGGCTGAAGATGATAAATAAAAGTGAAGATGATGAATGGTTAATTGGTAGTGTTGTTGTAAGACAAAGGAGCCATCAAAAGAAATGGGTGATTAAAAAATTGGCCTACATTAGAGGTCGATACATGGACATGTCCTATTGGATAAAAGTTTGGGGATGATCAACATCAATATATATAGTATGTATGTGTTTTTGCAGTTTGTTGCACACAGCTAATCCCAATGTTATATTCCATAGTTTACCTCAGGTGCCAGTAGTATATCACAGAAAGCAGGAGTTGCTGCCTTAGGTCTTGGCTATGCTGGTGGAGAGGCAGTTTCTATCATGGTCAAAGCATTCAGGGAGCGACGAGATTTCTTGGTCAAAAGCTTTGGCGAACTTGAAGGTGTCAAGATTTCAGAACCCAAGGTACCAACTTTAACAATTCGTTCTCTCCTTTATATTTTTTTCAATTTCTTCCCCATCCTGCCTCGTGTCTGCAGTACAATATGCGCTTCTCTTTGCTTTTTAACTTGTATCCTAATTTCTTGGATATCTTACTTTCAGGGAGCATTCTATCTCTTCATCGATTTCAGCTCTTACTATGGCACAGTGGCTGAAGGATTTGGTAAAGTTGAGAATTCGGAGTCCCTATGCCGTTACATACTTGACAAGGGTCAGGTATGCATTACTAAATGGCTACATAAAATGGTAATTTAGGAAAATAGGAGTGGAGCGACTCACTCCATAATGATTTCTTCAGTTCTTCATTGTTCTTCACACTTTGGTTGTCGTTGATTACAGGTCGCCGTAGTACCGGGGGATGCCTTTGGAGATGACACCTGTATACGAATTTCGTATGCAGCATCCCTCCCAACCCTACAGGCAGCCGCGGAGAGGATAAAGAAAGCGCTCGTTGCACTAAAGCCTGCAGTTCGTGCTTAACTAAACAAACAAAATGGGGTAATGTTGTTGCAACTTGTAAATGTTGTACATGGTGTAAATCTGTATTCTAGTAGTTTTTTTTTTTTTTTTTCAAACTAAGCAGCATAAGTTGGTCGTGTAAGAAACGTCTAAAATAATTTTGCGAGCTGTATACCAGTTACTTTTGTAATCAAAGCTGTGCTGTTTTGTTCATTTGGAATTTTAGAATTTTGAAACCCTTCTTCTGGAATGCTCTCTCATAGAAACTAATTGAATCCCAAACTTCCAATAGGGAGGGGTAAAGGGCCTGCCATGCTAGAGCTTACAGCTTAGCTTCCAATAATTAAGTTTTTAAACTAATTTTGGGGTCTTATTTTACCATCTCTGATGATGGGGGCATGCTTTATGAGTAGGAATGAAATTGAGAGTACGTTTAAGTAATCATTAGTATTAAGTTATTTACTCATTATAGTGTTTTGAAATTGATTTTCATTGTAATTGTTTATTAAATTCTGATGAATTAGAATGAAAGCTAATCTGATTATTAAAAATGTTTCAATTCATAAATCTATTATTTGTGGTCTACGTGGATCGTATAGTAGATTAGGCAATATTAGTGAAGTGATAAACTTGCTTCTACTCGTCCCCTTTTTTTTTCATAATCCTGTGTAAAGTTTTGTTAAAGGTGCTGATGCAGCACTGGGGGCCCCACTCTTTTGCTATTAGCCAAGGCCTTGCTATTTCCCCACATGTGGCAAGCCTTCTAGGACAATCCCTACATTAATAAGTACTTGTAAAAATTTCCGACATTTTGGAAATTAGGAGATCTACTAGAGGAGACATACTTATACGCTCCCTTAATGCAGATGACACGTGACTTTTTCACGTGTTTTAGTAAGTTGAATGAAATGATTTCTTGACAAATTTTAAGAAATGTTTCATATTGGGTGCACAAACATTTAGGAGAGTTTTTTAGAAACACTCTATTGGTACTTTTATGAGTGTATCAAACATCCAACTGCTTTTATTTAAAAGTTCTACTGAATAAATACTACTAATCAAAATCGCTAATGCTTACAAGCGTTCTTAAAAAACACGTCCAAACGGGCACTCATTTCCAAAATGGTCTAAGGTGTGACCAACTTGGTTGCTAATCTACAATAGAAGAAAAAAAAATGTTTTAAGTATGTTGAGAAAGGAGAGAAGCAAAAAGAGGAAACCCGGAAACGGAAAAGGAAAGGAAAGGGAAATACTATCGTTGGGTAGGAGACTTTGCTTCAAATGTCCAACATAGCAAATAACTTGTCCAAAAGATAGCTAGGAAGGAAGGCTCCTTCAAAAGGTTACCATTTCAAAAGCAACTCCTGTTCAACCGTAACTGCTTTTGTATATGACATCTTCAGGAAGGTAAGCCTAAGGCCTAAACACATGACTTGAACTACAAGTAAACCAATAATCTCATACACCAGGAAATGGAACTCCCTTTCTTCCACTCTGCCCTTTCTTCTCTGTTCCTTTCATTTATCGTCAACCGCCCTCCGGTTATATATAACCCTGAGGGCTATCTACAACCACGATGAACCCGATCGAAACACAAAAAAATAATTTGAAATGGATATTGCTTCCACTTCATCATCATCCAAACAAGGTGGCACAGCAGAGATGGTTTTCTTTGACATAGAAACAAATGTACCCAACACAAGTGGACAAAGGTTCTGGGTGTTGGAATTTGGTGCAATTGTTGTTTGCCCTCACAAGCTTGTCGAGCTGGAAAGCTACAGCACCCTTATTAGGCCAGGGGACTTGTCTGCCGTGGCATCGAGATCTGGCCGCACTCATGGGATCATTAGGGACACCGTCGCAAATGCACCATTCTTTGAGGATGTTGCCGACAAAATATTCAGCATTTTGGATGGCAGGGTGTGGGCAGGACACAACATCCGACGATTCGACTGTGCTCGGATTAAGGAGGCCTTTGCTGAGATCAGTAGGCCTGCTCCTACTCCCCTTGGGATCATTGATTCCTTGGGGGTCTTAACTCATAAATTTGGCAGAAGAGCTGGTAATATGAAGGTATATATATACACATATTATTTAGTACCAACACACTGATTATTTCCCAATTAATTAGAACAAATAAAGTATATAATTCCCAATGAATCTTGATCTTTTATGTGTTTAGATGGCAACATTGGCATCCTACTTCAAGCTTGGGCAACAGAAACACAGGTTGGAAATCTTTCGACTTTCTACTTGCATTAATTTTATAGAGAAATGATTGTCAGTGTCCTTAATTTTATACTAATTTTAATTATCGTCTCTAAACTTTATTATTAGTAGCGGTGCGCTATAGGATCCGTTTTTTTGGTGGGTGGGGTTGAAGAAGCAAGCAAGCTCCCCTTGGGACCGCTATCAATGTCGGTTTCAGGAAAAGGCTCGATTAGCAACCGCTTGGAAGCCTTTCCATTACTTTTGATCTTCAATGCAGGAATTTGTTAAATTTCAGAACGATTCATATCAAAAACCATACCTAATTGTATAATTCTACCTGATTCTTAATATAAATTATCAAGAAACTTCACAGAATGATTATCTTTATACGTTATGCATATGTCATAGACGTATGCTACTAATAATAAAGTTTATAAACTTTAACTGAAATTAGTGTAAATTTAAACGACTTTGGATATAGTTTTCCCTAATTTTATATAATTCAAAAGAAACGCATGTTTCATTAATGTTAAGTAATATTTGAGACATATACAGGAGCCTTGAAGACGTTCGGATGAATTTGGAGGTGCTCAAGAACTGCGCAACCGTGCTCTTTTTGGTACCTACCTATATATACTTCCACATTCCACAAATATTTGTTCTACATTTAATTAATTAATTCGAAATTAATACCAGCCTTGTGTTGGATGATGTGTATATATATATATATATATATATATATATATCTTAGGAAGCAAGCCTCCCTAGCTTGGTAAACGGCAACTGGCATGGCACGTCTTCAACGATTACGACGCGGAGTAAAAGCAATGGGAAACCGGCATGCAGGGAAGAAACTAGCCGGAAGTCACCGCCAACTGTCTTTGCCTCCTCTATCGGTTATCAGAGAGCAGTTCCATATGCGTCAAGTGGGAGTTTGGAAAAAGGTTAATTTAGCAGCAGTTCATTAAAATCATTAATTAATTTAATTTTAACTTATGATTAGTAAACACGTAATGAAATTAATTAAGCATATTAATGAAGTGATTGATTACGTACGTTGATTTTCGAATGAGCAGATGACAGAGAAGGTAAAGAAGGTGTTGTGTAGAGCACAAGGAACTCGGCCTCTGAATGCAATCCTCAAGCATTCTCACTCCCTACTGCGATGACAATTGACAAACCCAGCAACATACATTTCATTTTATTGCACTGGAAACTATTTTCATAGAAATTAGGGAGACAAGGCAAGCTATGTGTCATTGTATAGCATCAGTTTGAGTTATTATGAGCCTCCCGGCCCTTTTAATCGATTCAACCATAATTGTTTATTAATTTACTTTTGTATTTGAAAGCCATTTTTTTATTTAATCATCTATATTTTCTTGCCACCATTACAGTTGGTTTAGAGGTATTCCTATCCACTATGTACGTAGTTGTATTTTTCAACAAGGTCCATTCATAAAACAAGGTATTCCTATCCACTATGTACGTAGTTGTATTTTTCAATCTAATGAATATAAAATGTGGAAAATAAAAAAGAAATAAAAAAGAGGTATTTCTATTTAGTGTATAAGTTTGAAAAATACAACTACGTACATAGTGGATAGGAATACCTTGTTTTATGAATGGACCTTGTTTGGGGGGAGTGGATTTTGTTTTATGAATAATGCATGCATAGTTAAATAATTAAATTACCTTATTGCATGATTTGAGTTGCAATGATGTGATATGATTATTCGACGATTTTTTTGATTTATCGATTAGTTTTGGACAGGGTTATTTTATGGTGTTTTGGCTCAAGTCCAATTTGGAATTAAGATTTTGCTTGGAATGTGAGTCATGGATTTTGCATGATTTAACTGGAAATGGTTTACCTTATTAAAATTTGTGTCGAGATTAGTTAATACGATTTGATGACCATGGATCTCGTGAAATGTGGGCCACAGACGATTTTGCTAGTGTTTCCTAATTTTATGATCCCATGGCCTATAATTTGTTTTTAATTGAAGTTTGATTGTTCGTTTGTTTATATTTTTGTTCTATATATGTATGTTTTAGCAATGGAAGGTAAAATGTTGGTTCTTCCTCCGAAAAATGTGTTTTTAAATTTTTATTTTCGTCCACTCACACCCTTTTAATGGTTTTTGACCCTCTAGGTTCATCACATGAAAATTGAGGCTGATCGAGAGGCGAAAACATGAACAATAATCAGTACGCTTATCCTTTATCTGACATGTATTGAAGGCATTTTTGGTATTTTGGATCATTTGTCAGACGAGAGCTGGACCGGGTGTGGTTATCAAAGTGTATTAGGGGCGGGTCCTGTCAACTTGGTGTTAGAGTAAGGTTGGTACTGAATTGTATTTGTCAATGTCATGCCTCTGAGAAGAGAGCCTCATTCATGACCTGGTATTAAGACGAGTATACAAGCTCAAGATAGACTTAGGATTATAACAGGCCCTAGATTATTGGGTTGCATATCAGATGCTATGACAGGACCTGCCCTGATTATCGCCTCGATAACCGGGGAGAGTCCTGCTCCCGTCTGACAATTAAACACAAACAGCCAAAATAACCACACCAAATACATTACACCACATACATTGTCAGACCAGGGAGATTAAACGATACAACCAACTAAATAACCAGTCCACCGTTTCACAGAGCATAATTACAAAACAAGATAAGGATAAAACCCTACTCTGTGAACTAACTACACCGCAACGGAAAAACTTTATACCTCTGCCTCTGCCTCGGCGTTAGCCCCCCAAACTTGTACCACGACCTGGAGGGTATTAAAACAGAAAAGTGTGAGTGGACTAAAAGTAAACGGTTATGGAAAATAGTTTAAGGAAATCAGGGTTCACCCTTCAGTTTTAGAACACGCATGCATAACTAAATATTCGAAAACACTTTTACGAATCATATGGAAACCGTTACAACAGATAACTATAAAAACATGAAAAACCGAATGCAACAACCACAAATCAAACTGCTGGATCCATCCGAGTCTTTAAACTCATATATCAGGCCTTTCCGGGATATCAACGAGTCTTTAAACTCAAAACATAATCAAGGTCTCGGGGGACATCACAGTAACCGAGTCTTTAAACTCACGAGTCTTTAAACTCAATCCGGGTCTTTAAACCCAAACCCAAAACCAAATCCAACAATCGTACCGGGTCTTTAAACCCAAAATCAAATGTAAATCATAACAAATTCAGGATCCATCGTGATCCAATTTCCAAAACCAATTTGAAATCACATTTTATCAAAATAGGACTTATGTCCGAATTTCACGTTCAATTTCCGAATCTTACTCATAAATCATAGTCAATTCATCCTTAGAATTTCATATGCACAAATCGTATAAAATCACTCATCAAACCATCATCAAAGTATCAAAGAACCCATAGTCTCGAAATACGTAAAAATACGTTAAATCACATCGAAAAACATGCATTCACGTAAAGCAGAAATATCATAAATATAATCATAAAATCATATATAGAACCATAAATCAAGTGAGTAAAAACTGTTATGCATACTCGGTTAGAAATCAAAAGTCCACTCACAAATTTGAACGCGTCAATCGCGTCCCGTACGCTTCTCGGTTGCCTCGGTAATGTTCTGGCCTGCCAAAGATCACAATTTGGGTTACAAACACTTCCATTAAGCTTACAATAATTCCCCTAATTTTTCGGGATTTTTCAACGTAATTTAATTAAAACCCTAAACTTTCAAACTTTCCAAACTATCTCGTACGACGTCCGATCGACTCGAAATTTAACTTAAAATGTTTGTTACACTATAAAGATCAAATCACATGTTGACCGTAACCGGAGATATGGCCTCACGCGCCCTCACGCGCCGCCCAAAGTGGCTGCGAGTGAAAGCCACGCGCCCTGCACTGTAGCTACAGTGTCGTCATCTTCACCCGATTCACTGCTAAATGGGTCCCAAACCCGCGACACAACCCGGTCCAATCTCCTACAAAACCAGCCTAATTCCTTCAATTTGTTCATCGAAAACCTTCCATGGTAACTTAATTTAGGTTCTCCATTATTAATTTCACACAACAAGCTCTAAATCCAACTCTTCTCTCAAGATCAAACAGACGGGTCAAACTTTCGAACCTCACTCAATTCATCTCAGTTTTCAAATTAATTGATACAAAAGCTTCGTATGACCTAAACAAACATTAAACAGTAGCCAATTTCATGAATACTTACCCGTAGGTGGTCGTCCTCAAGCTCGAAATTTTCCAGAAACTGGGACTTCTGTTCTTGGCCAAACTGCGATCAATTTCCTTCATTTTTTGTATGGTTGAGTTCGAAATGAACCTAGAAGACTATTCTTAATCTCTGTTTGGCTCCTCTCAGCTCACAGATTAATTTTCGAAATTCCCTCCAAATTTTCAGTTTTTTCCGAACTCTGTTTTCTCTTAAGCTCTCAGTCTTCTCCTCTTCATAATGGCTCCCAAGCACTTCTAACCTCTCTGTTAATTGAACTGTGCAGCCCCACAACTCGTGGGAATCTCTCAGTCACTCTGTGACTGTGTTTCCCGCAAACAGACCCAAAACTAAAAAAAAAATGGGTGTCCGTGCTATGTGTTCTTCACAGTCCATAGCACGCCTAGCACTCACTCAGTCCTCAATGTTAAACAACTCTCCCCAATGTCACTAACCTGTTAAAAAATGCACTGAACAGACAACCAGGCTTAAACAATTGCACAGCACTCCCACGGCTGCTTCAAACTGCAGCCTCTGGCAAATTACCATTTTGCCCTCCTTCACAAAATTACCAAAATGCCCTTCTCATTCTAGAACCGTAACTCATCCATCTGAGGTCCGTTTTCAGCGTGTCGCCTGTCTACGGACTCAGGGCATTGAGACCTTCCTAACGCTCTTCGAATCACGCGAAAATTCCATGTCGTTTGAAAAGTCAACAAATTTCCCCTTCTCGGCTTAATTACGGAAATGCCCTTGAACTTCCGAACGTCATACCTTCCTCCTCGAATGTCGGAATTGGATGTGCCGCCTGTCTATGAACTCATGACGTCCCGAACTACGTCACAGTCATCAGTCAACGTTCGTTCGACCTGCCACAAAAAAAGTCAACATTCGACCATACTATTCACAGGGGTAAAATCGTCATTTCATTTATTATTTTACAAATTTACATCCTTCGAATTTTCGGGGCGTTACATGCTATGCCCTGGTATAATAGGAATTGTGTAGGCCTGAATAAGGAGCAAGCCCAAAAGCTAAGATCGCAGCGTATACAGATGAGTTGGACTTGGATAAGATAGTTGAGTAAGTCCCATGGTCAAGGTTAGTTCTGTTTGGGTGATCATGCATGCTGGTGGTGGCATAGATTACAGAGTACTGAATTAGGACTCAGATGGAGTCAAGACATTGGATTAGGACTCAGAAAGAGTTGAAATTGGGACCTAGTGCTTAGAAAGAGCCGAAAGGTTGAAAAATTAGTTACCGTTTAGGTAGGAACCCGAGGCATGATTACGGGTCCGGTAATTACAGCTGATGGATAGATAGATTTGAATTTCAAGGATGAAAACTCTTTAAAGGGTAGGTTGTAATGATTCAGAAATTCGAAAAAGGTAATTTCGGATATTTAAAAAGCGAATTGACGATTTTTCCTTTAGGGATCAAAAGTTGATTTTTTTCCTCAGACACTCTTTGGATTTTTTTTTTTTTAGTGTCGTTACGTAGGTCTCAGAGTCCTGAGCTCGTAGATAGGTGGCACATCAAAATCGAAGATTGGGTGAGTTTGTGACATGTCTAAATGGTCTAGGGGCAATTTTGTAATTTTGATACTAGGGGTATTTTTGTAATTTCACAAGGAGATATTTTGGTTGATTTCAGGAGATAGTAACAAGTGTCTTTATCTCTTTGAAATTTGGTGCACCAGTCTTGTGTATGGTGGTGGTGTTTTATGTGTGTTATTTTGGGTGTTTTTACAAAGATCTTAAACCATGAACAAACCAAGAAGGAAAAGAAGAAAGGCAGAGAAAAATAGAGAAGAGAAAGAGAAAAGGGGAAGTGGAACAGAGAGATGGAAGAACAACCTGAGAAACCTCAAAGAAAAACATGAAAAACAAAAATTGATTAGCTCGTGAAGTTTTCGAAATTGAAGTTTTGGTTCTAGGCATGGAATCTTGAAACCAAGCTAAAAAAACATCTCAATTGAGTCTCTGCAAACTAGGAATTAACAAGTTTGGAGCGCATGAAAGCCTAGGATTGATTGTTAAAAAATTATCCAAAACTAAGGAAAATCTAATTGTTAATTTAAGGTAAGGACTGATATTTAACATTATAGGATGGTTTCTAGTAAGAATTAGATGTGTGTAGGTGGTTTTAATTAAAAAATTGGACAAGAAATGATGGTTTTAGAATTGGGTCAGGCCACCCGGGTCGGGTCCTGCACGTAGGCCCGCAAGCCAACCCGGCCGGAGGTAAGGGATGACCTATGCGCAGGCACGTGACAGCCAAGCGTAGAGCCATAGGTGGTGCGTGTAGGCACGTGGCTCACCGCCTGGATTTTCGACAACCACATTTTTTGATGTTTTCGTTGTTACGAACCTATTTGCGCAAGTTTCGAGTAGATCAGATTCCGTCTCGGTGTAGTTTTGAGTATTCTAGGGTTTACGCATAGGTTTTAAATTCATATTTAATCTTGAAAATTTAAGGGATTTACTTGGAAGATTATTTGACATGACCCGTCCTCAACTTTTTTCGTGAAAACCGGACCGTTTTTGCTCCTGTCTGATAGCTCTTATTAGACAAGGTATATTATCAATTTTAATCATATCCAAATATTATCAAATTAACCAAATTAAACCTACCCTTGCGGGATTACCGCATACGTCCAACCCATTTACCCCAACAAGCAGTGGAAACTACGAATCCAACCATATTCGAACCTTAAATCATTGCTATACTTGTCACAATTACAGGATGAGTTATTAAACTTAATTAAAAACCAAAAATTTTATTACATAGTCATTTATTTTTCCTTATATTATTCAAGCTATAATACAAAATATATATGTATATATATTGTAGCCATATAGAAATTCAAGTAATTACTATCATCGAATAACATGAAAAATAACTAAAGGGAAGTCTACAATTAACATCATATAATTAGGTCATTAATAATAGATTATCATACCACATATATTTGTGGGATCAGTGTGCTTTGACTCCTCCCAAACAATGACGCGTATAGTTATTATATCAAATTACACATAGGAATCTAGTACAAAGAACGTAACATCACACATACTACTATATCCTCTAATCACAACACATCATCTTATAACACCTCCACACATTTAATATCGAGTACAAGATCAAGCATCATCTCTCCCATGATAAGCCTTGAATTAAGCATCATTTTATACCATTTATGCTTATCTTTTAATGTTTAAATACAAAACATAGGAGAAAATAACATATTTTGTGAGAAATGAGCAGAATTAGATAGAGCACGAAGTTACGAGAATTTAGGCGAAAGAATCACCTCAATCGGAGTTGTAACGAAGAAGTTATGATCAAATGAAGGGAAGCTACCAATAAGGTCGAGGATATTCGGTAGCAAGCTACCGAATCCAAAATGGCAACCCAGGAAACCATTCGGCAAGTACCTAACGATTTACAAGAGGTTCTTGACGCGCGTGTACCAAAATGTATTATTCCTTTTCGGCGCACGTGTACTGAAGCTTGCAGCTCCTTTCTCGCGCGCGTCTTCTGAAATCGTGAAGCTAGTTTGGCGTGCGTCCACCAAATACTCCCTCAGCTTCCTTGCCGCATTGACCAATGAATTTCAGCCCCAATTTCGGCCTGCGTCCACTGAAAACATTCCTGAAGCTTTATTTCGAGTTTTAGATAATATCTTAGGATAATTCCAACTTGCTTTCACACTTATTCTGCATATTGTATTAAGATTTCAATCCAATTTTTTTTTTGTTTTATTATTTTCATCCCTTTTAGTTTTAGGAAAGGGTTTTAATTAGTTTTCTTATATATTTAGGAAACCTTTTCCTTTTAGAATTAAATTTTAAACTTCTATTTATTTGGGGATTAATTTTCTCCTATAAATAGAGAGGTTTAGGTTATTTGTAAAGGGTCACCCATTTTGTATCAAAGCTCTAATTAACCAAATTTCCCTTTTCATTAATTTGAAATTTCCTTAGCAAAATTCAATTACACCATATTCCATCATAAACACCTTCATCTGTGACATATAGGGCAGTTCTCGAGTGTCTCACCAAGGAGTGTCGACCACTTAGCATCGATAGGGAGTTATCGAAGAGAAAAAGAATAACATGAACTCTTTACCCTGTGATTCTCTTTTGCTATTGAATGATCATTTTGTTGGATTGATCTTTAATATAATTATGGTTTTATATCTTATATGAATTTCAATAATCTTTCGCGTGTTTCAATATCTTGGTTTTTGGTTCGAAAATGGTAGACTTGGTTTTAATGGTTTTCAATCATTTCTATTGATTGGACGAGGTTCCTGATGATCATACGAACTCGAGGAGCCTGAAATCGAGGGCTGTGGTGGTCTGAGGCGGCTGGAAAACCCGAAACGGTGAGTTATGTTCAAAATTTGGAAATTGGATTTTAGTGCTTGTTTATGAGTTTTAACGATTGGAACTGGTTCCTGGTGGTCATACGAGTTGATTGGGATCGAAATCGGGGATGGAGGAGGCCGGAGTCGATGGCGGAGCACAGTTGCAGGTTTAAGTTAGTGTTCACGAATTCACAGGTAAAATCGAAGCCATTTTTCTAGGTTTTGAGCCTATAGATCAATTGGGATTAAATAGACGAACAAGTAGGATGAAATCCCATCGAAAATGGTTGAGAATCGAGGAAGAATCGATCGGGTCGAGTCGCGGGTCTACGCGACTCGGTTGCAGGATCCAGCTGAAGGACTAGGATGACCTAACGTCAGCGATGACGTCATCAAGGTGACGTCATCATGTTAGGTCTAACAATGTCAGATAGGGACCAATGGGATCTTGACACGTGGGATCTGACAACTGTCAGAGCTGACGTTAGCGATGACGTCATCGTTGACTTTTGCGTTGACCACACGCGTGGGGGGTGTGAGCTTAAATTTCGAGGTGCGACCAGTGTCATTTTAAAGGTTTCAACGATCCTGAACCAATGGTGGTGGTTTCGGGTCGATCGGAGATCGTTAGGTTGGTCAAATTGAGATTTTTTACCTTGAGAAACGTGTCCGGGACACGTTGACTTTTTTGGGAGTTTTGGGGTTTTATCCTATAAGCTTGGATATATAGTTAGTGACCTTCGAGTGTGATTTGGACAGGATTGGAAGTCTCAGAGATGGCAGATTAGCCTCGGGGAGGCTTATGGCCAAGGATGAAAATATCGATATCGATGGATATATCGCTAGTCAAATTTACGGATATCTCGCCCCAAATATTGGTATCGATATCGATATCGTTTACGGTTAACAAAAATGAAGGAAATTTAGTCTCAAAGTTGGAAATTTTTAATGAAACTTTGGGAAAAATTGAAGTACCCAATAATGGTTATACAAGACTAATAACAACTATAAAATGACTTTAATATAATAAATATATGATGAATAATATGATAGAATACGAGTTTGATGATGACTGACAATATAATACCTATAAACAAAAATTAAAATATAATATTATTTATAATTTCACATCAAGAATATTTTACTCGTTGAGTTTCACTAAAAACAAATAAACATAGAACTAAATTGGAAGTTAAACTCCGATTTTTTTTTCATGTAATTTAAATGGTGGAAAAGTATTAATTATAACTTATAAGTGTATGAGGCTTGCAACTTGCACTCAGAAGAATGATATGGTTTAGGAAGTTGTCATACATTGCAACTTGCAACTTGTACGACATTATTGGCATGTTGGGTATTATATGGTGATGGACCGATGGGGAACTGGTATGTTGGCCCGATAAAGCCCAGTCTGCCCCCCTAAATACCCAGCCCATTATTTTATGAATATCCAGTCCATTTTGTTTAACCCAAGCCCCAAAACCTAACCTAGTAACCCTAACTAGACATCTCTAGACTCTGAGGAAATGAGAAAAAAAGAAAAGAAAAAAAAGCACTTTGCAGCCGAAAGTTCCCGAAACCGCTCATCTCTCGCACAACACTCTTGACGCTCATCTTTTGCGCAACACTCTCTCTCGCTTTGTCTTACAAAATAGCCCACTCACACGCTGTGACGACCCATCCCGAATTAGCAAGATTAATTAAGAATTAATGACCCATTAGCTAGGC
Source organism: Prinsepia uniflora (assembly GCA_032719365.1). Taxonomy (NCBI): domain Eukaryota; kingdom Viridiplantae; phylum Streptophyta; class Magnoliopsida; order Rosales; family Rosaceae; genus Prinsepia; species Prinsepia uniflora. The sequence goes on along the minus strand of CM064870.1, from coordinate 42,771,184 downwards.
TAATCGGGGATTAGACGAGAATTATCGGACGAGCAGGGCGAAATGACGATTTTACCCCTAGAATGGACGAATCGTTGACTTTTCGTATAGACAATCAAATGGACTTTGGCTGATGACTGTGACGTAGTTCGGGATGTCACGAGTTCATAAACAGGTGGCACGCCCGATTCTGACGTTCGAGAAACAAGTTATGATTTTCGGAAGTTCGGGGGCATTTGGTAATTTGGTTGAATATGGGCAATTAGTTGAATTTTAACCGGGAGGTCCGATGGTCGAAGGCCGAGGACCGTTACGTAGATCAGGATGATACGAATCTGAAGATAGGTGGCACGTCGAATTCGGATGTTCGATGAAGAAGTTACGGTTCACGAAAGTTCGAGGGAACTATTACGCGTTTTATGAGACAGATTGACTTTTGTCTCAAGTGGGCCCCATATATTTTCCCAAGGCCCAATGGATGAGTGACAAGTGTCACGCATCCACTGGCCACCCTTTTACATTCATGCATATCACCTTTACCTGCTTTGTACACCCAAACCTGAAACCCATTTTCCATTTCTGAACAACCATCACCCCCTTCCCATGTTGGTTCGATTGCTGCCTGGAGAGACTGAGAATGAGGTTATGAGGGAGTAGGTGGTGGCTGATTGATGGCTGGGCCGCTGTTGGCGGCGGTGACACCACGACCAGGTAAACCCGAGCCCCTCTTCTATTTTCTCGATTCAAAATTTTGGATTTAATTGTTAGGATGTTAGATGGTGATTAGGGGTGGTTTCTGAGTTACTTTGGACGTCTAGGAGTGGTGGTTGACGGCGGGGAGGTGGCTGAACAGCCCAAGGACGGTGAGGAAAAATTGGGTCATGGGAAGGATTTTGAACCAGGGGTTTAGGGGAGGTTTTTCTTCATTTTGATCATAGGTTTAGGTTTCTAAGATTGAGATAAGAAGATTGGAATCAAAAGGGGAAGAAACGGACCGAAATGAGGGAGGAAAATGGCTGAACCGGCCACGGCGGTTCGGCTAGACCGGCCGCACAGGAAAACTAGGCTAGACCGGTTCAGACGCGGGTTGAAGATGATTTACAGTTGGCTCGTGGCTCCCACACGCAGCCCCTTTATGTAACGACCCATTCCAAATTCTAGGATTAGATTAGTGACTAATCACGATTAGTGAGGTTAATCGGTGATTAGTTAGGTGAAATCGGACGAACGATGCAAAATGACCGTTTTGCACCTAGTCGTGGGCAAAATGACCGTTTTGCACCTAGTCGTGGGCAAAATGTTGACTTTTCATTCTGGCGGTCAAATGGACTTTGACCGATGACCATGATGTAGTTTAGGACGTCACGAGTTCATAGACAGGTGGCACGTTCAATTCCGACGTTCGAGGAAGAAGTTATGACGTTCGGAAGTTAAGGGGAAATTTGGTAATTTTGGTTAAAAGGGGTCAAATGTTGACTTTTTGACCTGGAGGTCCGATGGCTGATGACCGTTACGTAGATCGGAACGATACGAATCCATAGACAGGCGGCATACTGAAATTGGACTTCGAACGGAGAAGTTATAGGTCACGGAAGTTTGATTTCACTATGCACGTACTTCGAGACAATGATGATTTGGAAATATCTGATTGGGCAGATATTTTGTGTGGGACCCATGGATGAGTGACAAGTGTCACTCATCCCATTGGCTAAAACCCCTAAAAAGGGGATCTCACTTAATTAAATATTATTATATCTATTATTTAATAATTAATCTTTTCTTCACTCAATCCTAGCCATTCACTTTATTTAAACACTCAATCCTCACCACTCATCTCATCTAATCCTCATCCCTCTCATCAGATCAAACATCTTCTCTTCCTTGTTCTTCTACAAACCCGAACCCCATAACCCATATCCTTCATTCTCCATTTTTCTTCAAACACATAACACACATTCCCTCATCACCTGTGACTGAGACCAGAGAGATAGTGAGAGACTAAGGTGATGAGAGGCTGATGGACGGAGACGGCCAGAGCCACGACGGGTCACGGCGGGAGGAAACCAGAAAAGGGTAGGTTTTGGTTTTGAAATTCGAAACTTGGGTTTTATTGGTCTTGGATCGAAACTAATGATTTGGTTGTGTTTCTGGGGGTCTGGTGAGACAAATGGGATGGTTTGTGAGTGCTTGGACGGTCGGGAAGCAAGGCGTAGGGAGGTTGCAGCCGCAACCACCATGGCAGATCAAGGAGGTATGACTTTTGTGTTTGTTTTTGGGTTTTTTAACGACTAAAGTGATAGGAATGGAGATTAGGAAGCTTTAGGAATTGAAATGGGAAAGAATGGACCGAAAATAGTGGAGTTTAGGGGTTGAACCGATCTAGACCGGTTCGGCCGGTCCAGAACCAGTCGAACCCGGTTCGGCTGGAGGTTAGGGGTAATGAACAGTGGCGCGTGGTCTCACGCGCAGGAACCTTCCTAGGGGGCGTGGGGGCTCGTGAGACACTATTTGGGAAAGTTTTCAACATGTGAAATCTTCTATTCGATGTAACGAACATTTTGGGACTGGTTTCGTGTCAATCGGACACTGTCTCGATAATATTCGGGGCATCAGAAGGTTTCATATCGGGATTAAAAATAGTTAAAAATTTTGGAAAATTACGGGGCTTTGGTGGGAGGTTAATTAAGTAGTTAGTAACCTTCTATTACTATTTGGACAGGTTTGGGAGTCCCGGTGACAGTGATTGGCTAGGGAGAGCCGTATGGCAAGCAAATCGAGGCGGCACCATAGGATGGTCTGTGAGTGGACCTTGATTTCTAAACTGTGATGCATGCATAAATGTTTTATATGGATTATGAATGTGATTCTATGATGTTGATTTGGATGATTGTGAATTATATGGTTTCACGCTTTACGAGGCGATTTACGTGCTTGCAAATCGAGGTTTTCTGATTTTACACTGATTTTCCGTACTTACGGTTTTAGATATGATTTCATGAAATGGTTATAGATTTGATAAAGTAAACTCGGGTTCGAGACCCATTTGATTTACGGAATCGGGCACGAGGCCCAGTTGGGTTACAATTCGGACCGGAGCTCCAGTTTGTATGTGGATTCGGGCCTAGGGCCCAGTTATGTGTTATGATGGTGATTTCGGGTCAGGGACCCTTGGAATGGATTTATGGTTCATGATGGTTTATGGGAATCGGCATGAACCCTTGAAAGGATTTTATGGTTCATGACGGCTTATGAGGGCCGGGCATGAATCCTTGAAAGGTTTCAAGAATGATTTCTAAAGGTTTTTCATATGCCATCCTATATATATGATTGTCTCCTCCGGGGAGGGTCGTTGGCCTGGGTGGACCCCGGAGTAGTCACGGAGAACTGACTGAGTGGAGTCGCCCCCCCAGTTGGGTTCCTTACTCTCAGGATGGGCATGGTTAGTTACCTCCAGGGAGGGTCATTGATCTACGAACATTGACCTGGGTGGACCCTGGAGAGACTTGGGTTTGAGACCCCAGTTAGCACGCGCGTAGCTCTATTTTACCATGACAGGTTCTTGGATATGAAATATAATGGATAAACATGATTTCAATTGGTTTGGAAATTGTGTTTTATGATGAATAATGGATTTGGGCTGAGATCCCACACATGTTCACTATGTTATGATTTTCTGTAAATGGTTTTGGGCAGGAGCCCGTGTGACTTTTATTTACGGAACTTGGGGCTGTGACCCTAAATATGGTTGTTTAAATATATGTGATTGGATAAATAGTTTTGCTATGCATGCATGCTTTTTAGTGAAGGGTATAAAGGTCTTTATGAAATATGTTTTTATAAACTCTTTATTTTTGTCCACTCACAGTCTTTCTGTTTTTAATACCCTTCAGGTTGGATACGATGCAGACTGTAGCAGAGACCGAGATCTCACATACCTCCTCCGGATCCTGGCGTACTCTAATAGCCCGGGAGGGCAAAGGTTGTATTCAAGGTCGTTCCTCGTTAATCCCTGGGAGATTGAGGACGGGTCCTGACATTTTGGGCGGCGCGTGAGGGCACATGAGCAGTCCGATGGGGAAGGTTCCAACATGTCAAATCATTCTTTCGATGTAACGAACATTTTGGGACTAGTTTTGAGTCGATCGAACATCGTCTCCATATAGTTCGGGTTGTCCGAAGGTTTAGGATCGCGTTTAAAAATAGTTAAAAATTTAAAAAAATTACGGGGCTTTAGTGAGGGGTTATTTAAGTAGTTAGTTACCCTCTAAATTAATTTCGATAGGTTTAGGAATTCCAGAGGTGACGATTGGCCTAGGAGAGGCGTATGTCACGCGTATCGAGGCGCGGCTTTGGACGGTCTATGAGTGGACCCTTCATTGTAAACTGATGCATGCATAAATGTTTTATAATTGTTTTAGATCAAGTTTTGTGATGCCATGAGTGCATTTGTTTTTGGTAGCTTAGGATCGACATATTTGCACATTTTTCGAGGTTTTTGGCATTGTCGTACCTTTGCGTACCGCATTTTCGATGATGATTTAATGAATGAGTTTTGGATTTGGAAATATGAAATCGGGCATGAAACCCATTTGATTTACAAACTCTTGGACTTGGAGTCCATTTGATTTGTTGAGAAATCAGGTCGGATGCCCATTTGAGTTATACGATCGGGCCGAGTGCCCCATTGGTTTATGAATTTGGCCTTGAGGACCAATTGGTTGTAATATCGGGCTTAAGGCCCCGTTGATTTTGAAATCAGGCTAGAAGCCCCGTTGATTTATGGTATCAGGCTCCAGGCCCCGTTAGTTGTGAAATCGGGCTCGAGGCCCCCTTATTGTGGTATTGGTGATAGGACCCGCCCCGATCCCCCTGGGACCACCCGGGACGTGCCCTGCTCCCGTCTGACAACCGACATTAAAATACCAAAATGAACCTTATTGAAAATAAAATGCATAAAGAAAATCCAAATTTCAGTCATACATAGCACGCCATACAAATATACGAATACAAATAGTGTTAGACAAGGGATAGTTCCCGAATACAGTTTATTGAGCACGACTCTAGACACACTACGTGCCAACCTACCCAGCAGTAGGGTTCAGGTGCGCAACGTAAACCTATGCCTCTTCCTCGAGATCCTCCTCATCTTCCTCCTCAATAGCACCACCTGGAGGGGTAGTAAAACAACAAAGATGAGTGGGCCGAAACTCAAAGTTTACAAAAAAGTTTACCATCTCGAAAACATATAGATTTTTCCCCTCCGTTTTCCGAAAAGCATGCATCAGTATCAAAAACCACAAAATCATATAATCATAAGCAGAATAATATCAACATAATATAATCTCAGTCACTGCACTATACATCCTAACCCTGACATCCCAGATGCCTGACGTCCCAGACGCCCAATAAGGTCACAGTCCCAAGGCTACGCGTGCCACCCGGGGTCTCAATCCCGAGTCCAAATCCCGAACCCAGTCCGAGCATGGCATTCTAGATGCCTGACGTCCCAGACGTCCAACAGTAGCAATCCTGCTCCTGAGTCACTCTACGGTCCGGTCCATCCGTAGAATGACTCCTCACAGGCAATGCGACGTGACCACTCCGGGGTACCTACATCCGGAGGAGACAGTACCCTAGGGTAGATCTATACAGTGCAGTACCAAAGATAAATATCGAAATCCATGATACATATACATGACTCAAAACCGTTCATAAACAACCAGACGGGTCTCATGCCCAAACATCATAATACGTGCCATAAATCATACTCAAGATAAACAGATACCTTTACTTGAATCACATATAGATATAATAGTAAGTAAAACAGTTATGCATGCCGAGGTTTAGTGAAATCAAAGGCCCACTCACAGTACAATCCCGCTGCAATCCCGAGCGTAAAGCCCCGTCCAAGGGTTAAAGTACAATTCTTGTCATGTCCAAAGCATACGTAAAGGTCACTTTATGTCCCTATTAAACAACTAAGAAACCCTAGACTGAAACCGGCCCGGGAAAGTTGTCCGAACACGCTTCCCAAGGCTTCAAACCCTAATTTGACCAACCTAACGATCTCCGATCGACACAAAACCACCGCCATTGGATCCGTATCGTCGAAACCTTGAAAATGGTCCTGGTCCCACACAAAACACTGTTCACACGCGCCCCCACGCGCTGGTCAACCCTCTGGTCAACGGTACTATAGTAATGATGACGTCAGCATGACGTCATCACTGACAGTGTCAGAGGACACGTGTCAGCATTCCATTGGTCCCTGGTCTGACTGTTTCTGACATGATGACGTCATCATGACGTCACTGCTGATGTCAGCATGATGACGTCATCGACTATAGTAACCGGGTCTGAGAACCGGGTCACTGCAGACCCACGGTTCAACCCGATCAGTTCTCATCAACCCTACCACCATTTATGATGGGATTTGTTCCTATGAACTCGTCACATCATGCTCTAGGGTTCTGTGGACTCAAATCTAGTTTCTAGGTTCAAAAATCTACCTGAAAATCGACGGGAAAATCGGCTGCCGGCTCTGGTCGTCTTCTCCGGCGTGTCGTCCAGTTTCCAGCCACGAACTTAGGTCCAAATTGGTCGTCTGAGTCCCTAGGATATGTCTCAAAAGCAACCAAACAATTCCAACGTCAAAAACGGACGTTTCGAAACAGGGAAGGAAATCGGGTCTCACGGGTTTTCAGACTTACCGCCACCGTGTCGCCGCCGTGGGCTGCCCAGTCGAGTTCTGAGTCGTCCAGCCGTCACAGTGAACCTATCCCTACGTTGGTTCGAGTCCAGGTATGATGGTTTGGATGGTTTGGACGGTTTGGGCTGTTCGGGTTTCCTTCTCGGGTCTGGGGGTTTCCCGGCCGTGCAGGGTGGCCGTGGTGGTGGTGACCGGTGTCTGGGGGTGGCTGAGGGCTGCCTGGTGCTGCCTGGTGAGGGAGGTTGGGTGGTGAGCTGCTGGAGTGTTTGTTCGAAGGGTGAGAGTACACGGTTATGAGAATGAAAATTTGGGAGTATGGTTTGATGGGTTTAAAACAGAATAGGCAAATGAGATCAACGGCTAGGATTCAATCTGAGTATAGGATGAAGGGTGAGGATTTGAGGAGAGAAAATAATTAATTAATCTAATGGCCAACATAGATCCTTGATTTAGGGAGTGTGGGGATGAGTGACACGTGTCACTCATCCAAGGGTCCAGATTGAATTGCTTAAAGTGATCAGATTCTATTATTTTAATAATATTTTGATTCGGTTCTCGGTTAGTTCGGTTAATCGCGTTTTATATTCTTGACCATAACTTTTCGTCGTACGTCCGATTTCGGCGTGCCGCCTATCTACGGATTCGTATCGACGAGACCTACGTAACGGTCCTTGGCCCTCGTCCGTTGGACTTCCCGGGTCAAAAGTCAACATTTGGCCCCTAATTGACCAAATTACCAAAATACCCCTAGACTTCCGAAGGCCACAACTTCTTCCTCGAACGTCGGAATCGAACGTGCCACCTGCCTATGAACTCATGACGTCCTAAACTACGTCACGGTCATGGGTCAAGGTCCTAATTATTTCCCGTGTTAAAAGTCAACTTTTCCCCCCTCAAGGGTAAAACGGTCATTTTACAATAAAATAATAATTACGAAAGTTCGGGTCGTTACAATCTACCCACCTTACAAAAAATTTCGTCCTCGAAATTTACACAAATAAAAAGGGGTATTGTTCCCTCATCAAGTCTTCGGGTTCGCACGTCGCTTCTTCAACGTCATGGTTCCTCCATAGGACTTTCACCAACCGAATCGTTTTGTTTCTCAGAACCTTGTTCTTTTGATCCAGAATCTGCACTGGTTTCTCCTCAAAGCTCAGATCAGTCATCAGTTCTACTGGTTGTTCCGGCAAGGCATGTGAATCGTCCCGTAGGTACTTCCATAACATGGACACATGGAAAACGTCATGTACTCTGGCAAGGTCTGGAGGTAATGCCAACCGGTATGCCACTAGTCCAATCCTCTCTGTGATCTCGAACGGTCCAAAATAACGTGGACTCAACTTCCCGCGTCGGCCAAAACGGATAATTCCTTTCCATGGAGATAACTTAAGGAACACAAAATCTCCCACCTCGAATTCCAAGTCTCGAATTCGTCGATCAGCATAGCTCTTTTGGCGATCTTGCGCTGCCTTCAATCTTTCCTTGATGATTCGAACTGTTTCCTGGGTCATGTCCATCAAATCCGGCCCGATCGTTGTTCGTTCTCCTACCTCCATCCAGCAGATAGGTGTCCTGCACTGTCGGCCATACAGTGCCTCGTAGGGCGCCATCCCGATACTCGCCTGATAACTGTTGTTGTATGCGAACTCCATCAAAGGCAAATGAGTATCCCACGAATCCTGAAACTGCAGTACACAAGACCTCATCATGTCCTCCAAAGTCTGGATATTCCTATCAGATTTTCCATCGGTCTGTGGATGGAACGCTGTACTGAAATGTAAGTTTGTACCCAAGGCGTTCTGTAAACTTCGCCAGAACCTAGAAGTGAAACGTGGATCTCGATCAGACACGATCGACTCCGGCGTACCATGAAGTAGAATGATCTCTTTCACAAACAGCTGAGCCAGTCGGTTTGGCTTAAATGTCTCTTGTACCGGTAAGAAATGAGCTGACTTGGTCAATCGGTCGACAATCACCCAAACTCCATCGAATCCTCTCTGAGTTCTAGGCAACTTGAAGACAAAATCCATGGTAATGTGATCCCACTTCCACTCGGGAATCGGAAGTGGTTGCATAGCTCCATATGGTCTCTGCCGCTCTGCCTTGACCTGCTGACAGGTCAAACATCTGCTCACAAACTCTGCAATATCCTTTTTCATCCCAGCCCACCAATAGTGGTTCCGGAGGGTACGGTACATCTTTGTACCTCCCGGATGCATGGAATAAGCCGAACTGTGGGCTTCCTCAAGAATTTCTGCCCGTAACTCTACCACTGCAGGAACACACAAACGGCCCAGTTTCACCAGAGCTCCATCTCGTCGGATAGTAAAGTCCTGCCTCTCATCCGCTTCGACCTCGATCCTGTAGATACAAAGTGTCGGATCATCCAATTGTGCCTCAATAATCCGATTGACTAGCACAAGTCGTACATGAAAACTAGCCAACAAAGCTCCCTGCTCATCCATTCCGATCATAACTCCAGCTCTTCAGAGTTCCACTAGCAAAGGAAGGTACACTAGCATCAGGTGTGCAATCGATCCTGTTGACTTCCTGTTGAGAACGTCTGCCACGACGTTCGCCTTTCCTGGATGATATTCAATCGTACAGTCATAGTCCTTGATTAGTTCCAACCACCGTCACTGCCTTACGTTCAGCTCCTTCTGAGTGAACAAGTGCTTTAAACTCTGATGATCGGTGAAGATCCTGCAAGTCACCCCGTACAGATAATGTCTCCAGATTTTTAAAGCGTGAACCACTGCCGCCAACTCCAGATCGTGAGTAGGGTAGTTCAGTTCATGTGTCTTTAGTTGTCTTGATGCATAAGCGATAACTCTGCCGTTCTGCATCAGCACGCAACCCAAACCTTGTAATGATGCGTCACTGTTGACTTCGAACTCTCCACTATTATCAGGTAAAGCAAGAACAGATGTGGTAGTTAACTGAAGTTTTAATTCCTGATAACTCTGCTCACACCGTTCATCCCAAACAAACTTTACTCCTTTCCTGGTTAAACGAGTCAATGATGCAGCGATACTAGAGAAGCCCTCAACAAATCTCCGGTAGTATCCTGCCAAACCAACGAAACTCCGTACCTCTGTCATGGTCGTCGGTCTAGCCCAATTTGTCACCGCTTCGGTCTTCTGGGGATCCATACTAATCCCGTCTGCTGACACCACATGTCCCAGAAAACCAATGCTAGTTAGCCAAAACTGACACTTACTCAGCTTAGCGTACAACTGATTCTGCCTCAACTTCCCTAACACCGATCGTAAGTGTTTCTCATGAGCCTGAGCACTCCTTGAGTACACTAGGATGTCATCAATGAACACGATCACGAACTTATCCAAATAAGATCGGAAGACCCTATTCATCAGATCCATGAATGCTGCTGGAGCATTCGTCAAGCCGAAAGGCATCACAAGGAATTCATAATGCCCGTATCTGGTCTGAAACGCTGTCTTCGGGACATCCCCCTCAGCAATCTTTAGCTGGTGATAACCAGATCGTAAATCAATCTTTGAGAAGTACTGTGCTCCCCGTAGTTGATCAAATAGATCGTCGATCCTGGGTAAGGGGTACTGGTTCCTTACCGTGACCTTGTTGAGCTGTCGATAATCTACACACAAACGGAGGCTCCCCTCCTTCTTCTTCACAAATAATACCGGTGCTCCCCACGGTGATGTACTCGGTCGGATGAATCCCAAGTCCACCAACTTCTGCAATTGGATTTTCAATTCCCGTAACTCCGCTGGTGCCATCCGATATGGTGCCTGTGATATAGGTCGTGTGCCAGGAAGTAGTTCAATCGTGAACTCGATCTCCCGATGTGGTGGTAAGCCAGGCAAATCTTCCGGGAACACATCCGGAAATTCTCGCACCATAGGTATATCATCGGCACTCGGAGTATCGCTCTGCGTCGTCACAACATGCGCCAGATAACCCTGGCATCCCTTCTGTAGAAGCTTTGTAGCGGCAAGTGAAGAAATTATTTCAGGTAGCGAACTGTCACGCTCTCCCTGAAAAGTAACCTCCGACAAACCCGGACTCCGCAGAATCACTCGCCTACTACAACAATCGATGAGCGAACCGTGCTCCGTCAACCAATCCATTCCCAAGATAACATCAAAGTCATGTATATCCATAAGGATTAGATCAGCTAGCAGATCTACATCCTCCACCCTTACTGGGCATCTCCGGATCACCTGATTCACTATGTATACAATGCCCATCGGTGTACCAACACCCATCTCACTATCCAAGGCTGATACCTCGCGATCTAACATACCCGCACAACTCGTCGAAATAAAAGAATGAGTAGCCCCAGCATCCATTAACACACGTACAACAAGATTTGAGATATGAAGAGTACCTGTAACCACGCCTGGGGCTGACCTCGCCTGCTACTGAGTCACTGCAAAAACACGAGCCCTGGGCCCCGCAGTTTGTCCGTGCCCACGCGCGCCACGCTCAGCACCCTGTCCTCGGCCTCCGGCAGGGTTGGAAGCCGAACTCTGTGCAACACTAACACCTTTAGCCTCGTTGTTCCTTGACAGCAAAGGGCAATCTCGGGCATAGTGGCCCGCTCCTCCACAAGCAAAGCAATTAACTGTCCTCGGTCCATCCCAAGACCCTCCCGATGCACCACTCCAAGCCTGATGCTGTCCAGAACTGAATCTCGATCCGTCCCTCTGAGAGCTCCCATGTCGACCTGACCAGCCACGACCACGTAAAGATGAGGGTGGTCCTCGGTAATTTCCCCCCTTAGAGATCTTTGGGCCGGTTGGTCCAGGATGTGGACGATCCCGGCGCTGCCCCTCGCCTGATGATTGTCGCGCCTGGTGTGCCGCCAGACTGGCCTCGACACGAACTGCAGCGTCGACCATGTCCCTCAGAGTCGCGTAACTAGTAGCCGTCACACTTGCCCGTAACTCTCCTCGGAGTCCCAGCTCAAATCTTTGACATTTTTCCTCCTCAATACTCACAAAAGCTGCGGCAAAACGGGAAAGCTTCCCGAAAGTCTGCTCGTATTCTGCCACGGACATATCTCCCTGTTCCAGCGGCAGGAACTCTGCCTCTCGTGCCATGCGAAATGATCGCGGGTAATACTGATCTAAGAATCGGGCACAAAAGACCTCCCATGTGGTGGTGTGGACAGACCACCCTGACATCTCAAGACCATGCCACCACTGATAAGCCCCGCCTTCCAGTAAGAAGGCCGCCAGTGCCACCCGCTCGCCGGGTGGGCAGTGCATCACGGTGAAGATTCTTTCCCATTTCGCAATCCATTCATGGGCATCCTCGGGGTTTGATCCCCCGTTGAAAGGTGTGGCTCCCAACCTTTGAGCCCGCTCAATGCTAGCACATTCCATCTCTCTCGCGATTTCTTCGTCAATTCGTGTTTGAGGAATTCTCCTTGGAGGCATAACGCACTGTTAAGAGGCATAGATTAGATAATGACATCTTTTAAACTAAGTACTGACCACTATTCTAGCATGCTGACCACAACCTAGTGCTCTGATACCAAGTTGACAGGACCCGCCCCGATTCCCCTGGGACCACCCGGGACGTGCCCTGCTCCCGTCTGACACCCGACATTAAAATACCAAAATGACCCTTATTGAAAATAAAATGCATAAAGAAAATCCAAATTTCAGTCATACATAGCACGCCACACAAATATACGAATACAAATAGTGTCAGACAAGGGATAGTTCCCGAATACAGTTTATTGAGCACGACTCTAGACACACTACGTGCCAACCTACCCAGCAGTAGGGTTCAGGTGCGCAACGTAAACCTATGCCTCTTCCTCGGGATCCTCCTCATCTTCCTCCTCAATAGCACCACCTGGAGGGGTAGTAAAACAACAAAGGTGAGTGGGCCGAAACTCAAGGTTTACAAAAAAGTTTACCATCTCGAAAACATATAGATTTTCCCCTCCGTTTTCCGAAAAGCATGCATCAGTATCAAAAACAACAAAATCATATAATCATAAGAAGAATAATATCAACATAATATAATCTCAGTCACTGCACTATACATCCTAACCCTGACATCCCAGATGCCTGACGTCCCAGACGCCCAATAAGGTCACAGTCCCAAGGCTACGCGTGCCACCCGGGGTCTCAATCCCGAGTCCAAATCCCGAACCCAGTCCGAGCATGGCATTCTAGATGCCTGACGTCCCAGACGTCCAACAGTAGCAATCCTGCTCCTGAGTCACTCTACGGTCCGGTCCCTCCGTAGAATGACTCCTCACAGGCAATGCGCCGTGACCACTCCGGGGTACCTACATCTGGAGGAGACAGTATCCTAGGGTAGATCTATACAGTGCAGTACCAAAGATAAATATCGAAATCCATGATACATATACATGACTCAAAACCGTTCATAAACAACCAGACGGTCTTATGCCCAAACATCATAATACGTGCCATAAATCATACTCAAGATAAACAGATACCTTTACTTGAATCACATATAGATATAATAGTAAGTAAAACAGTTATGCATGCCGAGGTTTAGTGAAATCAAAGGCCCACTCACAGTACAATCCCGCTGCAATCCCGAGCGTAAAGCCCCGTCCAAGGGTTAAAGTACAATTCCTGTCATGTTCAAAGCATACGTAAAGGTCACTTTGTGTCCCTATCAAACAACTAAGAAACCCTAGACTGAAACCGGCCCGGGAAACCCGTCCGAACACGTTTCCCAAGGCTTCAAACCCTAATTTGACCAACCTAAAGATCTCCGATCGACACGAAACCACCGTCATTGGATCCGTATCGTCGAAACCTTGAAAATGGTCCTGGTCCCACACAAAACACTGTTCACACGCGCCCCCACGCGCTGGTCAACCCTCTGGTCAACGATGCTACAGTAATGATGACATCACTGCTGACGTCAGCATGATGACGTCATCAGCTACAGTAACCAGGTCTGAGAACCGGGTCACCGCAGACCCACGGTTCAACCCGATCAGTTCTCATCAACCCGACCACTATTTATGATGGGATTTGTTCCTATGAACTCGTCACATCATGCTCTAGGGTTCTGTGGACTCAAATCTAGTTTTTAGGTTCAAAAATCTACCTGGAAATCGACGGGAAAACCGGCTGCTGGCTCTGGTCGTCTTCTCCGGCGTGTCGTCCAGTTTCCAGCCATGAACTTAGGTCCAAATTGGTCGTCTGAGTCCCTAGGATATGTCTCAAAAGCAACCAAACAATTCCAACGTCAAAACGGACGTTTCGAAACAGGGAAGGAAATCGGGTCTCACGGGTTTTCAGAATTACCGCCGCCGTGTCGCCGCCGTGGGCTGCCCAGTCCAGTTCTGAGTCGTCCAGCCGTCACAGTGAACCTATCCCTACGTTGGTTCGAGTCCAGGTATGGTGGTTTGGATGGTTTGGATGGTTTGGGCTGTTCGAGTTTCCTTCTCGGGTCTGGGGGTTTCCCGGCCGTGCAGGGTGGCCGTGGTGGTGGTGACCGGTGTCTGGGGGTGGCTGAGGGCTGCCTGGTGCTGCCTGGTGAGGGAGGTTGGGTGGTGAGCTGCTGGAGTGTTTGTTCGAAGGGTGAGAGTACACGGTTAAGAGAATGAAAATGTGGGAGTATGGTTTGATGGGTTTAAAACAGAATAGGCAAATGAGATCAACGGCTAGGATTCAATCTGAGTATAGGATGAAGGGTGAGGATTTGAGGAGAGAAAATAATTAATTAATCTAATGGCCAACATAGATCCTTGATTTAGGGAGTGTGGGGATGAGTGACACATGTCACTCATCCAAGGGTCCAGATTGAATTGCTTAAAGTGATCAGATTCTATTATTTTAATAATATTTTGATTCGGTTCTCGGTTAGTTCGGTTAATCGCGTTTTATGTTCTTGACCATAACTTTTTCGTCGTACGTCCGATTTTGGCGTGCCGCCTGTCTACGGATTCGTATCGACGAGACCTACGTAACGGTCCTTGGCCCTCGTCCGTTGGACTTCCCGGGTCAAAAGTCAACATTTGGCCCCCTAATTGACCAAATTACCAAAATACCCCTAGACTTCCGAAGGTTACAACTTCTTCCTCGAACGTCGGAATCGAACATGCCACCTGTCTATGAACTCATGACGTCCTAAACTACGTCACGGTCATGGGTCAAGGTCCTAATTATTTCCCGTGGTAAAAGTCAACTTTTCCCCCCCTCAGGGGTAAAACGGTCATTTTACAATAAAATAATAATTACGAAAGTTAGGGTCGTTACAATTGGTCTTGAGGCCCTGTTGATTGTGAAATCGGGCTTAAGTCCCAGTTCGGTTTATGAAATTAGAATTCGGGCATGAGACCCTTTTGAACTATGGATTTAAGCTGAGGCCTGTGAAAAGTGATTTGAATCGGATTCGAGAAATCCTGTTGAGATGAATCGGGTATGAGACCCAGTTGAAATATGTTTTGAGGAAGAAATTAATTTCAAGAATGTATAAACCCTCCATATGATTTATATGGTCTCCTCCAGACGTCGACCTGGAGAGTCACGATCCACATACCAGAATGGGTATCCCCATAGGGATCCCATTCAGGAGTGGGAGTTATGAGATATGATGTGGTCTCGGACCAGATTCCGGAGAGATGATCGAACTAGATCCAAAGATAGAGCTCGGACTAGATCCAGAGATTGAGCCTCCCAGATGGAGAATTCCTGGGGGAAGACTCGGAGTGAGACCTCGAGTAGTGTGCACACTAGTATAGATATGATGAATCGTGACATATATTAGGGATGTGTTCCCTAGGGGCTGTGTGCCCCGAGTTGGCATCTTCTCGGAAGTGCCACAGATGGGTTATACGTATGTGTACATATGAGATTTATGGAAAGTGATTTGGGGGCGGAGACCCCGTGTTCCATGTTTTAGAAAGTGATTTGGGGCGGAGACCCCGTATTTGATGTTTGGAAATGGTTTGGGGTGGGGATCCTGTATGGTATGTTTTGGTATTGTACCGAGAATGGTTTTGGGCTGAGACCCACGTATGTTGATTTAGGTTGAGTTCCCACATGTATAGATTTACGGTTTTATTGTGATTTCGGGTCGGAGACCCATAAATGGATTTTTATGGTTCATGACGGTTTATGGGGATCAGGCATGAACCCTTGAAAGGTTTGAGAATGTTTTCAAATGGATTTATGAACGTTTGATAAATGGTTTTTGAATGCATGCATATGCTTTTAATGAAGGGCATAAATGTCTTTATGTGAAATGTTTTTATTAAAATATTATTTTGTCCACTCACGACTTTTAATGTTTTGAATGCCCTTCAGGTTGATCGCGGATACGGGCTGTAGCAGAGACGAGACATCACACTCCTCCTCCTACGATCCTGGCGTACTTTGGAAGCCCCGGTGAGGGCTAGAGACGGAATTTTCCTTGGTCTGACACTTCATGTCAGATGGGATCAGGGGCGTCCCACGTTAATCCCGGGGGATTTGGGACGGGTCCTGCCACACGCAACCACTTCATCACCGATCTATGGAGGTGCTATAGCCATCGAAAAATCGCATTCCACCTTCACCTGGCTCAGACTCCAGAACCAAATCCGTCATCAATTGAATATCACAACGAGCTGCTGCAGCCACTAAAGCCTCCTCCCCCATCTAATTTGGATTCCACAAAATCTCCGTCGAGATTGCCTTGTAACCAGCACTGCCACATAGTTTTTCACGGTCACAGCGTTCCGCAGCACTGTTGCACCTCTTCACTCTCCGTCTTCTTCTCGTCTGAGTCCCGAACAGAGCACATCCGTCTTCTTCTTCTTCTTCTTCTTCTCCTCCTCCTCATCGTATTAGTCATTTGGTTCCTTCTTTTTCTTCTTCTCCTCCCCCTCGAAGCAATGCGCCGATATATCGAGACAGTAGTTAAGACAGTCTGTGAGTGGACTTTTGTTTTCTAAACATGATGCATGCATAATTGTTTTGTATGTTTTATATATGTGAATTATGATGGATTTGATTGTGGTATTTATGATTTACGTATTTGCACAAGTATTTTGAGGTTTATGGTTTTATACTATGTTTATACATACTTGGTTTTTTGATGATGGTTTAATAGAATGGTTTTGGATTTGGAAATATGAAATTGGGCATGAGACCCATTTGATTGGGAAACTATTGAACTCTAAGTCAATTTGATTTAATGAGATATCGGGATGAAGGCCCATTTGGTTTACATGACTGGGCTAGAGGCCCAATTGGTTATTATATCGAGCATGAGTCCCATTTGTGGTTTATAAATGTGATTTTAGGTTTGGAGACCCTAAATGGATTTGGATTTGAGAAATTAGATTTCTGGATTTACGATGGTTTTATGGAAATTTCGAGTATGGACCTTTTGAAATGTTTTGAAATGATTTCATAAAGATGTTTTCCATGTACCATCCTTGGATGAGGATATGTGGATGGTCTCCTCCAGATGTCTAGGACACTGGGGAAGTCACGACGCATTGCTTGCGAGGGGTCATTGCACAGAGCGACCAGACCGTATAGTGACTCAGGAGCAGGATTGCTATGATTAGACGTCTAGGACGTCAGACATCTGGGATGCCAGAAATTGACTCGGAGAGACCTCAGGCAGCACGCGTTTCTTAGACCGTGATGTATGGCATCTGAGACGTCAAGCGTCTGGGACGCTAGGCATCTAAGATGCCGAGGATATGTATTTGGAAAACATGATTTATTGGATTTATAAAATGGTATTTCTGTGTTTATAGATTTGGGCATTGGCCCACTTGGATTTGGATTTACGGATTTCGGTATTTTACGGTTTTGGGCTACGACCCTAATGATTTGAGGAAAGAAATGGCTTTGGTTTTCTAAACGGCTTTTATTATATTTGAATTAACTAGTTTTCGTATGCATGCATAGTTTTAAGTGAAGGGCATAAATGTGTTTTAGTAAATGTGTTTTATTAAATTATTTATTTTCGTCAACTCACAACTTTTATGGTTTTTAATGCCCTTCAGGTTGATCGCGGATGTGGGCTGTAACTAAGACCGAGACATCACACTCCTACACTGAGTCTGGCGTGCTCTAGAAGCCCCGTCCTGAATTATCGGGATTAATTAAGACTTAATGACGGATCAGCGAGGATAATCGGGGATTAGACGACGATTAACGGAAGTTCAGGGCGAAATGATGATTTTGCCCTTAGAATGGGCAAAACGTTGACTTTTTGTTCTGGCGGTCAAATGGACTTTGGCCGGTGACTGTGACGTAGTTCGGAACGTCACGAGTTCATAGACAGGTGGTACGTTTGATTCCGACATTCGAGGAAGGGGTTATGACGTTCGGAAGTTCGAGGGTATTTTGGTAATTTGGTTGAATAGGGATAGAAAGTTGACTTTTGACCCGGGAGGTCAGATGGCCGAAAGCTGAGGACCGTTACATAGATTGGGACGATACGAATCCGTAGACAAGCAGCACGTCGAATTCGGACGTTTGACGGAGAAGTTTCGGTCCACGGAAGTTCGAACGTACTATTACACGTTTTTCGAGACGGAAGCCTTTTTGGCATTTAGTGGGCCCCAGATCTTTCTCAGGCCCAATGGATGAATAACAAGTGCATTTATCCATTCCTCATCATTTTTCCTTCATGCATATCCATCATTTTCCTTCATCGATCATTTTCCCCATTATGAAACCCAAACCCGATCACCTTTCACCCCAAATCCAAACCCGTCAACCCTATGATCATTTGTGAGACCCA
The DNA here is from genome assembly GCA_032719365.1 of Prinsepia uniflora. Lineage (NCBI taxonomy): Eukaryota > Viridiplantae > Streptophyta > Magnoliopsida > Rosales > Rosaceae > Prinsepia > Prinsepia uniflora. The sequence goes on along the minus strand of CM064870.1, from coordinate 42,752,763 downwards.
AGAGAGTGAGAGGAGAACTGAGGAAGGTGGTGGCCGGCCAGGAGCAGCGCTGTCGTGGATGGCGGAGGCCAACCCGTGCAAAGGTATCAGTTTTAACCGATTTTTCTCCATTTTCGATTTCAATCATTATGGCCTGTTTTTAATGATTAGGATGCATTTATTGGGTTAGTAGGAGTGTAATAGGATGATTTTGAGGAAGTTTAGAGGTTGAGGAACCCCTGGGGAAGTGTTGGAAAAACCGAACCATGAGAGCAAAGTTGGACCGGTTGGGTTTTGTAGGTTTTAGAGGATTCGGTTCATAGGTTTCAGTTCCTAGGATCAAATTAGGAAGATTAGGATTGATTAGGAAGGAAAAATACGAAAATTGGACCATATAGGAGCCTGGACCGGTCACGCCGGTCCAAGTTGCAGAGAAAATGGAACCGACCGGTCAGACCGGTCGGCTAGAGGACAAGGATAACCATGTGCAATGGCGCATGAGGCCCACGTGCAGGGCCATCTTGAGGCACGTGACAGCGCGTGGTGAAGAATTTGAGGGTGGTTCCAACATGTGAAATCATCTATTCGATGTAACGAATATTTTGGGACTAGTTTCGAGTCGATCGGACATCGTCTCGATATAGTTCGGGTTGTCCGAAGGTTTCAGTGCACGTTTAAAAATAGTTAAAAATCTTGGAAAAATATGGGGCTTTAGTGATGGGTTAATTAAGTAGTTAGTAACCCTCTAAAGTGATTTGGACAAGTTTGGAAGTCCCGGTGACGGCAATTGGCCAGGGAGAGCGGTATTACAGGCGTATCGAGGCGATAACGCGGACGGTTTGTGAGTGTACTTTCTTTCTGAAATCGATGCATGAATGTAACGACCCATCCCGAATTTTGGGATTAGATTAGTGACTAATCATGATTATTGAGGTTAATCCGTGATTAGTTGAGCGAAATCGGACGAACGATGCAAAATGACCGTTTTGCCCCTAGTCGTGGGAAAAACGTTGACTTTTTGTTCAGGCGGTCAAATGGACTTTGGCCGATGACTGTGACGTAGCTCAGGACGTCACGAGTTCATAGACAGGTGGCACGTTCGATTCCAACATTTGAGGAAGAAGTTATGATTTTCGGAAGTTCAAGGGAATCTCAGTAATTTGGTTAAAAGGAGGTGAATAGTTGACTTTTGGACCGGGAGGTCCGATGGCTAAGGGCCAAAGACCGTTAAGTAGATCAGGATGATACGAATCCATAGACAGGCAGCACGTCGAATTTGGATGTTCGACGGAGAAGTTACGGTTCACAGAAGTTTTGGGTGTTTATTGCACGATTTACGAAATGGGGAGCTTTTATATTCAAGTGGGGCCCAGATATTTTAAATTGGCCTAATGGATGAGTGACAAGTCAAACCCAAACCCGATCTCACATTTTCCCTCTCAAACCATCACCCAATCCTTTCCCTCATCTGACCCAATCGAAGGAGGAGATAGAGAGTGGCTATTGAATCTGAGGACGACGTGGAGGTGGCCGAGCCGTCATGCACAGTGGAGAGAGGTAAGCTCGGTTTTGGTTTTTAGATTCAAGAATTTGATTGTGATGTTATGGACCGTTTGGGTTGATTTTAATGAGTTTATTAGGTTGCTTAGGAAGTTTAGAGAAGGTTTTGGTGATGGTTCACGACCAAAGAGGCCCTAGGGAGGAAATGGAAATAATGGACCGAAATGGGGGGTTAGAATGGATGGATTTTTGTAGGTTTTTGATGTTTTGATTTACATATTTAGATTCATAGGATAGATTTAGGAAGATTGGTGGAGAAAAGGAAGAAAAAGGACAAAAAATGAAGGAGGTAGGGACTTGGACTGGTCACGCCGGTCCAGCTGGACCGGACTGCACAGAATCGGCCGGTTCGGACTGGACAGAGGTTGAAGATGACTGCACAGTGTCCTGGCTCGTGAGGCCCACACGCAGGACCTTCTTGGGGCGCGTGAGGGTGCGTGAACAGTCTTTTGGAGAAACTTCCAACATGTGAAATCATCTATTCGATGTAACGAACATTTTGGGACTGGTTTCGTGTCGATTGGACATCGTTTCGAAAGGTTTCGGGGGTGTCCGGAGGTTTATGATCCACTTTAAAAATATTTAAAAATTCGGAAAATTACGGGGCTTTAGTGAGAGGTTAATAAGGTAGTTAGTAACCTTGTATTATGATTTGGACAAGTTTTGGAGTCCTGGTGATGACGATTGGCTCGGAAGAGCCGAATGGCACGCATATCGAGGCGGCAACTCGGACGGTCTGTGAGTGGACTTTGTTTTCTAAATTGATGCAAGCATAAATGTTTGTTCTGTTTTTTAATACTTTTTTGTGATTCCATGAGTGTATTTGTGTGTGGTTACGTATTGGCACGTATTTCGAGGTTTCGGCCTTATGCGGTGCCTATACGGGTTGGTATTTCTCTATTGGTTTAAATGAAATAGTTTTGGATTTACAAAGGATGATCTCGGGTATGAGACCCATTTGGTTTTATCTCGGGCATATGACCCTATTGATGACCTACGGGTCTGACTCGTGGTCGCGACGAGTGCTTTGTGCACAGTGACGGACGATACGACGCTAGCCTCCGGACTGGGATGTGTTCATTCCGGAGAGGTCACGATGCACGTACCGATGTCGAGCAGCCACTGGAGGTTTGACTTCGGAGTACTGACGGTTCAGGATATCGATCGGTGATGAGTGCACCATGATCTAGCGGTGGTCGCGTCAGTTGATACGTTCACGGCGACATACCAGGATTGAGGGCAGTCCTAGATGGATGGTTGCACGCATCACTATGATCGGAGTCGTGACTGACCTTCAGATATCGGGCACGATGCCCAGCTGAGTCATGTGTTCGGGCACGAGACCCAGTTACTTTATGTTTATGTTTTCGGGTTGGGGACCCTAAATGGATTTCCAGGTTCATGACGGTTTATGGGGACCGGGCATGAATGTTTTCTATATGTATATATATTCATATACCTTCCTTATTTGGAATGTCTCCTCCGGGGAGGGTCGTTGGCTTAGGTGGACCCCGGAGTAGTCATGGAGCACTAACTGAGTGTAGTCACCCTCGTTGGGTACGTTACTCTCAGGAGGGCTGTATTATAACCTCAGGGAGGGTCATTGATCTACGGACATTGACTTGGGTGGACCCTGGAGATTTGGGCTTGAGACCCTAGGTAGTACGTGCGTAGCTTTAGAAATCATGACAGGATTAGTTATGTGACTTATATGTATATATGCTATATGATATGTGATGTGTACAGGTTTTAGGCTGAGTCCCACATGGATTTGGGCAGTGGTCCGTATGCTTGGTTTCTTTATGATTTGGGCTTAGTTCCCACATATGGTTCTTTTGGATAAATGGTTTCGAATGCATGCATGATTTTTAGTGAAGGGTACAAATGTCTTTCTTACGAAAATGTTTTTATAAATCTTTGTTTTGTCCACTAACAGCTTTTAAATGTTTTGACTGCCCTTCAGGTTGATCGCGGATGTGGACTGTAGCAGGGACCGAGATATCACATACCTCATCCGGATCCTGGCGTACTCTGAAGCCCGAGAGGGCTAAGGTTGGAATTTTCCCTTGTCTCGTGTCAGACGGGATCAGGGTCGTCCCGCGTTAATCCCGGGGGGATTGGGACGGGTCCTCACAATGCATAAATATTTTATATATGTTTTAATATATGTTTTGTGATGCCTTGAGTGCATTTTTCTGTGTGTTTACGTATTGGCACGTATTTCGAGGTTTTTGGATTTTATACGTGCTTATGCTTTCAGTTTTCATGAAATTGTTTGAAAAGGTAAAAACTGGGCATGAGACCCATTTGGATTTGGTTTTGACTCGGGCATGAGACCCTATTGATGACCTACGGGTCTGAGTCGTGGTCGCGACGGGTACTGTGTGCACGGCGACGGACGACGTGACGCTTTCCTCCGGGTTGGGATACGTTCCTTCCGGAGAGGTCACGATGCACGTCCCGTTGTTGAGCAGCCACTAGAGGCTGGACTTCGGAGTGCTGACGATTTAGAGAATCGATCGGTGACGTGTGCGCCATGGTCTCAAGAGGGTTGCAGCAGTGATGTGTTCACGGCGACATATTAGGATTGAGAGCGGTCCTGGATTGATGGTTGCACGCATCGCTATGATTGGGATCGTGACTGACCCTGAGATATCGGGCTCGATGCCCAGTTGATTTGAGTTCGGGCTCGATGCCCGGTTATTGTGAAATCGGGCTAGATGCTCTGTTGAGTCTTATGTTCGGGCTGGAGGCCCAGTTACTTTATGTTATCGGGCGTGAGTCCTATTTTATGGTTTTTCTTATACTAGAATGGATATACCCTCCTTACGAGATTATTAATTGGTCTCCTCCAGACGTCGACCTGAAGTGTCACGATCCACAGACCAGAGTGGGTATCCCCATAGGGATCCCGTTCTAGGAGTGGGCATTATGATGTGGTCCCGGACCAGATTCCTGAGAGATGATCGGACTAGATCCGAAGATAGAGCCTCCCAGATATAGAATTCTTGGGAGAAGACTCGGAGTGAAACCCCGAGTAGTTTGCATACTTATATATATATTGAGACATCGTGACTATATCGGGGATGTGTTCCCTAGGGGCTGTGTGCCCCGAGTTGGCATCTTCTCCGAAAGGGCCTAAGATGGGTTATATATGTATATATGTATATGTGTACGAGTTTTCACTGAGACGACGTTGGACTGAGACCCACACATATTGGTTTTGGGCTGAGACCCATATGAGATGGCTTTGGGACAAATTCCCACGTGTTTTAGTTTGGGCGGAGGTCCTATGTATTGATTTACGGATTTCGGGCCAAGGCCCCAAATGGTTTTATGGTTCATGACGGTTTATGGGGACCGAGCATGAACTCTAGAAATGGTTTTCGAATGCATGCATAAGTTTTTTAATGAATGACATAAATGTCTTTTATGAAATGTTTTTATAAAATAATTGTTTTGTCCACTCATAACTTTTGTATTTTGAATGCCCTTCAGGTTGATCGCGGATGCGGGCTGTAGCAGAGACGAGACATTATATTCCTCATTCGGATCCAAGCTTACTCTGATAGCCCCGTTTGGGAAAAGAATGGAAATATCCCTATTCTGAAACTTTGTGTCAGACGGGAGCAGACACGTCCCACTCTAATCCCGAGGGATTTGGGACGGGTCTTGTCATCTGGGCTGTTGACCTGAGTTATCCCCTGTCTGGCCTTCGCGTTACACGGGGTTAGACGGGTGTCTGGCCTTCGTGTCACACGTGGGTTAGACAGGAATATGGCACATCCCACGTAATCGCGGGGGGATTAGGATGGGTCGTGTCAAGCAAGATGAAATCAATGACGAACCTGAATTTGGAACTAAGGTTTGGATCTGGGTTTTGAATCCATCAAAAATTGGGTAGTGAGGTGGTGTTGGAGGGGATAAAGACGATGGAGGAAGGTGATCATTCTTATTCGAGGAGAGATTTGATTTTGATTTTTTTGATTGTTTAATTAATTTATTTTTAATATAATTCAATTATTAATTATTTTTAATATAATATAACTTTTAATTTTTTTTTATCTATATGGAGTCCAACTCAGCATAAAAAATATCCCACAAATACCACTTGAATATTTAATAGATTACTAACGATAAGTAGCTAAATATTATGTTTTAGTAGTTTAAGTACAAAAAATTTACTTATTTAGATAAATTTTTTTTTTATAAATCTACCTTATAAATTGGATACGTTTTTTTTATGTAATTTATTTATTTATTTTTTGGATTACGGGTTTGGTTTTGTTTAGCAAAAGTAGCGCCAAGCCCTGTCCAAATCCGACCTGGGAAGGGTTTGGAAGCTATATTACCCAAAGTTTCTATTCGACACGGCGTTGAGGCGGCGGCCTGCGGAGGAAGAACCAACAGAGGGGTAACGAAGGTTCTTAGCACGTGTTCGACGAACTGAGATTTTTCTCATATCCTCTCATCTTCAGTCGCTCATCACCAGGTACGTATCTCGTCCCCTCTACTTCCCCTAAATCTTTGGTTCTCACTGCCCTCTGGTTACCAGTGTGGATTTCAATTTACGTTTATAAACTTGTTTTATTTTTCTAATTTAATTTTGTGCACTGAAGAATTTCAATCTTCGGATAATTTTTCATTGATGTATATTTCTTTGATAGCAGTAACTCGCAAGTCCTCACAAAATCGGGGTTAGGAGTTAAGATCTGAAAGAAGAACATGGGGAAAAGAGAGAGGAAAAATACCAGGTTTGATTGGAATGAAGTAAGTGAAGAAGAACGAGATTTAACCGATAAAAAGCCTTTGGAATCTAATGTCAAACTGAGTAGCAGCGATGATGATGATGAGGCCAACCAAGATCTCAGCCTCAAGATAGTTGAGAAATCTTTGTTAATCCGTGCGGCCAAGTTGGCTGCAGACAGTGAGGTCTTTTCGGAGGAGCCAATTGGTTTGGTTGAACTCCCTTCTTCATCTAAATCGCAGGAGGCTGAAATTTCAGCTGCAGATTTGGATACTGAAAAATTGAGTAGGACGAAGAGGAAGAAGAAGATTAAGAAGATGAAGAATGAAGATCAATCTGTGAGTAGTTTTCCACTTACACTCTGTTTCTTAATAAAATTGATTGAAGGAAACTTATGGAAGTTTCTGACTTGCTGTGAAATTTGTTAGCTTTTACCCTAAATTTTATTAATTATGGTTACTGAGTGTAAGTGGCCATTAAGCCATTTTTTACCCTTAAAAAAATGTTATATCAGGTCTCTCTCTCTCTCTCTCTCTCTCTCTCTCTCTTTCAAAGTCAACTATTATGGGATTGAATTAGAGAATTTGATTTTAAACTGGAGGATATGATATCAATTCATAATTTGTATCGCATAGTTTGATTTCTTATGTAATTGCTCGTAGGAACAGATGGCAGCCTGCTTTTAGGAAGTGATAGTTTTTCTTTGTTTTAGAGAAAGATTAAAGACTGGTTAAGCCGGTTTCGTATGTATGACTGTTTTCCATCCTGTTATTGGTTTAGGTTGTTGCCAAAGAAGAAGAGAAGGTAGAGGAAACTAATTCTGTTCGTTTGGCTGAGGTAAAGCCACTGAACAGTGTTGAGATGATCGACAATGTTGTGCTGCGGAAACTTCTTGTGAGTCCAAATATTTGCTTTGAAATGTCCTATTGAAATGAAATTCTTATGAAGACCTTAGTATGGTACCTATTTTATTTCTATCAGCGGGGACCAAGGTATTTTGATCCTCCAAATACTAGCTGGGGAACATGCTTTAATTGTGGCGAAGAAGGTCATGCAGCAGTGAATTGTACTATGGCTAAGCGGAAGAAGCCGTGCTTTGTTTGCGGAAGTTTAGAACACAATGCCAAGCAATGCAGAAAGGTTAGTGGGAAGAGAATAAGATGCTAAGTCGACTTGTTTTCTTCGTGAACAAAATTATCAAAATAATTGAGGGTAATGTGTTGCATGGAATCCTATTCTCTGGGTCTTAATTACAGTACATTTATTAGAGTTAGAGGTTGGTGGGGTTTTAAGCCATTTTTTTTTATGTCGACATGGATGAGTTAAATTGTATTATTTTCTCTGTTCTATTTTCCTTTTAGGGTTATGATTCAGACAGATGTTGAAAACTTGCTTTTAGCAGTGCAATTTTATACTCAATTGTTCGACCTCTCTTAATTTTTGGGAAGGATTGGGTAAATATGTGTTGCTATTGTAGCAGGCTGTTGAATTTTCTTTCCTAGATTCTGTTTGATAAGAAAGATCTGTAAAGAAAACCAGAGGTCTCCTTTTCCTTTTTTCTTATTGATGTATAATGTTAAATTAGTGCCAGTCCATATCTGATAATTGTTCACCAGCTCCTACACAATGCATCGCTTTTGTGAAATTTTTCCTACTGAATCCTCTACAAGATGGTTTTAATGTATCCCTTCTGTTCACCTGTCCTTCAAATTTCAGGGACAAGATTGTTTTATCTGCAAAAAAGGTGGACATCATGCTAGAGACTGTCCAGAAAAGCATAAGGGGGGCTCATTGAAATCCCAAATATGTCTAAAATGTGGTGATTCTGGGCATGATATGTTCTCATGCAGGAATGATTATTCAACTGATGATCTTAAGGTATTATTGTGATTTTTAAGTCTACTTTCTGTAGGATTTTTTGAATGGGATTCATGATTAAATAGTTATGGTTGATGTTCAAGAACTATTTCCTAATTTCTTTTTCTGAAGCAGGAAGTCCAATGCTATGTCTGCAAGATGTTTGGGCATTTATGTTGTGTCAAGAATGTGGATGCTAGTTCAAGGGAAGTATCTTGTTACAGATGTGGTCTATCGGGGCATACTGGTACGGTAAGTCTTCTTGCATTTATGTTTTAGTTTTTTTATTAGGGGTGGGGGCGGGGGAGGTGCATTAGAGAGTGGATATGCACACCCGTGACTTTAAAAGGAACGGCGCTAATTGACTTGGGAAGAAGGCATGTTAGGTTGAAATGGGGCTGGCTTATTGCAGCGATTAGTACACAGAACTGAGATGATCATTTAAATTATTGGAATTTACTTTGATATGCTGATAGTCTTTTTTGTTGATATTTAATTACAATTTTCATGTCATATCTGTGTGTATTCACATTCGTGGGCACATGTCTGTATGCATAGAGAGATTTATGAAGATGGTCTTTAGGTAAGGACCATTTCTAGGGAATTTGGTTATTTGTGTGGACAAAGTATGATGCAGATTAGTCATCCACATCTAAGGATTGGGAAATATTCTTCATTTAATGGTCTTCTTAGAGAAAATTTCAGATACATAGTTTCTTTGAGCCATGAAGTGGTTCAGCATGTGGCATACATATGGTAATATTTATGCCATATTTTTTAAGGGAAAACTACAGTTTACTACCCTGTCAGAGAGTTACACATGCACTTTCAAATCTTGGAATTTACTCCCTTTAAGTTTCTCTTTTCTTTCAATCTTTGCTCTCTGTTGCATTTTTGGTTAAGTTTTCCACCAACTGCTGGTGCGTTCGAAGTGGGGCCACTTTTAACTTATGTGGAGAACCCATAAGGCCCACATGTTAAATTCCTTTAGCTTCAAAGTTGAAAAAAAAATACCTTTGCCGTCCTGACATAGAATGGCTGCCTATCACCTCCATCCCGGCCATCACACCTACCCCAATATCCCGAGCCACCTAAACAGACATCACCCAACTAGCACACATCCCACCTGTCTTCCCTATCTCTCCCTGAGGAGAGTGTCTAGATGGGAGAGGATTCCTGATGAACAGGTGCTGTTGGGGAAACAGCTTGGTGAGTTCAGCACCCTGCTGGTGTCTGATGGTTACAGGATAAATTGGATTCCACAGATTGGACCATTCCGAGTCTAACTGAATCATCAGTGCAGCCAAATGAGATGTGGAGTGCTGCGATTGGAAAATGGCAAGTGTGGACAAATTTTATGAGTTGGTTTCTGGACGTTTTCATGAATTTTATAAGATGAATTGTCTGACAGAATTCTGTGCTATCGGAGTTAATTTTGGTGGAGGTGTTTAGCTGCATATTTTTTTCCTTTGAATTATTATTATTTTTTATGGTTTAATGGCTTCATAGAGCCCAGCAACATCAAGCCTTGTATGATTGCTGGAACTTGAATTAGCATAGCCAATCAATTTTCATTTGTGCTGATTTACTGGTTCCATACCTAGCCCCTGCGGTTTTTACTTCTGGATGAATCCAATCAAGTTGGGATGGGCATGGTCTCTCCACCTGAGTAGTGAAAGAAGGCCCCTGTTTTTCAATAATTTGCCTTTTTTTTTAACTTAAAATTGAATGTCAAATACTAATTTTTTTCTCGGTCTATTTACTGCTTATCGGTTGTCGAAATAAGCTAAAAGGTGGTCTCATTTCTGACACATCAGCACTTGACGGACAACTCAACAGAAAATGTAACGGAGGGCTGCAATTGAATGAAAATAGAAAGTTCAAGGGGGTAAATTGAAAAACTTGGAAGCATATGTGTAGCTCTGATTTTGAGTAAACACATGATAGTAAAATGTAAATTTCACAGTTTTTATTTGTATGGGCTGCAAGTGAATCGAACAATATGGTCTTATAAACGATGCCTTTTGTTTTAAGTGAATTTAGTTTTTCGGTGAATTAGAAGAAACTAAGTCTTTGAAAAATGTGGATTTCCTTTCTTTTTCTGTTTGAATTTGATTAGTTCTTTTATCAGTTCTTGAAATATTAGGGGATTTAATTTCATTTATGGATATGAATTTTCTCTATATTATGAATTAGAATCAATTACTTCTCATGTTTAATGTGTTCCAATGCTGCTTGCTTTTAAAAATTATATTCTCCTATTATATACTGGCATGAATTAGTTTTTGACTGATGAGTAATTTTCAATTGTCTTACATGCAGTTTCTAAGTATTTTATGTTCTATGTATCCAAAAAAGTATTGACATTCTATTATTTTGCTTCCATATTTTGAAAATAGTCTAGCTTTTTTTTTTCTCTATTAAATAAAGGGCATTTTGAACATGCAGGCATGCGGAAGGTTTCAAGGTGGGGAAACCGCTGATTTTGGATCAGCTCGTTTATGCTACAAGTGTGGTGAAGGTGGTCATATTGCTCGTGAATGCACAATTTCTGCTAATGTAACGCTCAGTGTACACCTCCCAGAATTATTTTATGTGTGCAATCTTCATCTGCCGGTTGCACTAGTGTTACTCTTGAAAAAGCTAACTGGAATGCTTTATGAAATTTGCAGGTACACAAGAGATTTGGGAAAGTGTCTAAATTTTCTACTCCTCCCAGTGTGAAATCTCACAAGGAAAAGAGGGACTACATGGGAATCAAGTCTGCTCCTCATGATCTCAATAAAGATCGAAAAAGGAAACAGATCCTACGTGTAGAAAGAGGTCCTATGACTCCACCAAAATCAAAACATAGCGGTGGCTGGGTAATGGATGATCCAGGGGATTTCTCCCCTAGAAAAGGCAAAAAGAATGGTTGGATGCCACCAAAGTCAAAACATAGAGGTGGCTGGGTAGTGGATGATCCAGGGGATTTCTCCCCTAGAAGAGGCAAAAAGAATGGTTGGAAGTCCCCTTCAACACCGTCTAGTAGGGGGCATACAACTTCTAGGTGGAACGCAGGTGGTCATTCTTCAAGTTCTAAATCCTCTCAAAAAATGTGGCATGTTTCTGGAAGTCCAAACTCATGTGGGTCATCTAAGCCTTCTCAGCATGGATATTCTGCATCGAGATTTAGCAACTTGAATGGTGACGGACCTAGAAGAAATTACGATTGGTGGTAGGCAATGCATCAGTAAAGCCAGTGGAAGGAAGCTGATGCAGAAGGTTTTACGTAGAAAAGGTTGAGTCATTGGTAAGCAAGTCCCGCCCATGAGGTTGCATTTTTTTTAAATTTGTCTTCTCTTTGAAGGGACAATGATTGATTATTGTTTGCCCTTCTCATATTTTCATAGATGTTTTTTATATGATTCCTATCTAAAGTTTTCCAAAAATGCCGTACACAATTCTGTGTCTGTACCTGTAGTGTACCTGTAGCTGCACTTGCTTTTCTTTCTGGGCAGATATTTTTCATTATACACATTTGTGGAAGGGGGTTTTTCCCCGCACTTCAATTTTTATGACAATTGTATTGTTACCAATTAAGTATCTTATTTTGGATATGATGTGCTAATGATGCTACATGTGTATGGGTGCAGGAGTTCAGTTTCATATAATAAAAAGGGAGATGTTACATAATGAACGCCAAACATTTTTATTCTGTGTAGCAGTCTCTCTCGCCAGCTCCACCTGCTGTATAATTTTATTTGTACCTGATTGAAGCAATCTCTTTATTTAGTTCCCATCTAAGTACATTTTTTACATAAACTAGGATGGAATGAGAAGTAGAGATCGAACAACACACTTAAGACATACATATACTGATAATGAGAAGCAAGGGGCATGATAAGTAGCAAACCCTCAATGATGAGAATGCATGTTCTGTTGTTTTGGAAGAGAGCATTAATTAGCAGGTAGTTGCAGCAATATTTCCGGCGAAACTGGCGTCGACTGCCTCTCCGACCGTCACGAACACCCTTCCTCCAATTTTGCCCACAAAGTTGGACAGCTTAAGTTTGTGAATCAATTGCGACCTAGGGTGGGCAATGGCCAACTGAGAGAGACGAATACCCAAACCAAAATGAATTTGGAGAATATTGTGAAAGTGAGTGCAATTCAGATAATGCAAGCCAATAATGAAGCCTTCCGGCTTCAGAGTCTAAGAGGAAATGAAACCATGCATCATTAACTTTAATAAATTGCCGCATCAATATGATTACCTTAATTCCTTGGGAGATCAAATTCTTTTGCAGCTCCTCTAGAGTAGCTATTCCCGATGTGTCAATGTTAACCAAATCTGCCATATTCAAATTATAGATGTATAATACATGTATATATAAATAATAATAATAATAATAATTAGATTTTAACTTACTAGACATGTCGAGAATTAAGAGTTGAATTGCCTCTTTGGTTGGTCCTTTGGTGTCTTGTTCCTCTTTCTTTAAAGTCGTCCACCTCAAAATCCTTGCAATATTAATTTACAATTAAACAACAATTCATTAATGTTAATAGTAATTAGGTACTAATTATGTTGATTTGTATATATATGATATACCTTTCTCTAACGAAATTGGCATTCGCAAAACACAACAAGGCTGACTTGACTCGAAGAATGATGACTCCGGGAACATTAAGAGCCATGGGATAGTGCGCAGTGTCGCAAAACATTTCAGTTCCGGGAAGTTTTCCCAGAGTTTCGGTGCCTGGTCGGATTGAGATCACAATAATCTTTGTGAATGATACGGTTACCTGCATGCATGCATCCCCAATTCCCCATCCAAGTGGAGGTCAAGTCGTAAACAAATTAATCATATATATAATAAGACACACAATACATATATATATATATATATATGTATATATATATATATATGTATGTATCAAACTAGCATTTTATATTGATATAATATGTAATAAGGAAAATGAAACTCATCCAACTCACGACTTATAAAGTATAGAAATTCTACGTATGAAGAATTCTTAACGCCTTATACTCCACGTAATTTCAGGGTTCAGCCATAAATGCAAATTGAGTGCGCACATATTAATGAGATTAAAACAATATAGCTCATGAATATTTGAAGTAGTACGTAGTTGGTGGACTAGTTTTAATATATAGTGTTGAAGCAGAAATCGAATGCACTCGTAACAGTCTTTTTGACCCTTACAAATAGCAAACAGAAAGCTATCGTTTGTTAATGTTGAAATTCCGGGGGGTTGTTCAACCAAGGACACTCCGATGTTTAAGATAATTTTGAGAAAGAAATCGTAAAAAACTTTAGAAGCAACAAATCAAATTATTTTGAAAGTAACATGGAAAACATTACAATTATTAAGACCTTAATAAGATTAAATAATATATTTAGCTTTATTTAATGTGTATGTCTATGAGCCATTAATGGTTATTACCAAGGGCAATTTAGGTATTATATGAATTATGTGTCACTTGGTCGCCCCACAATTTTTTGTTGATTTTTAGCTCCAAAAATGCCCCATCGCTTAGAAATTCTTAGAATCTTAATGGATGTAGGTTTTTTTTATATTATTCTTATGTCGAAAAACTCTCATTGGGCTCGAAATATAACATTAAAATGATTCAAGTGGGCATTGAGTTTGAGTTTATATGATTGAGTTTAGGTTGCTGCCCATATGTAATTAATCCTCTCATTGATGAGGTTTCATTTTCATTATTCTGAAATTAATTTCGTCACTAATAACTTGAAGTTTAATATTTCTTTATTTTAGTTGTAGAGTTTCATTTTGTTTTTGCTTAATAGAAGTATGCAACCTCCATTTCCAAAATCAAAATATTTTGCCTTCTTTTGCTGTTGGTGAAGAATAATGGTCTCTAATTGATTCAGTCATTAATAGGTCAATGTGAAAAAATATTAATTAAAGAAAGAAGATGAAAAGTAGCTTCCATCTTCAAATTTTGCCAAGCTGTCCTTTGCTAGTGAAGGAAGGTGACAAAAGCCAAATTGCAGAGGTGAGAAGAAAGAACAAATGTGATTTTTTTTTTTCTTTCCGGTTATTTTTCTCTGAAATTTGTAGAGAAATTGGGCCAACAATTGTGTAACGCCCCGGATTTTCATCAAGGGTAAAAGCGGGAAAATTCGGATGGAATTGATTATTTTACACCTGGTCAAAAGTTGACTTTTTTTTTGTCAAAGTCAAAAGGTTGACTTTTTAACCAGGACGGTTCTTGGCGATTCTGAAAATGCCATTAGCGAGGTCTCGATCTCCCGAGTACGCTAACAAGCGGCATGCTGGAAACAGAGTTCGTTTAGATTGTTCTTGGTCGAGGATACATAGGGGCAATTTGGTAATTTTTGCAAGAAGGGTATTTTGGTAATTTCCTCATGAGATTGTGTTTCGGTCCAGTTGGACAGGGACAAGTGTCCCTTATTCTCTAGATTTGAGTGCTGCCGACTTGGTGTTTTGGTTATTTTTTATTGTGTAGTAGTGTGTGGTTTTAATTGATATTTGGTGTTTTTATTGCTTGGCCGAGAAAAAAAATATAGAAAGAGAGTGAAACAGACTAGAAGTAGGTAGGAAGGAAGAAAGAGAAGAAAATCTGGAAGGAAGAAGGAGAGGTCCAAGATAGAGTGAGCAAGGAGATGAACCCGTGAGGATTTTCGGATTTTGGGTTGATCAACTCGAGTTTCGATAGGTAAGCTTGAAGTTAAGCTTATGCATACATTCCTTAGATCTCTACGATCCTAACAAGTACTTAGATGCAGACTTGGATGGGGAATTACACAGACACCAAGATCGATTCTCGGCCGTGAGTCCTTGACAGGTCGACCTAGTTTTGCTTGAGTTTTCTTCATTTGATTGCATAGAATTGTTCCATGGATAGATTAGAGCATGTTGGTCAAAATGGATTTGAAAAAGAGTCAGAAACGAGGGAGAACAGGTCGGTTCAGGCGACCAGAGTTGCAAAAAAACAGGTCGAGAGGAAGGTTGAAGACAATGCTATAGTGCATGCGCGTGGCTCCCACATGCAGCCACTTTGGGGGGCGCGGGGCACATATGGGGTGAATTATGAGAAATGGCCAATATGGTTTTCAATGTAATCGTTATAACAAATGTTTTGGCGCAAGTTTCGAGGCAATCAAACACCATCTCAAGGTAGTTTTGGGTGTTAGGAGCGTATGTTTAGTATTTAAAAATTAATAGAAAATTTCTGGGAATTAGGGTTTGTGTTGGGAGGTTACCTCAAGGTTCGGAAAACCTTAATAACTTCGTGTTGTGTTATTGGACAATAGACGGGACCCCCGTGATTGACAAGGAATGCCCTTAAGTGACGAAATTGCACTGTGAGTGGTCGTTTTATTTTATTAAAATATTGTGCATGCATATTTATGAGTTTTAAATATTTTCCTATGTGTTTTGACGATAATTATGTGATTTAGTATTTTATTGGAATTTCAGAGAATTTCATGAATATTATATGAATATTCATATGAAATTGAATGAAGTCGACTATTGAATTATGAGTGAATTCATATGAAATTGAATGGTTTTAGAAACCCCTTGAGGGCTCGTTTTATGATGGGTCCTTGATTGGACTTTTCTCAGCTTTTGACTTAAATTCTAGATTTGGGCTAAACAAGATTTGATTTATGGAATAAAGTTTTTTTTTTTCTAAGAAACTATGTTTTATATAAATTTCTGGACAGTTTTACGAGATTTTGACCTTATTGGCATGCTTTACGAGAATTGACATTTGAGCTATGGTTGGGGCTTAGGCCCGAGGTTCTGATTGTGGTTTGGGTTTGTGATATAATGTGTGTATATGCCTCTTGGTAATGGTGATGTGATAACGGTGCTTTGGACTTGGTTATGTGATACTGCTTGTTGGATGTGGGTCTCAGCCTTCGAGCCGGGGGCTCCAGATCTTGAGAAAGGTGACTATGATTGTGATGTAGACATGAGTCGATTATGTGTAATGATGTCTGTTGCTTGATTGGTTTCAGACGTCGAGTCAGGGGCTCTGAATCCTAAGAATTGTACTGTATGATACTTCTATTGTTGTGATGACTTAGACGTCGAGCAGAGCTCCATTTTCTAAATATGTGTTGCTTGGACGTTGAGCAGGGCTCCAGTTCCCGAGTATATTGTCCACCGGTAGTGCATTTGTGATGTGTTGACTGATATGGTGATTGATGTGGTACACGTGATGATTGCTCTTTTGCTGGTGCATCGATGTTGAGTGTTTGTTGTGAACTTGTAATGTGCCTGCCAGTTGGGCAGTGGTTTGATGTTTGATATTGTGAGTCGATGATGGATTGGCCGTGAAATGTATGGATTGATGTGAGTGCTGCCGACTTGGTATTTTGGTTATTTGTTATTGTGTATTAGTGTGTGGTTTAAAGTTGATATTTGGTGTTTTTATTGCTTGGTCGAGAAAGAAAAATATAGAAAGAGAGTGAAAAAGACTAGAAGCAGGTAGAGAGGAAGAAAGAGTAGGAAATCTGGAAGGAAGAAGGAGAGGTCTGAGATTGAGTAAGCAAGGTGATCAACCAGTGAAAATTTTCAGATCTTGGGTTGATCATCTCGAGTTTTGACAGGTAAGCTTGAATTTAAGCTGATGAATACATTCCTTAGGTCTCTACGATCCTAACAAGTACTTAGATGCAGATATGGACGTGGGAATTGTCCAAAAACCAAGATCGATTCTTGGCTATGAATCCTTGACGGGTCGACCTAGTTTTGGGTGATTTTTCTTCGTTTAATTAAATAGAACTGTCCTTAGATAGATTAGAGTATGTTGGTCGAAACGGATTTGAAAAAGAGTTAGAAACGAGGGAGAACAGGATAGGTTGGGTCGCCGAGTCGGACGACCCAAGTTGCAAGAAAACGGGACGAGAGGAAAGTTGAAGAAGATGCTACAGTACATGCATGTGGCTCCCACACGTAGCCACTTTGGGTGGTGCGTGGGGGCTCATGCGGGGCAATTTTGAGAAACGTCAACACGATTTTCAATGTAATCGTTGTAACAAATGTTTTGGCACAAGTTTTGAGAAATTCAGTGTCACGACTCGACCCATCTAACACAATATTATCCGCTTTGGGCCCATCCTTCACTGTTTTATTTTCGAGAGCTCACATGCAACTTCCCAGTAGGTCACCCATCCTAGGATTGCACCAGCCTCAACTCGCTTAACTTTGGAGTTCCCAAGGAATCCAAAGCCAGTGAGCTCCCAAAAACAAAACCGTGAGAGCTGAGCCCAAAGCGAACAATATT
Source organism: Prinsepia uniflora (assembly GCA_032719365.1). NCBI lineage: Eukaryota > Viridiplantae > Streptophyta > Magnoliopsida > Rosales > Rosaceae > Prinsepia > Prinsepia uniflora. Next base: position 42,735,331 of record CM064870.1, on the reverse strand, counting down.
GTGCTAGATGGGTTGAGTCGTGACATAATGGTATCAAAGTCAGACCCCGACCGGGAAGTGTGCTAGCGAGGACGCTGGGGCCTAAGGGGGTTGATTGTAAGACCCGTGTCCTAGAGGGAACGGTGAACGATCCCACATTCTTGCGAAAGGAATGGTCTGAGAGGGGAATGGTGGTGTGCCTTAAAGGTGTAGGCACACACCTATCTAGCACGAGGCCTTTTGGGAGTTCAGTGGCTTTGGGTTCGATTGTAACTCCAAAGTTAAGCGAGTGGAGGATGGTGCATCCCAAGATGGGTGACCCACTAGGAAGTTGCACCGTGAGCTCCTGAAAACAAAACTGTGATGGTGAGGAGGCCCAAAGCTGACAATATCGTGCTAGATGAGTTGAGTCCTAACTGAGGAGGATCGGGTCTTGACAATCAGACACCATCTCGGGGTAGTTTCAGGTGTCCGAAGCGTATGCTTAGTATTTAAAAATTAATAGAAAATTTCTGGTAGTTAGGGTTTGTGTCAGGAGGTTACCTAAATGTTCGGGAAACCTTAATAATTTCGTATTGTGTTATTGGATAGGGGACGAGATCCTCGGGATTGACGAGGAATGCGCTTAAGCGACGAAATTGCACTATGAGTGGATGTTTTATTTTCTTAAAATATTGTGCATGCATATTTATGAGTTTTGAATGTTTTCCTAGGTGTTGATGATAATTATGTGATTGAGTATTTGATTGGAATCTAGGAGAATTTCATGAGTAATTTATGAATATTCATATGAAATTGAATGGAGTCGACTATTGAATTATGAGTGAATTCATATGAAATTGAATGGTTTTGGAAACCCCTTGAGGGCTCGTTTTACGATGCATCCTTGATTGGTCTTTTCTTGACTTTTGACTTAAATTCTAGATTTGGGCTAAACAAGATTTGATTGATGGAATAAAGTGGTTTTTTTCTAAGAAACTATGTTTTATTTGATTTTCTGGACAGTTTTACGAGATTTTGGCCTTATTAGCACGTTTTACGAGAATTGGGGTTTGAGCTATGGTTGGGGCTTTGGCCTGAGGTTCTGATTCTGGTTTGGGTTTGTGATATGATGTGTGTATGTGCCTCTTGGTAATGGTGATGTGATAACTGTGCTTTGGACTTGGTTATGTGATAATGCTTGTTGGATGTGGGTCTCAACCGTCGAGCTGGGGGCTCCAGATCCTGAGACTAGTGACTATGATTGTGATGTAGACTTGAATCGATTATGTGTAATGATGCTTGTTTCTTGATTGGTCTTGGACGTCTAGCTGGGGGCTCCAAATCCTAAGACTGGTACTGTGTGAGACTTGTATTGTTGTGATGACTCAGACGTCGAGTAGGGCTCTAGTTCCTGAGTATGTGTCGCTCGGACGTTGAGCAAGGCTCCAGTTCCCGAGTATATTGTCTACCGATAGTGCACTTGTGATGTGTTCACTAATATGGCGATTGATGTGGTACACATGATGATTTCTCTTGTGCGGGTGCATCGATGTTGAGTGTTTGTTGTGAACTTGTAATGTGCCTGCCAATGGGGTAGTGGTTTGATGTTTGATATTGCGAGTCGATGATGGATTGGCCGTGAAATGTATGGATTCATGTGACAAGGAATGTGGTTTGGTTATGTGGCTTTGATGTATAGAATCATATGTTATGCCTTGTTCATATCTCGTAGTATTAAATAACATACATGTGTTTTCACGTATTTTGAGATTATACATTGTAATTCGTTTTAACCGAAGTGATATGATTCTTGAAAATGATATTTCGTATGCATGTGTGGTTTTGGAAAATGGAGGGTAAATATCGGTTGTTTTCAAATTATGTTTTTAAACTATTTCTTTTTGTCCACTCACACGTTTTCTTGGTTTTATAACCCTTCAGGGCCGCTGCACGGAGGTTGAGCCTCGAGAGGCGAAGGCATGAATTAGAAAAATTTGCATTTATCCCTTGTTTGACAATGTTTATGTCAGACAGGAGCAGAACCCGAGTGCCCTATTCGTCTGTAGTCGGGTTGGGTCCTGTCAAACTGACTTATTGTGAGTGAAAAGAGCTAATGTAGTGGTGTCGTTGGAAGAGTCGACATGTGGTTAAGACGAACAGTTGGGTGCTGCAGAGGAAATGCATATGAGCCTTAAGTTGTAGTCATAACAAAGAAAAAATGATAAGGATCAACAACGCTTAGAGACTCATCCTTCTTCTGATTCTATCCTATATCATTAATGTAAATTAATGTATAACTAAATATGCATATGTTTTGCTACATCTAATTCTTCTTGCTTTTTTTTGTTTTGCCTTTGCATATGAGAGGAATGAGTTGCATTTGCAGATAAAGCCTGGGACTTGTGACCAGTTGGGCCCAATTACGAGCAAAAGGTAGATCATGGCTTGGCAGGAGACTGGGATGACATCTACCAGCTACAGAAGTGTGAGCTTCTTAGCAATTGGTGCTTGTGCATGGAGACTTTTTCTGCCCTTATGTTTTCTCTGCATATTGGATTGTACAATTAATGTACAATAAATATACGTTTCTCCTTTTTATGAAAGTGTTGACAATTTGTAAGAAAATATATATTATAATATAAATATATATAATATAATTTATACATATATATTTTTAGTTTCTCTTTTTTGACGGGATCTATATGAGACGGTTATCTCAAGATGCTTGAAGGTATACTTTCGATGAAGTGTTGGAAAACTCACTTTGTGAGCATTATTTTTTGGTAGATGAAGAAATTGATGCCAGGTTGTCGTTAGCTTATTTCCTCGTTAGGCATGATGGTTAGCTGGGGTGGAGAAAATTTTGCAAATGAAGTTAGCACAGTAAGAGAGGATGTCATTGTGGTTTGCACTTTCTTGCCACATGTGGGTGGATTGATGGAGACTTTCCGTTCAAGTTGACCCTAGTTTTCATCTAATGTCTACTTGTTAGTCCTACAGCTCTGTGGCTAGTGCCTTCTAGTATGGCTTGACAATTTTGTTCCTTCCCATGTGCATACAACTACTCTATGAAGAAAATCTTTTGGCCGACGTCCCCTATTGCAGGACTAACGTCTTCATGGCCTGAATCTTCCAACACGTGTGTGAAATTGGTTGGCTGACATATAACATGTGCATTGAACATGCTCATCAGAGGCTATTTTTGCGCGTCCTAAATGGAAATGGTGTTGTCGGTTGGTGTCTGAATAATTGCTGGCTAGTTGAAGGAAGAGAATTTGGAAGTTCCATTATGTGAAGGCGAAGCTGACACATCCTAATGAAAATGTCGACAACGTCTGCATTGCGAGAAATAAGGAAGTGGTTCTTGATCTTAAAGTGTATGGGGAAATGACATGGATTACCAAAGCTTTTCAGTTACCATTCAAGATGCCGCTGAAGCTATATTTGTGCAGTCTAGATATACCAAAGCGAGTAAAGCTAACGTCGTTTCTCCTATTGTTCCATGGAGGAGGATTAAGCTCAAGGAGCTTTAAGTAATTTTTGTTAATGTTGAACAAGAAAATTTGAAATTCGAGTCATATTTTTCATTGTGTGCCCCAAACTTTACATCAAATTGAAGATTAGGCTCTTTCATCAAGTATTGAAACTTGAAGACTCAGTGGGAGATTTTAGGCAGAAGTTTTTTGTGGCAAGTTTGTAATGAATTAGAAGTGCATGGGTAATGAATCCATGGTGTGCTTTAGAAGTAACGTCTTCTTTATGAGGATGATTTAAATTTTATCTTCAAGGAATGGATTTTGTTTCTTAAAGAAAAACTTGGAACCCTTCCCAAGGGAAAATCTTGGATACTTCGAGGGGCGAAATCTTGGATGCTTGACAGGGCATAGGTTTAGACACTTTTCAAGATGAAGGCTTAATCCATGTGAATTGATGATGATTTTTTAATATTTTAATTCTATATATTCATAATATATTTTTTCAAAAGATTGATTTTGATAAAATAACTTTGCTACATAAATCTCCACTAGGTTTATTTTATGAGTCATTTTACTAGCTTAAGCTTCTTGGAACCTTTCATTTGAGAGATTTAAATTTTATATTCCTATAGGAAATGTTCTAAATGGAAGCCTAAGCGCCCATCTAGGCAGCACCTATACTGTCAGCGGAGAAAAGTTTCCACAAATAATATCTCCACAGCAGCAAAATACGACAGGGGGACTAGGCAGGGCCTAGGTAGACTTGGCGCTAGCTGGGTGGCCCTAGGCAGTCTTTGACCAGGTGGGTTGAATCAGTCAAAAAAAAAAATTCAACATAAAGTTTGAAAATAATTTAACTTAATAGACAGTTAACTACACCTAAATTTCATCCAAAATTAACCTAATTTTAACCATAATCTTCAATACAACACCCCCAATTTTCAGAACCCAAATTTCACCCTATTTTCACCCTTCGCGATTTAGATTGAGAACCAAAGAATAAGGCTCACCCACTGTGGCCTCAGTTGCCTCCATCCCCTGGTTTGAATCAATCGCCTCCATCATCTCCAGACGCAAATCAACTCTCCTCGATGGCTTCGCCTTCACCGCTTAGGTTTGAATAGATCACACTTATGGCTTCCTTGATGCCTCCATCACTTTAGTCTAGGCACCATTGAACCAATCAGATTCTCAGATTCTCAGCTCTCAAGTTTGTGGTTTTGAGTTGCTCCCTGTCTCTTTAGAAGTCTAGATTTTGGAACCCCTCGATTGGAGATGGAGTCATCAAGTAGATGACGAATTGACGATGAGTAATGACTCTATTACGACTCAGACATTAATTACGTGTTTAACCAGGAATTTTTTAGGGATATTTCTGAGATTTTACAAAATTATTTTAGTTTGTTTAACCATTTTTCCTTTGGGATTTCACTCGAGTATCTAATTGGGGATGAGCATTTTGGGGAAGGTGGAAAGGTGGATATTTTTGGTGTGGCATGTTTTATCCACATATTCTTATCACCATTCTTATCTCATTTTATCTCTCTTTTTCCCCTCAAAGTCGTGCAACCCAAACCCACACAAACACACATACAACCTCTAATTCCATCTTGTTTTTGAGACACTCTTAAACCAAATCATGGTTAGAAGCACATTCATTGGACTTTCACAAGCAGGATAAGCCCAAGTTTAAAGGTGGAACACGTAGAATACGACCGATGTGAGAAGAGGAATATATCCAAAAATTTGGGAGCTTATAACTTGGAATCCAGATACTTTCTTTGAATTCTAGGCTTGTATTTGGATTTTTAGAATCGAGTAGATAGATTTTGATATAAAGTTTGTCCGATTGGGTTGATGTAGCGCCATCGTCATCACTAGTGAGAGGGTGACATCAGCATGACGACATGATGATTTCACCAGGTGACATCATGATGAAGTTAGCATGGACACGTAGTGGATGCCACATGGCAGGTGACAGGTGCTGCCATGTTGCAGGTGTCAGAGCATGCCACGTGGCAATGAGATGTCATATGCAAGGACACGTGTTAGGTGCCACATTAGCAAATGATGTTACGCGCGTGGGCGGCACGTGGGGAAGGCCGCTGGCCTTTCCACCTACACGTGACTGTACGTTAGTGCGAATCTCAAGGTGGGGCTAGGCTTGTTCATATTTCGACGAGCTGAATCCAATGATGGTGGTTTTAGGCCGATCAAAGTTTGTTTAAAGGGTTTTGGGTATTTTTAGCGTCTAGATGCATGCTCGGGTCACGTTTACTATTTCGGGATTTAGGGGGGGGGGGATTACATATGCGCTTATAAGGTTTGTTGGTGACACCGAGTGTTACTTTGACAGGCTAGGACGCTTCGGGAACTTCTGAGGAGCACAAAGCTCAAGATTGAACATTTGATTGGACTGTGAGTGGACACTTTGTTTAATAACTGTGATGCATGCATATTTACCTAATTATATGGTTTTATGGCATGGTTTGGATTGCTATGGTTTGAATATATGAATTTAAATGTTTTCTGGATAAATTCCTGGTTTTAGAATATTTATTTGGTTGTGGTTTCTAGACACAAGTTTACGGTGGTTTTTGGGAAAACTGGATTTTGGGCTGGTGCCCAAGTTGTAAATGTTTTGAGCTTTTGTGGGTATTTCAAAAGCAGGTTTAAAGGTATCTTTGGTAAAATGTTTTTCCAATATGGTAATTCTCATGCGATTGGATCATTATTCCAGAGTTGGACTCTGATGATTCCCAAGGACAGAACCGGATGTTGTCGGAGTCAGACTCCAAATGTGCAGACGGAGTTGGACTCTGCAGGATCCGTGGTTGTCTACGTGTAGCACATAGGGGATGGTAATTGGATCAATGAGACGAGGTTTCACTGTTATTGGCTGTTGTGTCTAGGTGGTTTTCCAAATTTTTTATAACCGAGGATTTCAGAGAAATGTGGGACATGGGCATTTGTGCATTATATATGATTTATGTTGGACCCACAATTTTTTATATGTTATTTCTTTATCTGAAGTCAATTGTTTGTTTGAATATGGATGCATGTTTTCATAAAATGGAGGGGGAAAAGGATTATTTCGGAAAATGGCTTTCCAAATGCTTTATTTTTGTCCACCCATAATTTTCATGGTTTTTTGGTGACGCTGAGTGTTACTTTGACATGCTAAGATGCTTCAGGAACTTCTGAGGAGCACAAAGCTCAAGATTGAGCAATTGGTTGGACTATGAGCGGACACTTTGTTTAATAACTGCGATGCATGCATATTTATCTGTTTATATGGAATGGTTTGGATTTCTACTGTTTGAATATATGATTTTAAATGTTTTCTAGATAAATTCCTCGTTTTAGAATATTTATTAGGTTGTAGTTTCTGGACACAAGTTTACGGTGGCTTTTGGGAAAACTGGATTTTGGGTTAGTGCACAAGTTGTAAATGTTTTGAGCTTTTGTGGGTATTTCAAAAGCAGGATAAAAGGTATCTTTGGTAAACTGTTTTTCCAATATGGTCATTCTCATGCGAATTGTCATGGTTGATAACGTAAGGATGAGTGAAATCCTGTTATTGATGGAACTCCATAGGAGTGGAGTAGTACATGATTCCTGATCATTTGGACTATTGGGGTCCAACTGCAGGATCATACTTGGTGTATGATGATGGATGGAGTCGAGGTTAAGAAATGGATGATTGCACTGAGTGCCAGTTATTGGCAGGAGGCAGGTATCAGGGAAGCCTATGATGATAAACACAACTGAAGGAAAGTTTAAATTCATTATAAATAGTGACCCTGGGAAAGGGGTATGAAGTGATTGACTTAACAAGGAGAATGAGTTCCCGAGTTATTGGACCTTATGAGCTTATTGGCCTGGTGGCCTGGTGGCATATGCATGGGGATTTAAGTCATTGTACCATGTCACGAGTGAGTTGTAGTATGACTGCCCATGGGGCAGAGATGTACTGGCAAATTCTGTCCTGATATTGACCAATGGTGGAGACTAGTTGTATGATTGTTATAAGTTTGCTTATGACTTATGTCCGGTTGGACTAGAAGGGTATGAGGTTGATTATATTTCGGGTTCAGATGAGACATATTCCCTCAGGATAAATATCATGGCACCTACTGATCGGAATTTCGAGGATGAAATTCTTTAAGGCGGGTAAATTGTGACGACCCGGAAATTTGAAAAAAGGAAATATTGAAGAAAATGACGATTTTGCCCCTGGAATTGGGCGAATGGTTGACTTTTGGTTCGAGTGGTCAAACGGACTTTGACAAATGATTATGATGTAGTTCAGGACGTCACGAGTTCATAGACAGGTGGCACGTCCGGTTCCGACGTTCGAGGAGGAAGTTATGATGTTCGGAAGTTCAAGGGTAATTTGGCAATTTGGTTAAAAAGGGGTAATTTTTTGACTTTTTAAACGACATGAACTTTTCACGTAATTCGAAGACCATTGGGTAGGTCTCAAGACGCTGAGTCAGTAGACAGGCGACATGCGTCAATCAGAGTTTGGATGTTAAAGATACGGGTCTGAGACGGTGAAGGACAATTTGGTCATTTTGCAAAGGAGGGGTAAAATGGTCAATTGGCAGGGCGGCTGATTATTAGCTGATGCAGCCTCAGTTTTTTCCTGGAGTGACAGTTGTCACTTACAAATGAGGATTAGTGGCAATTTTTTATTTATAAACGGTGATAAACCATAGCCATGAGAGGTGTGATCAATTGAATCTAGGGGATTGATTCTGAGAGGATAGAACTGATTCTGAGTGAAAAACAAAGAGAAATGAGGGGGAATGAGGGAAGAAAAGGGAGAAGTAGCTGTAAGAACCCGAAACCCAACCGTTTGAAATTTAAATCTCCCAAAAATTGAATTTGAGTTTGTAGGCCATGATGATGCAAATTGAGGTTTAATTGAGTCTTCGGGGATCAAGTCAAGTCGAACTAGTGTAAAAACGAAAGAAATTGGTGTCCTATTGGCTATGAACGAACATAGCGGGGGTGAAGAGATTCGAAGGTTGGGTGTGTAATTGGAGGGAGTTATAGTTGCAATTGAGGTTGGAAACACGTTTATAAGATTCCCATGAAGCTATCTGATAAATTAATTGGAAGAAAACAGATGAAATAAAGTGAAATTGGAGGATGAACAGTACGATTATGTTCTTCGAAAAGTCGAGTTCGATTTGAAGGATTGAGGTAAGTATTGGTGTAATTTAAATCACAGACTTTTAATTACGGATTAAACTATGATGTTAGATGATTGAAATGAAAGAAATGACGCAGAATTGATGGGTATTGAGTCGGGTTCACACGCGGGTTGCAGACCCGTTTAACAGAGGAAACGGGTTGGAACGATGAACAATAACCGGTACTGTAGCTGGCGAGTGGACTTCATGCGCAGCCACTCACGGTGGCACGTGGGGGCCCGTGAGACTGAATCTCGAGATGAGTTGAACATGAAACTTGCTCCTTTTAATGTAACGAACATTTTGACACTAATTTTGAGGAAATCAGATATCGTTTTTATTGTGTTCAGTGTATCTGAAGTTTTCGTATACGTTTAAAATACGTATTTAAATCCCTGAAAAATTGGGAAATATTATATGAGGTATATTGAAGTGTTAGTGACCCTCGATATTGATTTTGGACAGGAATTATAATTTTCAGAATTTACGAAAAAACGTACAGCTCAGAAGCGAGCCGTTTGGACGGTGTGTGAGTGGACTTTGCTTTCTAAATTTCAATGCATGCATAAGTATTTTCTATGATTTCTATTGACGATTTCTTTGATTATGATTATGGTTTATGGTAATTACAATTTTTCGTATTTACATGTATTTCGATATGCAATACGTAATTGCACGTATTTTGAGAATACGATTTATGTTATACCTTGATGATGGTTTGATGGATGATTTTATATGGTTTACACATATCATGTTTTGTTAATGATTTGATGATGTGACATTGGGTTTTCATGTGAATTCGGGCACGAGACCCATTTCGATAAAATATGATTTCGGATTTGGTTTTGGAAATTGGATTACGGTGGATTCTGGATTTGCTATGAATTACACATGGTTTTGAGTTTAAAGACCCGGTACTATTGCTGGATATTGTTTTGGGTTTAAAGACCCGGTTGATTGATGACGAGGGAAGACCCTTGATTATGTTTTGATGTTCATTCACGGTTTTGGGAAAAGGAAATGAAATGGATCATGAAATGATTTTCGAATGCGTGCATTGGTTTTACTTGGAAGGTAAAAATGTCTTTTCTGTAACATGTTTTATAAAATGATTTATTTTCGTCCACTCACACCTTTTATGTTTTATTGACCCTCCAGGTCGTGGCACGATGATCGAGGCTGATCGAGAGGTGGAGGCATGAGTGGGCTCAAGTGCGATTATCGCTTGTTTGGCATGTGCTGAGGGTAATTTCGGAACTTCAGTTGACTTGTCAGACGGGAGAAGGACCGGGCACAGTTATCTATGTCCTTCGGGGACGAGTCCTGTCAAATTGTTATCAGAGCATTAGGTTGCTGATTCTGTTGCCACATCATGGCTCTGAAACGTAAGCCTCGTACGTGACCTGGCAGTGAGATGGGTATACGAGGGTATACGAGACCTCGTGATAGATCTCGGATGAGATTGACCCTGGATAGAGGGTCAGATGTTAATCAGTGTACACTGTCTGTTAAACATAGAATTGTGTGGGCCCGAGGGATGACTGAGCCTAGTGGCTAGGAAGGTATTACAATTGGGCAAGCTGCACTCATGATGAGATTATTCTCAGTGGATTCCTTAAGTGGAATGTGTGTCTAAAGAGTCTAGAATGTGATGGGTTATCCCTTAGGCCTTATAGGTCGTATAAGATGTGGTTCACCATTGGTATTTGCTTAGTGACTGGGTATGTCAATGATGGCATGGCTGATTGTTATGAAATTGGGCTCGATAGGAGTCAAGATATGGATACGGGACTCAAAATGAGTCAGGATATTGGTTAGGACTTGAGATGAGTCATAATAATGTATCAGGGCTCAGGAGGAGCCGGAAGAGTTGAATATAACCATAGTTATTGATACGACTGACCCTTGATTGAGGAATGTTTGGCACCTGGGATGCCAATGGCTGGTATAAGGTCAGATACAGATGGGTTATGAAATTATGGATTGGTTTTATTTAACTTTGTTTACTGGACTTATGGGTCGCATCAGTTTCATTTCGTGACTAAAGGTTCGGGCGGAGACCCGACATATATAGGGATAGTCCAGTTTAGTCGGACGCTAGTTGGGTCCACTAGGAGGCAAAGTGATAAGGGTACTTATGCAGTAATAGTTATGATTGTGGGTCGTCTGGTCACATCATAGGGAAATGGTTATATAGATTGATAAAGTGATATGGAACTGTTGGGGTACAATGGAGCGAGGATTGGCTCCTACATCGATTGTTGATGTGACAGGCAAGGGAAGAGTTGGTGGGGCTCATAAGGGCGTGATCTGATTGGGACCACTTGCATGAGGAGTGTAGTTACTAGCAAGAAGCCTGAGTATCCCTGGAGTGTTGACCTGGATACCTATTACTTGGAGTCATGACGTAGGTACTTAGCAGGTCCCGAGCTATCCACTCTTCTGTGTCTTGAGATTGTACATTGGACGGATATGTAGTATCCGTGATTGGTTATGGTATGGAAGTCGGTGAACCGACTGGAGTTACCGATGTGATAAATTTGATGATATTAATATGGTAACCTTGGTAATTATCTATGGTGGAATTGGTGATACATAAGGGAGGTAGACCTATCAATGTGAGGCTACCCAGGATGACAAGTGTTATTCGCCTAGTGGCTGACTTGGGGTATTCCTAGACTTGGATGATTTGGAGGTAATCAAAGTTTGCTGGTCAGATGTGTGGCATATGTGATTAGTGTATGAGATGCCTAATAAGGGCTGAGGATGCACGAATTTCTCAACATATTTCCTGAGGTTTTTCCAAGATGAGAGATTGAGTTTATGATAGAGATCATGTCGAGTATACGAATTGTTTCTCGGACGCCCTGGTATGTGGCACCTATGGAGTCATAAGGACTGAAGGTGCAAGTACATGACTTGGTAAATACAGGTTCATTCGGCTCAGTGTTGCCATGGGGAACCCAGTATTCCTTATGCGGTTAGAGGGAAAAGGGATGATGGTCTGAGTTTCCATGTTAATTGTGGACAACTTAATAAGGTAACGGTATGGGATAAGTACCCCGTATCAAGAACTAATGATTTGTGGTTTTGTTAGAAGGTTGTAATTATTGAGCCTATTGAGAGAAGCCAACATGGTGATGACTATCGGTTATGAGTAAAAGAGAAAAAGATAATGTCTGAATTTGATATGGCTAAGGTTAGTGGATGGTGATACCCTTGGATGGCCAAATGGACTAATTATATTTGTGAACTGATGTGTCAGGTATTCTGACCACATTTGGATGGTGTATGGTACCATGATTGATGATTGGTTAGTGTACTCATATTTATACTGGACAGATGTATTGAATGCCCTCAGAGAGAAAAATATATGGCTGAACAAGTGTTAGGTCTGGTCGACCAGAGTAGGTTTGTGGAACATATACAAATAACGGGATTAGGGTGAATCTCAGGAGAAACAGATGTATTGTTCAATGGAAAATAATTAAAGACTGTTACGGGGAACATGAATTGTTTTGAGATTTGATGGATATCACAGAGGATTGTAGAAGGGTTCTCTACAATGTTTTGCCAGTTATGGTGATTGACCCGGAAGGAGGTCAGAGTTATTGGAAATGAAAACTGAGATTGAATGGTTACAAGTGGAGAAACAGTGACTTACGTTCGTTGTTGACCCTTTCTGTGTGAATAATGAGATGTCACTTATGCTAGCTAAACCCTCGTAAGTTTAACTTTCCTTACATGAATTGGGATCGACCCAGGTGGTCGAGTATGTAGAGGTCATATACCTCTGGGAAAGAATGTACAAGTACTGTATCGACCATCAGGATTAGTAATGATTGGTAAACAAAAAAGGCTTAATGTGTGATGAGGCGATGGTCATAATACATTGAGATTACGACCGCAATGTCAGATCAGGTATTATTTAGGGGGAGAATTGTCATGGTTGATAACGTAAGGATGGGTGAAATCCTGTTATTGATGGAACTCCATAGGAGTGGAGTAGTACATGATTCCTGATCATTTGGACTATTGGGGTCCAACTGCAGGATCATACTTGGTGTATGATGTTGGATGGAGTCAAGGTTAAGAAATGGATAATTGCACTGAGTCCCAGTTATTGGCAGGAGGCAGGTATCAGGGAAGCCTATGATGATAAACACAACTGAAGGAAAGTTTAAATTCATTATACATAGTGACCCTGGGAAAAGGGTATGAAGTGATTGACTTAACAAGGAGAATGAGTTCCCGAGTTATTGGACCTTATGAGCTTATTGGCCTGGTGGCCTGGTGGCATATGCGTGGCGATTTAAGTCATTATACCATGTCACGAGTGAGTTGTAGTATGACTGCCCATGGGGCAGGGATGTACTGGCAAATTCTATCCCGATATTGACCAATGGTGGAGACTAGTTGTATGATTGTTAAAAGTTTGGTTATGACTTATGTCCGGTTGGACTAGAAGGGTATGAGGTTGATTATGTTTCGGGTTCAGATGAGACATATTCCCTCAGGAGAAATATCATGGCACCTACTGATTGGAATTTTGAGGATGAAATTCTTTAAGGGGGGTAGATTGTGACGACCTGGAAATTTTAAAAAGGAAAATTTGGAAAATTTGAAGAAAATGACGATTTTGCCATTGGAATTGGGCGAACGGTTGACTTTTGGTTCGAGCGGTCAAACGGATTTTGACCGATGACGGTGATGTAGTTCGGGACGTCACGAGTTCATAGACAGGTGGCACATCCGATTCCGACGTTCGAGGAGGAAGTTATGATGTTCGGAAGTTCAAGGGTAATTTGGTAATTTGGTTTTAAAAGGGGTAATTTGGTAATTTGGTTTAAAAAGGGGTAATTTGTTGACTTTTTAAACGAAATGGACTTTTCACGTAATTCGAAGACCGTTGGGTAGGTCTCGAGACACTGAGTCCGTAGACAGGTGACATGTGTCAATCGAAGTTCAGATGTAAAAGATACGGGTCTGAGACGGTGAAGGGTAATTTGGTCATTTTGCAAAGGAGGGGTAAAATGGTCAATTGGAAGGGCGGCTGATTATTAGCTGATGCAGCCTCAATTTTTTCCTGGAGTGACAGCTGTCACTTACGAATGAGGATTAGTGGCAATTGTTGCCGCTTGATTTACAAACGGTGATAAACGATATCCATGAGAGGTGTGATCAATTGAATCTAGGGGATTGATTCTGAGAGGATAGAACTGATCCTGAGTGAAAAACAAAAAGAAACGAGGGGGAATGAGGGAAGACAAGAGAGAGGTAGCTGTAAGAACCCGAAACCCAACAGTTTGAAATTCAAATCTTCCAAAAATCAAATTTGAGTTTGTAGGCCATGATGATGCAAATTAAGGTTTAATTGAGTCTTCTGGGATCAAGTCAAGTCGAACCAGTGCAAAAACGAAAGAAATTGGTGTCATGTTGGCTATGAACGGACATGGCGGGGGTGAAGAGATTCGAAGGTTGGGTGTGTAATTGGAGGGAGTTACAGTTGCAATTGAGGTTGGAAACACGTTTATAAGATTCCCATGAAGCTTTCTGATAAATTAATTGGAAAAAAACAAATGAAATAGAGTGAAATTGATGGATTAATAGTACGATTATGTTCTTCGAAAAGTCGAGTTCGATTTGAAGGATTGAGGTAAGTATTGGTGTAATTTAAATCACAGACTTTTAATTACGGATTAAACGATGATGTTAGATGATTGAATTGAAAGAAATGATGCAGAATTGATGGGTATTGAGTCGGGTTCACACGCGGATTGCAGACCCGTTTAACAGAGGAAACGGGTTGGAACAATGAACAATAACCAGTATTGTAGCTGGCGAGTGGACTTCACGCGCAGCCACTCACGACGGCACGTGGGGGTCCGTGAGACTGAATCTCGAGATGAGTTCAACATGAAACTTGCTCCTTTTAATGTAACAAACATTTTGACACTAATTTCGAGGAAATCAGATATCGTTTCTATAGTGTTCAGTGTATCCGAAGTTTTCGTATACATTTAAAATACGTATTTAAATCCCCGAAAAATTGGGAAAAATTATATGAGGTATATTGAAGTGTTAGTGACCCTCGATATTGATTTTAGACAGGAATTATAATTTTCAGAATTTACAAAAAAACGTACAGCTCGGAAGCGAGCCGTTTGGACGGTGTGTGAGTGGACTTTGCTTTCTAAATTTCAATGCATGCATAAGTATTTTCTATGCTTTCTATTGACGATTTCTTTGATTATGATTATGGTTTATGGTAATTACAATTTTTCGTATTTACACGTATTTCGATATGCAATACGTAATTGCACGTATTTCGAGAATACGATTTATGTTATACTTTGATGATGGTTTGATGGATGATTTTATATGGTTTACACATATCATGTTTTGTTAATGATTTGATGATGTGACATTGGGTTTGCATGTGAATTCGGGCACGAGACCCATTTCGATAAAATATGATTTCGGATTTGGTTTTGGAAATTGGATTACGGTGGATTCTGGATTTGCTATGAATTACTCATGGTTTTGAGTTTAAAGACCCGGTACTACTGCTAGATCTGGTTTTGGGTTTAAAGACCCGGTTGATTGATGACGAGGGAAGGCCCTTGATTATGTTTTGAGTTTAAAGACTCGGTTATTGTCATATCCCCCGAGGCTTATTGATTGTGTTTTGAGTTTAAAGACTCGTTGATTTCTCGGGAAGGTCTGATATGTGTGAGTTTAAAGACTCGGTAATTGAGATCCAGCAGATTGATTGACTTGTGATTTACTATTGATTTCCGATGTTTTCGGATGTGTTGGGCAGTGGCCCGGTTTATATGGTTTTGTGGATTTTGGGCTATGTTCTCGTACTTGGATTTTGATTCATGATTTTGGACCGAGGCCCCGTATTTATGTTTTCGGGCTAAGGCCCGAGGTTTGGGAAAAGGAAATGATTTTGGTGTTCATACACGGTTTTGGGAAAAAGAAATGAAATGGATCATGAAATGATTTTCAATGCATGCATTGGTTTTAAGTGGAGGGTAGAAATGTCTTTTTTGTAACATGTTTTATAAACTGATTTATTTTCTTCCACTCACACCTTTTATGTTTTATTGACCCTTCAGGTCATGGCACGATGATCGAGGCTGATCGAGAGGTAGAGGCATGAGTGGGCACTGGTGCGATTATCCCTTGCTGAGGGTAATTTCGGAACTTCAGTTGACTTGGCAGATGGGAGCAGCACCGGACAAGGTTATCTATGTCCTTCGGGGACGTGTCCTGTCAGTTTGGATTGCTATTGTTTGAATATATGATTTTAAATTTTTTCTAGATAAATTCCTAGTTTTAGAATATTTATTCGCTTGTGGTTTCTGGACACAAGTTTATGGTGGTTTTTGGGAAAACTAGATTTTGGGTTAGTGCATAGGTTGTAAATGTTTTGAGATTTTGTGGGTATTTCAAAAGCAGGATAAAAGGTATCTTTGGTAACATGTTTTTCCAATATGTTCATCCTCATGCAATTGGATCGCTATTCCAGAGTTGGACTCTGATGATTTCCAAGGACGGACTCAAATGTTGTTAGAGTCAACCTCCAAACGTGTCGACGGAGTTGGACTCTGCAGGATCCATGGTTTTCTACGTGTAGTACATAGAGGATAGTAATTGGATCAATGAGACGAGGTTTGATTGTTATTAGCTATGGTGTCTAGGTGGTTTTCCAAATTGTTTATAACCGAGGATTTAAGGGAAATGTGGGGCAGAGGCATTTCTGCATTATATATGATTTATGTTGGACCCACGATTTATATATGTTATTGCATTATCTGAAATCAATTGTTTATTTGACTATGTATGCATGTTTTCATAAAATGGAGGGGGAAAAGGATTATTTTGGAAAATTGCTTTCCAAAGGTTTTAGTTTTGTCCACTCATAATTTTCATGGTTTATTGGTGACGCCGTGTGTTACTTTGACATGCTAGGACGCTTCGGGAACTTCTAAGGAGCACAAAGCTCACGATTGAGCAATTGGTTGGACTATGAGTGGACATTTTGTTTAATAACTGCGATGCATGCATATTTACCTGTTTATATGGTTTTATGGACACAATTTTACGGTGGTTTTTGGGAAAATCGGATTTTGGGTTGGTGAACAGGTTGTAAATGTTTTGAGCTTTTGTGGGTATTTCAAAAGCAGGATAAAAGTTATCTTTGGTAAATTGTTTTTCCAATATGGTCATCCTCATGCGATTGGATCGCTATTCCAGAGTTGGACTTTGATGATTCCAAGGGAAGGACTCAGATGTTGTCGGAGTCGAACTCCAAACGTGTCGACGGAGTTGGACTCTACAAGATCCGTGGTTGTCTACGTGTAGTACATGGGGAATGGTAATTGGGCTAATAAGACGAGGTTTGACTGTTATTGGCTGTTGTGTCGAGGTGGTTTTTCAAATTGTTTATGGCCGAGGATTTTAGGGAAATGTGGGACAAGGGTATTTATGCATTGTATATGATTTATGTTGGACCCACGATTTATATATGTTATTTCTTTATTTGAAATCAATTGTTTGCATGCATGTTTTCATAAAATGGAGGGGGAAAAGGATTATTTCGGAAAATGGCTTTCCAAAGTCTTTATTTTTGTCCACTCATAGTTTTCATGGTTTTTGGTACCATCCAGATTGATCACAAACGAGGACTGTTTTGAGGTGAAGACATTTATTTTGGGACTGCGCGCACATTAACCAAAGTAGTGTTCTAGTTGTTTGTTTCGTGTTTTGTTCTCTGTATCATTATTTAGTTCCGATTTTTCGTTTACACTTGACACGTGAGGTTTATCCCTTATCCGAGACTGTGTTTGTATTTATTTCGGACTGAGGGTACTTTGTGGATTTTATAGTGTTTGTGTGAGCCGGGAGCGGGCCCTTTCACGATCATCGAGGGGATTTCGGGGTGAGTCCTGTCAGGCTCTGTCTCTTAATATCTATGGTCTTCATCTTCAGTCGATAAGAAATAATGGGTGTGGATGCATGTCTATTTTTGAGACTCTACCTCTTTGTTCTCTATCTCTCACTTTCTCATGGAGAGTCGAAGACATGAGAATGGGAGATGAAAGGAAATTAGGACTTCTGGCTGGTTTGAACTTTGAAAAAAATGCAATTTATAGGAAACTGAAACTATGAAAATTGGAAATAGGCGATGCTCTGGTTAGTGTGTTTGTGGTGTGGTCGTGTATGTGGAATTGTGGAGTGAAAGTTGTGAATTAATAGGAAAATATCAAAATAAAATTGGTGGACCACTCAATCTCTCATTGTGGACCAAAAATGATAGTGGAAGGTGGACCAATCAGTCTAATTCCAAACATTGCTCAATACTTCAATCTCTCGTTGAGTCATTGTAGACCAAATATCAAAATAATAGGAAGCACTTCATTAATCTTTACTCTTTATTCAATCTCTTATTGAGTCTTTGTAAACCAAATATCAAAATAATAGGAAGCACTTCATTAATCTTTACTCTTTATTCAATCTCTCATTGAGTTTGAAATAAATTATATAGTATATATTTATGTATATGTAATTATATAATACATAATTTATTAATTTTTGTCTTTAAAAAAAAACCGCCTAATTGGCTCCCACCTAGACCCTACCTAGCTGCCTAGGTGCTAGGTCCCGACTCACAACCCTAAAAGTCTCTAACGACGTTTGGAATATAACCTACGGATAAACTACTTATCTCTTAATTTTTTGTTGTTGTTTTCCTTGTAATTAGCCTTTCATATGCATATAATTGTTTTTAATATACCGGTTAAGAAATCCTAAATTGTAGGTTTAAATTCCACAGGTAGATTGCCAATTAATATCTAAACCGGTCGAATGTTATAATCTATATATTAGAAATTATGTAGTATAGAAAGGGACGAAGGCAGTTTTTTTTCCCCTCTTTTTTTTTTTTTTTTTTCTGGTAGGTTTAACAAATAATTTTATATTAAAACAACTAAAACGTACAATTCTTTGCCATAAGTAACTTATATATAAAAAGAACCTTCTCTAGCAAAAGTAATTAATTAGACGAAAGAAAGGGCAGATGACGTAGGTTTATTAGGGCCAAGGCCCAAGGTAGATATATAGATATTAATAGGAGTAGCCGAGGTAGATAATATAGCTAGGTGCATTTTCTAAATAAATAAAAAATTTCATATTTCACATTTTTATCTCAAAAAAATGTTTTCAAACTCACATGTAAATTTTGTCCAAAAAATAAATAGGCTCATCTTATTGACATTTTCTAAAGGTACGTATTTTATATTTTATCATATGTACGTTTTCCAATTTTTAATTTTTAAATGCAATTATATATGTTTTTTATTTACACATAATTTAAAGGAAGGAGATTTTATTATCCTTTTGAAATTGAAACACTTAGAAAAAAACAAATTCCTTATAAAAAATAAGTACGCATTAGTTGAGACAAAACAAAAATATTATTTCCAATATCAACGATTTAAATGGCATATATGTAATCTATTTATGAACAAAGGTCTAACCAAAAAAGAGGTGGATGACTAACAGTAAAAGATATCTGAGTGTACGTACGAGTGAGAGTACGTATTTCCAGTTAAGCACGCTTTTTATATTTTTCAAGCCAAATTTGAATTAAAAATATTAAAATTAAAATGAGGTACTGAATTATTGAAGGTAAGGATGTTACCGCGAGTAGAAGGCCAATCTCGACGGAAGCAAATAGGACACCAAAGAAGGCTCCAATGCAAGCGAGGAAGTCCAACTTGTCAACCTTCCAAATCTTGTAGACTTCACTCAGGTTAATAAGTCCCGGCAGAGCAGACAGAATTATTGAAGCAAGGATTGCCGTTGGAGTGAAGTACAAGAGCCTAGTCAAAAATTGCAGGTATATCATCACCGTAATTGCCATCACCATATTCGACACCGGAGTTTCACAACCGGCGCTGAAGTTCACGGCGGTTCGCGAGAATGAACCGGTTGCAACATAGCAAGAAGTAAAGGATCCAACAATGTTCATCAAGCCCATGCCCATCATTTCTTTGTTCCCATCCAAGTGGTACCCTTTTATGCTTGAAAAACTTCTTCCAACTGCAATTGCTTCCTAATCAAGTTTCACAACATGCATGCATATATTATGTCACTAGCTGTCAGTTATCAAAGTTAAAGCAAGTTAAATATGATAACACTTCTATTACCTTTTCGCATCATCCTTTTAATTTATAGAATAATCTATAATCGGAACCAATCAATTTATAAACCATTGTTTTATTAGGATCATCTCCTCAGAAAATCAACGATATTTAAGGTTGTTCACAATATTATCAAACAATTCAACAACATTGGTAATAATTAAGATATGAATTGTCAATTCAGCTTGTATGTATTAATTGGTCCAAACTTGACTAATTTACAGAATGATCGAGGACATATGAATGCCTAAATAACCTCTAATTTTGTTGGTTTTTTACAACAATGATCTTGAAACGATTATGATTTTTGAGAACAAATGATTCTGATTCTGATTAATTATGACATATATATAAATATATATAAATAATTCGATGAAAACATTATTATTAAATATATGTAAAAAAACAAATTACCGTGAGTGCCACAAGAGCGACGATGAGTCCAATTTTGGCCACATCCCCAAGAAAGGGCCCGTTGAGCTGTAACATGTCAAGTGAGCTTGGATTCAACCCAGCTTTGATATGTTTCACAATCTTAATCCCATGCTTATCTCCCCTGGTTAGATACACAATAAGAGTGGATAGTATAACAGATAGGAGAGGAGCGACCGCTGGCAACCAGAAAAGCTTCTTCTTCTTCTTACCCTGTACATATATGCATTACCAATTGGATTAATTATAAATGATTCACGACAAGATCGAGCAATATTGTTATGGGCTATATCTTGTAAATCGCATGCTATAAACTATACGTGCATGTAATTAAGAGATCCACTAATACAACAGGCTAGAGTCTGCCTGCCTGTACTAGCTAGTATATAATTTACAAACAGACACAGATCTAATATGTGGTTAAGGTGTGCTTTAGCCTGATTCAAATACGGTCTACAAAGTAAAATGTAAACTCACAAATTAAATTACTCACCAGATACCTTGACAATAAGATGAAACACAGGAAAGAGCAACCAAGGATGAAGTTGTACGGACTCCACTGTAATTAAAACAAATAGGCAAGTACAAGAAAATTAATGAATATCATATATATATATATATATTCTAATAATTAAGGAAAAGAAAAGAGAGAAACTGTATGTACATACAGGATCATGGACTGATTTCAAGACAGCTTGCATAACAGAGACAACATCAGTATTGGTCGGAAAGTCGGAGATTCCCAGTAGCCCTTTGAGCTGTTGAAGGCAGATAATGATGGCTGCTCCGGCGACAAAGCCGACGAGCGCAGCATGAGAAAGAAAATCAACGAGAAACCCCAATCTGAAGACTCCAAAGGCAGCTTGAAAGACACCGGTGAAAAAGGTTGCAGTGAGGACGAGCTTGGTGTAAGCAATCGGATCCGACGCAGGGTCGACTTGTAGCTTCTGAATCATTGAGGGCAGAAGTAGAGACACCACAGCTACAGGCCCAATTGCTATCTCTCTTGATGTCCCCATTACAGCATAAATAACAGGTGGCACAACACTTGTATCTACTTCATCATCAACATATTTTTAAGTAAAAACATCACCATATTAAGGATAACACTTTTATCTCACTACTTGGGTACTACTTCATACCACATTTTCTATTTATTGAACCGTTTTATAACATATTTCGTATCATTTAACTTTTAAATAATCATTTCAAGATTATCAACAATATTGATAACATACAATTAAGATCTTCATGATATGAATAATTCATTCATTTAATATATATATTATATATATATGAATGGTTAAATGATCTCTAATTTTGCTAATTTTTTATGTAAATGATCTTGAAACGATAATTTAAAATTTTATAATTACACGATTCTGGTTTAGTACATCTATAAAAATTATTTGATAAATTAAAAGGGTGATATAAGAAAATATAATTCATAATATATATGACTTACAAAGGCCATATTGAGGGTCAAGCTTGGCTAAGGTTGCATATCCAATACTCTGCATATGTAGTAAATTCATCGATCAATTAATTTCATGCTGCATGGTATTAATTGGTAACTAATTAATTAATTAATTAAGTTAATTAATTTGTGTAAATAAAATTATTTGTTTTTACCTGGGGAATGCTTAGACTGGCTATAGTTAGGCCTGCCATTAAGTCACGCTTGAATTTTGATAAGTTGTAGCTTCTGCCCCACGCAAGGATAGGAAAGATGTCCTGCGGGACAGAAACTAGAGTTTCGAGTGTTGGTTGATTCTTGAAAAATGAGTACTTGTTTCCGAAATACGAAAGCGTGTCCCTCGCAGAGTCCATGAGCTCATGCCATAGACTTGGGGGCTCAGGGCCATTCAGCACCCATTCAGATCTCTCCATTCGGCTGCTGCTCATGTTTTTCTCAAGGTCGTCAGCCATTTCAGCTGCACTGCTTGATCGTCTGAAGTGTTTGGGGGAACCTACAACTGGGACAATATCTTTGGGTGGACCGGTTTGTGTTTCTTCTTCACCTGAAAACTCTTTAAACTCAGGCCGCAGACCCGGCGGCTGGGGGGCATGGACCACCCAATTAGACTTTTCAGAATGCTCTGAAGAGGCCATTGTTGGGTAAAGTAGCTTTCAGGGAGCTACACCTGATAAAGTGTTTATATGATAGGCTAGACTGCACCACAAGTGCTACCAAGTTTTTGTGCCAATTAAAGTGCATGTCCATGCTAATTGAAGGACCTTATAAACCCATCAGAAAGGGGGTTTCAATGGTGCATCGAGAGAGAAGTTTTAGCAAAAATCTTCGAGAGGTCCACATATCTAAATTTATTATATTTAGATTCGAAGAATAGACTTGGTGGATACCATACTTTTTTGTAATCAACATATGAGGTATCTTCATCGTGCTAATTAAGGTGGCAATTGTTTATGCTTTGCCTAGCTGGACTTCCCACTACCATATATGGTCAATATGCAAAAAGTTAATTTCCTATGTTTAAAGATATAAATACTAAGAACATCGTATTTGTAGAATACATACTAACACATGTATGCAATGTCCCTTTTCCCATATTTGTATTATTGAATTGGGTTATATTTGTATTAGTATGTGGTTTACAAAATAGTCTACAAATATGGTATACCTAATAATAATATACGTGCATCAAGCTCTATTACTATCTTCTTGTACCACCCTCCTGATTTATTGAATAATTTTTATACATATATCATAATGATCAAAACCGTTCATTTTCTGAATCATTATTTTAAGATAGTTTCCGTAAAAATTCAACAAAATTAATGAAGATCAATTATTCATTCATATGTATAAAACAACTCAATGGTTTTATTAACAATCAAGATCTTCATATTGAACCGTCCATATAGCTGATATATATAAAGGGCTATATGATCTCCAATTTTATTGTTTTTTTGCATAAATGATATGAAAATAATGAAATTAAGAGTTGAATGATTTCGAATATGATATATGTATAATAAAAAATTAGATAAATTAAGAAAGTAATACGAAAAAATATCATCAGAATGAGATCTAATTATTGTCCACTCCTATCCTTAATATTACCCTTGAAGATAAAATTGATCTAGCTTTGGCATGTTATTAAAAGACCCTTTAACACGTAACTAGATCGATGAGATAATTTTTTTTGGCCACTAGTGAAAAAAGTAATGTATAAAAGCAAAGCCATCCTATGATTCAGTTCTATTGTTGTACAATATTTGTATATATAAAGTATAGTGCCAATCCAACACTTAATTTGTTTGAATATATTCTATGACCTCGATCTTATTGACATCTTTTGGATTCAATGACAAAGACCTCCAATTTAATTAGGGCTTTATGTTGGGTGGAAGGCACATCAATGAGTCTCACATACCAATCAATGTTGTGGATATCCCTTTTACTTTAGTTTCTCGAGAGATTAATTCATATGGTGTTTTATTAAGATTTATTACTTTAAATGCATTTAGAATAGGAAGTGAAATCTATTTTGTACTAAAAACAAGAATTTGTGCCACTTCGTAACCATAAGAGTCATCACAATCTCAGGCACCACATTGTACCACTCTCTAAAGCTCTCTAGATCAGTTGCCATTAGGGTGTTGACTTCATAGTCTACCACATAAGACGACTTGATGATAATGGCTCACGATGGACTCCGCTCGGCATCTGACTCCGTTTAGGAACCACCTTTTATTTCGTCCTTGTGATTACCCGTCCCGAATTATCGGGATTAATTAAGAATTAATGACGGATTAGTGAGGCTAATCGCGGATTAGACGACGATTAGCAGACGTTCGGGCGAAATGACGATTTTGCCCCTAGAATGGGCGAATCGTTGACTTTTTGTTCAGGCAGTCAAAGGGACTTTGGCCGATGACTGTGACGTAGTTCGTGACGTCATGAGTTCATAGACAGGTGACACGCTCGATTCCGACATTCGAGGAGGAAGTTGTGACGTTCGGAAGTTCGGGGACAATTTGGTAATTTGGGAAAAATGTTTACTTTTGACCCAGCAGGTCCGATGGTTGAGGGCCGAAGACCGTTAAGTAGATCGGGACGATACGAATCCGTAGACAGGCGGCACGTTGAATTCGGACTTTCGACGGAGAAGTTACGGTGAACTATTTACGGTGACACGTTTTACGAGGCAAAAAGTGAAGTTTTGGCTTTTAGTGGGCCCAGATTTTTGGACAGGTCCAATGGATGAGTGACAAGTGTCGCCCATTCATTGCCCAACCAAAACATATTCATGCATCTCACCTTCCATTTTCATCGATCATCCTTCCTCATTTCCAAACAACCCGATCAAACCATTCTCCCCAAAACCATACCTTTACCCCCTTTGATCATCCTGGTGAGGCCTAGAGGCTGAGA
This sequence comes from Prinsepia uniflora, assembly GCA_032719365.1. Classification (NCBI taxonomy): domain Eukaryota; kingdom Viridiplantae; phylum Streptophyta; class Magnoliopsida; order Rosales; family Rosaceae; genus Prinsepia; species Prinsepia uniflora. The sequence goes on along the minus strand of CM064870.1, from coordinate 42,710,649 downwards.
AGAGGAAGTGAGGATGTTGCTTGCTGGCAGGAAGCCACGCCGCCGTGGACGGCGGCCATGGACCCGAGAACGTACCCAACTAGACCCAAAACTCATTTGTTTTCGATTTTAGCATTATGGCATGTTTTGGATGGTTTGGTTGAGGTTATTAGGTTGTTAGGAGAGTGAGTGGACCATTTTTGACGGCTGAGAATGGCGGTGGCGCCCTAGGGATAATCGGAAAACTTAGACCGATTAGGGGAGGATTGAACGGACGGGTTTTTGTAGGTTTTTCTTAGTTTTCTTCATAGGAATAGATAGGATTTGAGAAAATAGGAATTTAGGGATTGGATTGGAAGAAAACGGACGAAAATTGGGGATTGTAGAGGCCTAGACCGGTCATGCCGGTCCAGTTGCAGGTGGTGGACCAAACTGACCGGTCTGAACCGTCTGGAGGTTGAAGAGACGCTACAGTGCACCAGCGCGTGAGTCCATGCGCAAGGGCCATTGGGCGGCGCGTGGTGAGGATTCTGGGGATGTGTTCAACACACGAAACCTTATATTCGATGTAACGAACATTTTGGGACTGGTTTCGTGTCAATCGGACGTCGTTTCGATATAGTTCGGGACGTCCGAAGATTTAGGATCGGCTTTAAAAATAGTTAGAAAATCGGAAAAATTATGGGACTTCAATGAGAGGTTAATGATGCTATTAGTAATCCTCTTAATGAATTTGGACAGTTTTGGGAATCCCGGAGTCGGCGATTGACCCGGGAGACGATTATGGCATGCGTATCGAGGCGCGGCTTCGGACGGTCTGTGAGTGGACCCTTCTTTTGAATTCGATGCATGCATAATTGTTTTATAAGTGTTTTAATATATGTTTTGTGATGCCATGAGTGCATTTGTTTGTGGTAGCCTAGGATTTACATATTTGCACGTATTTCGAGATTTTTGGTTTTATACGATGCTTATACGTGCTAGGTTTTCAATGAGGGTTTCATAAATTGTTTTTGGATTTGGAAATATGAAATCGGGCATGAGACCCATTTGATTTAAGAACTCTCGGACTTAGAGTCCATTTGATTTGACGAGGAATCAGACTGGGGGTCCATTTGACTTATACGATCGGACCGAGGGTCGCGTTGGTTTACGAATCCATGCTTAAGGTCAATTTAGTTGTAATCTCGGGCTTGAGGCCCTTTTGACTGTAGTATCGGGCTTAAGACCCCGTTAATTGTGAAATCGGGCTTAAGGCCCCGTTGCTTTACGGTTCGGGCTTGAGGCCCTATTGATTGTAACATCGGGCTTGAGTCCCAGTTCGATTTATGAAATGAGAATTCGGGCATGAGATCCTGTTGAACTGTGGATTTAGACCGAGGCATGTGAAAGTGATTTGAATCGGATTCGAGGATCCTGTTGAAATGAATCGGGTATGAGACCCAGTTGAGAAATGAGTTTTGAGAAAGAAAGAGAAAAAGAAAGAAAGTATTTGAAATGAATGAACCCTCCATATGATTATATGGTCTCCTCCAGACGTCGAACTGGAGAGTCACGATCCACAGACAAGAGTGGGTATCCCCATAGGGATCCCGTTCCAGGAGTGGGGGTTACTTATTATGTTGTGGTTCCAGACCAGATTCCGGAGAGTTGTGCGGACTAGATCCAGAGAGAGAGCTCGGACTAGATCCAGAGGTTGAGGCTCCCAGATGGAGATTCCTAGGAGAATACTCGGAGTGAGACCCCGAGTGGTGTGCACACTAGATAGATATGATGACATCATGACTATATCGGGGATGTGTTCCATAGGGGCTGTGTGCCCCGAGTTGGCATCTTCTCTGGAAGTGCCTAGGATGAGTTATACGTACGAGTACGTATGTGCTTTACAAAAAAGTGATTTAGGGGCGGAGACCCCGTGTTCCGTGTTTTATGTTTTAGAAATGATTTGGGGCAGAGACCCCGTCTTCTATGTGTTGGCATTTCACTGAGAAAGGTTTTGGGCTGAGTCCCTATTAATTTGACCTACGAGTTTTGAATTTTGATTTCGTGTCAGGGACCCAAATGGATTTATGGGTCATGACGGTTTATGGGGACGGGCATGAAACCTTGAAAGGTTTTGTGAATGTTTTCAAATGGTTTTTATGAATATTTAATAAATGGTTTTGAATGCATGCATATGCTTTTATGAAGGGCATAAATGTCTATATGTGAAAATGTTTTTAATGAAAATGATTGTTTTTGTCCACTCACAGTTCTCGTGTTTTAATGCCCTTCAGGTTGATCGCGGATGCGGGCTGTAGTAGAGACGAGACATCACTCCCCTCCTCTTACGATCCTGACGTACTCTGATAGCCCCAGCGAGGGCTAGAGATGGACTTTTCCCTGGTCTGACACGTGGTGTCAGACGGGATCAGGCGGGTCCCACGTTAATCCCGGGGGATTTTGGGACCGGTCCTGACAAAGTGGTATTAGAGCAGGTTGGCTCTTGTGATACTCATGGTACTCTGAAACCAAAGTGGTTTCAGATCTTGGAGTACACGCATGTCGAGGATGTGATGTCTTTGAAGTCGTAACAGCCGTTATCAACCTGGTAGTTAGGGCATTAGTACGAGGATTCGGTAGAATCAAACCTTAGTTAGATGGTGTTTGACACGTTATTCGATTGTTTGAGGTTTGATTGGCATTGAATGCTACGTGTTTCGATGTTTGATCCCGAGGAGGATCAGTATTCTTGTGAATCCGATGGCTTAGAGCTGTAGCGGTACTGGAATTAGGATCCAATGGATAAGTAGAGACCGTAGGACGACTTGAGAGTGTGACCGCTCGATGGTTGGGGTCGTGTCGGATAGAGGAGGTACGTATTAATACCAGTGGTAGTCAAAGGTCAGGGTCCCCACTGTAGGATGACCCTGTACGACTACAGTAACGATGGTTGGGAATAAGAACATGTAATTCTATTTGGCATGTGTTGCCATGTTTCAATGTGTCGAATTCTGGAGAGATGTCGTATGTCAAGAGATGCCCGGAGGAGTTGTGGTGTGTTTCACCAGGATGTCGACTAGCAGGAGATGCCGGAGTAGATGTGGTGTGACGTGATAGGATGCGATTTCGCACGCAGCGCTTCTGCAATTTTCGACCCGGGTACGACCAAGTTCTTATGGAGGCCAGCGGCTGAGAGCCATAGAGTGAAGAGAGGATGAGATCCTCAGAGTGTAGTTATTGACTGGTTGGATACCTTTAGTAGAGTATGACGACTCTTCAGAGTCGAGAGCGAGGGATCGGTCAGGATGGTTGGGCTACAGCGGGCAGCCGGGTTTGTGATAACCCTAGTAGGTGATTGTTTGGATAAGTTACCAGGAGTGTGGTACTTATGATCAGATCCAGAGGTGGACCGATCGGTGGATGTTGCATGTGGAATGATTGGTACTGGCGGTCGACTACCGCATGGTTTTGGAGTTTCGGTAGCGGAGTGTTTTTGAGAGTGGTCTGCACGAGGTTGTGACAGACACTAATATCGATAGACGTAGTCGAGTCTTATCAAGCTGGATAGGCACAAGTTGCCGTGAAGATTGTGAGGATGGGATTCGTCAGTCGTGACGATGATGCGAGGTGCGTGAGTGACGCAAAGTACGAGCAGTGATCCTGGATTCGACTCGGTGACGGCTGAGTCCGACCGCAGAATGAGACCCTGACGTTGGGATGTTGGCACACTTGCCACGCTACCTCTGTGAGGTGACCGTGATGAGTAGGATATACTTGGATGAGTGGAATAGAAAGGATCCCGAGTGGCTCAGTGTGAGGTACGGGGAGTACTCAGTGATGAAGACCAATTTCCCCAGTGATGGAGATTAGTTTCCTTAGTGATGGAGACGAGTTTCCCAGTGATGGAGACCAGTTTCCTCAGTGATGGAGACCAATTTCCCCAGTGATGGAGATTAGTTTCCCCAGTAATGAAGACTAGTTTCCCCAGTGCTACGAGATTGAGTCGCGAGGGTGTGCTCAGAAGGTGTAACTATTGAGGTGAAATGTGAGATCTAGGTATGAATGGATGACGTAAGTGACGTCTTATGACAGGAAGGTTGATTGGTCAGAGATGGTGGTATGCAGAGATTTGGCTGCAAATCACAGCAGGAGTCTGTTGTGACTCTTCAGTTGAGCGGTACATCGGATTAGGATGACTTGACATCCTTTTGGATGTGCATATACGGTAGTAAACGGATAGGCGAGTTGGAGTTTATGGACACGCGGATGTTGTTCGAGTGAGTTGTGGACGTGAGAGTCCATTGGTAAATGGTGTTGGTTGACCACAGTTGACCATACCTCATGAGTTGAGGACTTGGAATCGGTTGTCTATAGGAAGCGGAAATGCTCGTGTGATGAGTGAGTTAAGTAATTGGAAAAGAAACATGGTTCCTACGTGATTGGAACTACAGAATTAAGGGAGGTTGTAATTGAGATGATGACATCAAATTTCATCCGACGATGACATGAAATCTCATCATCTTGGATTCGTCCCTAGGTAGGACGACAAGGAGTGTTGTGACAGCTAGGAGTTCAAGAGGGTGTAAGGACCGAACACCTAGGCTGTGAGCCAAATTTGATTGACTTGACTAGTAGATGGTATTTAGCGTCACAGGATGTGACGAGTGAGTGTCCGAGGTGATGGATTGATGTTCGCCTGGTGACAGAAGGTTGTGGTCCGTGCCATGATTGTGTGTGGACGGTAGTACGCGGTTGGACGTTGCTGGAGTGCAGTCCTTGAGTAGGTCGGGTGACACCCCGATGATTGATGTGAAGTGCGTGCACCAGTGGGTTGTGCATGTTGGACGATGGGATTGACCACGGTCAATCGATATGTCGGGTTGAGAGTGTCCCGAGATTACGAGAATGTTGTAGATTGGATCGAGTCCTAGATGGACATGAGTGGTGATCAGATTAGATTTGTTGATACCATATCGACCGACCACCCTAGCACAGGGCCCGCCTGGACAGGAAGGCCGCCGACCGATCGCCTGATCGGCACCCTCACGGCCTACGGTCCGCCGATCGGCACCATACTGCAGACCCGCCATTCGGCATCTAACAATGAACAGACGACAGCTGGCTGCGACAGTCACCTAACCAACTATGCCATACCAACTCCCTGACGGAGGCAGGTTGGGACTCCAGCTGGCGCCTCCTCCGGATGTCCAGGGCTTGTCAGACGGCTCTCAGTCACAAATCGCCACCTGCTCCCGTAACAGTAGCCCACCTACCGCAGTTATGGCTACTATAAATACCTCGAAACCCTTCACAAAGGTAAGACACTCAAAACCGATCCAGAGCACTGTATTTACTTGCCCCTCGGCATTCAGATACTAACTTAGGCATCGGAGCCCCTTTGGCCGGCATCACACCGGTGTCTAGTTTTGCAGGATCCCTGCCGAACCACGACGCACCCAGCGGGCCCGAGACACCACGCGGCTGGTCCTAGAACCCCCAGCGGGTCTCATCGAGTTGGTCAAATCAGGATCAAACAATTGGCGCCGTCTGTGGGAAATCAGTAAACACCCACTAACTCACATACCCCTGCTCGACCCTCCGCTGACGAACAATGTCTGCCGAACGGGATGACGGTGAGCTCAACAACACCTCCCAGGGAGATCGCGGCCGAACCCGAGCCAGCCTACCTTCCGATGACGTGCCCGAGATGCTGAGGACCCTCCGGTCGGAGGTTGCCGAACTCAGGAAGAGCAACGCTGCCATCGAGAGCAGGAACCACGTGTGGGGGGAACATCATGGAAGCACCCTGGCCATCTTGCAGTCCACACGCGAGGAACTGGAGGAGCAGCGGGAGGCAACCAAACGGGCCTTAGCCGCTGCATCGCGTCGGCCGGAGTTCGATGCCGGCCGAGTCGAGATCGGTGACACCTGCCGACCAGAAGTGTCCGGTCGCCTGCTCTTCCACCAGACCGACCTCCCTGGTCCCTCGGGAACACAGATCTACCGTGACGCCCGCGAGCTGCTCGACAGAAGACAGACGCAGACCCCGGCCAACCGTCTGACTTACCCTACCCACGACCCCCGCATCCAGGCACAACCACCTCTGCCCATACTATCCCAAGGCGCCCGGTCAAGGTCTGGATCGGCAAGCCGACCTGCACAGCCTCCGCGGCTCTCTGCCCAGCCTCCAGGTAGTCCCTCGTCGCCGGTCGGCAGGCACCAGCCGGAAGACAACGCCAGCTCGACCACGGCCTCGTCCGGGCGGCGACCGGTGCAACCCGGGAAGCCCAGAGGTGGCAGCGCAAATCATCCAATCGACGACCGCCCGATTGGGGCGGATCGACCCGACCAATCAAAGGAGGTGGTCCGGGAGCTCCTCCAGCGCGTGCAGGAATTGGAGGCCGCCAGACCCAAAGCTGGGACACTACCCCGACCTCGGACCAACATTGGTCCCTTCACGGACCGCATCATGCGGTACCGCCATGAAATGGAGGTCAAGCCCTTGAAGATTGCCGTGTACGACGGACAAGGCGACCCAGACACCCACATCAACAATTACAACTCAGCGCTCGCCTTCAGGAATCTCTCTGACGAAGCGCAGTGCTTGATTTTCAGCTCCACCCTCACCGGGGCCGCGCTCAATTGGTTCTATCGCCTGGAACCACAGTCTATCGACTCGTTCGACCGCCTACACACGGTCTTCCTGAACCAGTTCATGATCCAAACGGATCGACTGCTCACAACCGAGGACCTGGGAACCCTCCGACAGGGAGATAGCGAGCCCCTACGCCAGTACGCCGCTCGTTTCAGCTTGGAGTACTCCAAATGCCACGAGACGGACGACAAGGCCGCCTACCGGGCTTTCCGCAATGGGCTGCGGGAGTCCACCTTCAAGTACCATGCCTTCACCCAGGGTTGGGACGATTACAATGAGCTCATGCGGCAAGCGGCAATACACGCCAAGGTGGAGCACTTCAACTCTCCCCAGGTCGCATCCCGACCTGACGTGAATGGCGCGCGCCCTCCGCCTCCCAGCAACCGGCAGGCACGGTCACCTCCGCCGTCCAATAACGCGCATACGGATCACCGATCTAACTCACACTCTGGTAAGCGGAAGGGGACGTACAACAATGATCATCGCGGGAGGGACAAGTACCACAACAAGGGGCAGGGATCAGGCCACCACCAAGCAGGAAAACCCCATACGGGGCCCACCTCAAAGTACGAAACCTATTCAATCCTGAACACCTCCCTCGAGAATGTCTTGATAAGCATCTAGGACACAATCCCCAAGCCGCGGGCACGACCGCCCGGCCCCTGCCCGGGCATCCAATCTAACCTGTACTGCCAGTACCACAAGTTCAATGGCCATACCATCGATGAGTGCGTGGCCTTCCGCGACATCGTGGAAGCACTCGTAAGGGAGGGGAAGATCAACCAGTTCCTCCAACACGCACGCCCCGGACAGGGACTGCCACAGATAAACACGATCAGCGGGGGCCCTACAATCTCTTCCTCCTGCACCTCCAATCGGGCTAAGAAGAACTTCCTGCGCGCCACGACATCCAACCAACAAATATTCAACATCACGGATGGAAGCGCCGCCAAGGTCGCACGGGCGGGATGGACGCCCATCACTTTCTCCGAGGAAGAAGAGCGGGGAGTTATTTTTCCCCACAATGACCCGCTAATCATCCGCGCTCAGATAGCCAATTTCGATGTTGGGCGGATCCTGGTGGACACTGGTAGCTCTGTGAACGTCCTCTTCATGGACACTTTCAACAAGTTGGGCATCAACTCCATAAGCCTCACCCACGCTGGTTCTCCGTTACTCAGCTTCTCGGGCGATTCTGTCATGCCCCTCGGCACCATCTCCTTGCCTATCTCCCTGGGGAGCGCGCCCTCCTCCTCCCCAGCTCGGTCCTTCCCCGAAGACGACGCAGCGGCATCCTCCCCACCGGCGCTCGGCACCTCCACTTCACCCACCGCCGGAACGACATCAGGGTCCTGCACCTCCAGGGTGAAGGTCTTGGTCAGCGCCGAGGGCTCGTCCAGCCATGGAAAGTTAAGGGGGACGCCTGGTTTAAAGTACAGCACCCGCTGCACGCAATCATCCTCCACTTCAGCCAAGGCCAAGTCGAGATGATTGGCATACACCGGGTCGGCCATAAAATCCTCCAGGGTCTTCTGCTGGTCGGCAGCGAGCAGGCCCCTCAACCTCTCCACTTCTCCCTGCAACTCCCCCAGGACCTTTTCTTGCTCATTTAGCTGCAGGGAGAACGCATGTGCCGACTCCTCCCGTTCGGAGATGCCCCGCTCGGCCGCCTCCACTCGGGCCTTCTCCCGTTGGAGCTCCGCCTCCAGCTCTGCCACCCGGCGCTGAGCGGCATGACCCTCCTTCTCCCGAGCACGCAGCCTCTCCTCCCTCTGCCGCGCGCCCGCCTGCTCGGCCTCCAGCCTCTGCATATGTTGAGAAGCCTTCTGCAGGGCCACGTAGGTCTGCCCAAAGCACGGCCGAACCGTGCACACTTGTCAGCAAAATATTAAAAACAAACAAACAACAAAAATCCACTCACAAGAATACTTACATGGGCTTGCTCGGTGAGCAGGGCCGCGAACCGACCCGGGTGGGAACCGGTGCCGATCTGCTCAATCTCTGCAGGTGTCACCTACGAGCCGAGCACAAAGGCATTGGCCACCGGCGCCAAGGACCTGTGCATCTGCTGCGTGACCGGCACCCACGCCTCCCCGGGCCTCGCCGACCGGACTAACTCCCCCGTCTCCACGGGATCCATGAAGACGGACGCAATGCCAGGTACGCTGATCGGCATCCTTTCCTTGGCAGGCGGCGGCATCTCCAACCTGGCCTCCTTGGCCCTCTCATTCGGCACCTCGGGAGCCTTGAGGGCCGCCTCCCTCTTGCGTCTGCGGCCGGGGGAGACTGCCTAAGCCGCGCCGCCTTGAGCTTCCTCTGACGCTCCTGGGCTTGGTCCTGCCCGCCGATGAGGGGCCGCTTCAGACCGAGCACCGGACTCTTCATCTCCGTACCCTGCCTCGCTTCAGGCCTGGTCGGCTTCGGTAGCCCATCTGGTCGGCAGCCAGAGCTCGACCCTTGCTGGAGCTCCTCCTGGCTAGTCCCCTTGGGCTTCACTGCCACAGTTTTCTGCCTCCGCGGCTGTTGGGGGGGCACCTCCGGCTCCTTGCCCTTGCCCTCGGCAGCCACGCCGTGCTTTGCCACCGCCTTACTCATCTTCTTCTGAGCGGCTTGTTCAACTTGGGGGTGCACTGCAAAGCAAACTGTTAGTGCCTCGGCATACCTACACACCATAACTTCCACACTACTTCTTACCAGGTGGTGAGATGAGACCCACGACAAACAGGTTCGACGGCAACTTCAAGGCGCACCGGCTACGTTCCAGGTCGGACAGCTTTTCTCGCACCAGGTTGCATGCCTCCCAATCCTCTGCTGTCACCGTTGCCTTGGACGGACCTGCACACAATAAACGCCATCAGTCTCCGCCTCGTTAGCCACAATTGACGCCTTATGACCACTAGCCGAACGGTAGACCAACAACCTCCAGACTGGAAGTAGCTGGGAATCCTCGAGCGGACCCCACTGACGTCTCCCTCCCACGGCCCGGACACCCAGCAAAACCGGTGTCTCCAGCTCTTCTGCGACGTCGGCACGTCGTTGATGAAGGCACCCCGGGCGGTCTTCTGCAGGCACTCCATCTGGTACCACCCCGACCCGTAGGTCTGCCTCTTGAAGCGGTACAGGGCGCACAGCTGGCCCCAGGATGGCTCCGGCAGTCCAGCCAGTCGGAAGGCCGTGTAGAGGCTGATCAAAATGATCCAGCCGTTAGCATTCAGCTGTCCCGTGGCTAAGTTTGCCCTCGCCATCATATCTTGGAGCCACGGGTGCAGAGGCAGCCTCACTCCGTGTTCAAAGCAATCAACGTAAAATAATGTCGACCCTTCAGGAGGATTACTCGGCTTCTTGCTGTGCGAGGGTACCGTCATCTTAATCTCCGCCGGCACATTGTACAGCTCCCGGAACCGGTCCAGGTCAGACTGCCGAATGGTGTTCATCTCGTAGTCCACGGCGTACTCCACCTTCACCATGCCGTCGGCATCTAGTTCCATCGGCGAGCTCGTCTCCATCCCACTACCCTCAGCCTCGGAATCGACGGTGACGGCGGGGGGAGTACGGGGAGACGTCCTCCTCTCACTCGGCCGATCGGCACCCGATGTGCTGTATCCGCCCTGCTACCTCAACTCCTTCCGCGGCAACCTGAGAGCCTCATCCAGGCTGTCACCACTGCTGGACGACGAAGCGCTGCTAGTGGACCCACTAGTGGACGTTGACCCACTGCGCCCGCTCGGCACGTCGTTTGCCGAACTGGACGATGTTTCCCCGCCAAAAGCTTGAGGGGACCTAACCCCAGATCCGCTGTTTGACTCTGACTCTGACATCTACAAATTACCAAAAGAAAAGAAGCTACAACTAAGCACCTACGCTACGGAACACATGCTGTGCAGAGATAGCGAACGGCAGAAATTATACCTTTCAAAATTTCGCTCGGTCGAATTGGTTTCACGTGTCTTCTTTTGCTTGGCAGTCTCCAATTCAGTCGGCACTTGCAATTATTCCACAGATGCTCTGAGTAAAAAGTGAAAAAGTCAAAAAGCTTTCGCCCCTTTTTATAGGCCCCTGGGCCGCCTCGAGATGCGCGCTTCCGATCTGACGGTCGCCAGGCCGATATGGCCACCTTTTGGCTACGAATACCTTGTAATGTATACCCATCGGTATCATACATTCTCACCTACATACGTACATACGTACATTGCTACCAGTATGCATCCGTATCGCATGCCGGCCGAAGCCTCTCGGCATCTCCCCCGACGGCATGCTTCCTCTCTTCGTCGGCAAGCACACTGCTACCGACGTCTCCCCACCATTCCCCACGGCCGCCTCTCCGCGATCTTTCGATCTGTACGGTGGGCAGCTTGTGGAACTCAGCAACGGGGACTCTTTTCAAATCGGACATACGGTGCACTTCCTCGCTCCATGACTTGGGGGGCTACTAGGGATACAGGGCGCAGCGCCCTAGTCGGTCGACAGGTACCGGCCGTCATCTCAAGTCCTCGACCGAGGAACTCCACCTCAGTCAAAGACCTAGGGGACTTATGTTGATACCATATCGACTGACCACCCTAGCACAGGGCCCGCCTGGACAGGAAGGCCGCCGACCGATTGCCTGATCGGCACCCTCACGGCCTACAGTCCGCCGATGGGCACCATACTGCAGACCCGCCATTCGGTATCTGACAATGAACAGACGACAGCTGGCTGCGACAGTCACCTAACCAACTCTGCCATACCAACTCCCTGACGGAGGGAGGTTGGGACTCCAGCTGGCGCCTCCTCCGGATGTCCAGGGCTTGTCAGACGGCTCTCAGCCACAAAGCGCCACCTGCTCCCGTAACAGTAGCCCACCTACCGCAGTTATGGCTACTATAAATACCCCGAAACCCTTCACAAAGGTAAGACACTCAGAACCGATCCAGAGCACTGTATTTACTTGCCCCTCGGCATTCAGATACTAACTTAGGCATCGGAGCCCCTTTGGCCGGCATCACACCGTTGTCTAGTTTTGCAGGATCCCTGCCGAACCACGACGCCCCCAGCGGGCCCGAGACACCACGCAGCTGGTCCTAGAACCCCCAGCGGGTCTCATCGAGTTGGTCAAATCAGGATCAAACAAGATCGGATAGTGACAGTTTGAAGACTCGAGGTGAGTCTAGATATCAGCAGAGATCGCTGAGTGATGCGAGATACAATACGAGGACTCGAGAGCGAGTCGAGATCAGAGTAAAGCAGCGAAGCGCAGTGAAGCTAGGAGTTGCCAGCTGGTCACGATGGTTGTGACCTGTGATGGTTACAGAATGATAGGCATCCGATGCGTTCAGATAGGTATGATTGATGGGACTCTAAGAAGAGTCAGTTTTGAGTATAGGAATTTGGGAGAGTGATTCGGACGAATATCGAGAGTCAGTATGGACACAGGGTTGAGGATGATCTATGAGATGGAATTCGTGCCATTGTGATGGCAAGATCTGAAGGATGTTGGCTGATCTGATGATGAATAGAATGTCAGACTGAAAAGACGCTTAGATATCAGCTTGGTATTGCTGACCTGTCAAAGTGAGTGACAAGCAAGATCGACGAGTGACGTCGTGTTGTCTTGAGTGAGACACACGAGCAGACGTGTAATTATTGGAAATGAATTGGAGCTTTGGAAGCTCTGGTGACGGTACGTACCGTTGAGTACGGCATGTGCGTCGAACGTGTACTGTTACACGGGTACCCTGGTGTGTGGGTACAATACCCTAGTCGAGGAACAAGGTTGGATTCCAAAGTTTGGTTGAGGAATCGGGTCGATTTGAATTTCGGGGACGAAACTCTTTAAGGGGGAAATTTTGTGATGACCCGTCCCGAATTATCGGGATTAATTAAGAATTAATGACGGATTAGTGAGGCTCATTTCGGATTAGACGAGGATTAGCGGACGTTCGGGCGAAATGACGATTTTGCCCCTAGAATGGGCAAAACGTTGACCTTTCATTCAGGAGTTCAAAGGGACTTTGGTCGATGAATGTGACTTAGTTCAAGACATCACGAGTTCATAGACAGGTGGCACGCTCGATTCCGACATTCGAGGAGGAAGTTGTGACGTTCGGAATTTCGAGGGCAAGTTGGTAATTTAGGCAAAACGTTGACTTTTGACCCGGGAGGTCCGATGGCCGAGGGCCGAAGACCGTTAAGTAGATCGGGACGATACAAATCTGTAGACAGGCGGGACGTCGAATTCAGACGTTCGACGGAGAAGTTACGGTTCACGGAAGTTCCGGTGAACTATTTATGGCGACACATTTTACGAGGAAAAATGTAACAACCCGTCCTGAGAATTGGGATTGGTAGAGTGCTTAAGGTGTGATTAGTAAGGTTAATCAAGGGTTAGGTGGTCCCGAGGGGTCCGGGAACCTAGAATGACGATTTTGCCCTTAGGTCGGGCAGAAATGTTGACTTTTATTTCGGGTGGTCAAATGGGAGTTGACCAGTGACCAGGACGTAGTTGAGGACGTTACGAATCCTTAGGCAGGTGGCACGCCCGATTCCGACATCCGAGGAGGAAGTTGTGATGTTCGGAAGGTTGAGGGCATAACCGTAATTTTGGAAAAATAGGGGGAAAAGTTGACTTTTTGAATAATCGAGTTTTGGTAGGTTGACCTAGGATGGTTAGATAGATTCCGTCGTCCTGAGTTCGATGACAGGCGGCACGTGTTCATCGGACTTACGAGGGGAAAGTTACGGGTCTAGGAAGTTTCGGTAAAACCGTAAAAGATGAGTTAACAGAAGGGTATTTTGGTCATTGTGGCACCTTGGGATTTGTGCACAGAGGAAAGGAATGGACGGCTGGGATGGAGCCATTTGGTGAGAGAGTGAGGAGGATTGGTGACACGTGCTAAAGGTGGAGTGGCTTCTGGTGAGTTCGAGTGTGTGCACGGCCCAAATAATTGGGGTGCACCCGTGTTGTGTGTGATGCTGGTTCAGAAAACAGAGGGAGATCGTGAAGGAAATTGAGGGTGGTGGTGTGAGTGTTGATGAATTGTGAGTGTGTGAGGGTGATCAGAGAGTGAGAGGGAAGCAGTGAGAGAGGTTGACGGTGTGGTGGTTGTGTGTGAAGGCGTCAAGAGCTGCGGGGAAAACCAGGGGTAAAAGCAGGGAGGTTGTGAGGATTGTGGCGGTGGCGGCCGTGTACGGAGAAATTGGGACCGTGGTGGTGTCGTGCGGGTTGCGAGGAGTCAGCCACTACCAGCAGAGCTCACGACGGCGACAGGTTGCAGGTAATTTCTATTGCCCCGTGTTTATGCTCTGTTTTGGCCGTGAACTTCAAATCGGAAGTTGTGGCCTGAGAGGTTGAATCGAAGAGTCTAGGGGAGTTTAGGGAGTTTAGTTGAGTCCAGGGCGTCATTTGGTTGAGCTGCCGTGACGGGAGGTGCACGGTGGAGGTTGACACGACGGAGGGACTCTGTGTGCCCTGTTTTCCCGTTTTGGTTCAAACCAAGAGTCGTGATCCTAGAGACTGAGTCGAAGGTCTAGGAGAGTCGGGTTAGGTTCCTTGAGGTTCTAGGAACCGTCTGGTCTTGCCACCGTGAAGGGAGGTTACCTGGGTGGCCGGATCGTGAAACAGAGTTTTGGGGAGGTTTGAGTTCGAGCTTGAGACGACAGGTAGGAGGCTGTGTCGAGGTGATTGGAGGATGGGGATGCTTAGAGTAAGGTTGGACGAAGCTTTAGGTGAAGAAAGGGAAGGAAATCGTGCAGGTACGGCGGAGAACCGTTGACGCCGGTTCAGCTGTAGCCTACTGTGTTGAACCGGGTCGACGTGAGGTTGAAGGTGCACTGTAGCTGGCGCGTGGGGCCACGCGCAGCCACTTTGGGCGGCGCGTGGGGGCGCGTGCGGCGGTTCTGGGAGAAATGGTCAACATCGTTTTTAGTCTAGAAGTTGTTGTGAGTTCATTGGAGTTGGTTTCGAGTCGATCGGAAGTCGTTTGAGGTTAGTTCCGCGAGGGTGAATGTGTAGGGTCCCGGGGTTCTAAGTCTTTAGATTCGGGGAATTTTGAAGGAATTTAGGTGAACCTTCGTAGACGTGTTAGTGACGTATTTTGGCGGTGTTTGACAGGATCGGGATTTCCCGAGGAAGCCGAGGAACGGGCTGGACGTTCGGGACGCGAGTAGGGCTCAGTACTGTGAGTGGACCTTTTCCTTAAACTCGAGCATGCATAACTGTTTTTCTATAATTGTTTTATGGTTTTTATATGATTTCATGAATGTTGAATATGCTATGTTGGTTTTATATAATTGCACGGTTTTCGAGAAATAACGTATTGGGCACGTTTTACGAGAAATGTTGATTTCTGAGAATAATGTTATGGTTTTGGGATTTCAATGGATAAGTAGTTTGAATGTTCATAAAGGGATTTTGAAACGTGATTTGGTGATTAAAGGGTTTCGGTTTTGAAATCGGATTTCGGTAAAAGTGGATTCCGGATTTGGGTTCGGAATGACGGTTCTGGATGCCGGAAGGGCTTCGGACCAGTGATTTCGAATTCGGGTTTGGATGTGGATTGGAAAATGGTTTTCCAATGGTTTTGGGATTGGATTTGCTGGATCTGGGTATTGGGTTTAAAGACCCGGATATATGTGACGGGGGACCGGCCGGATTGGGTTTAAAGACCCGGATTGAGTTTAAAGACTCGGGAGTTTAAAGACTCGGATATATATTGATTTTCCCCCGTAGGCCTTGAGTTTAAAGACTCGGGAGTTTAAAGACTCGGATATGATTAAGGCCTGGATTGAGTTTAAAGACTCGGGAGTTTAAAGACTCGGATAGATCCAACAGGTTTGATCGGGAAAATGATGATTTGGTGATTTTGATACGGTTTCTGATACTCTTGTTATGGTTTCTTATGGTATTTTATAGTGTTTCTGTTTCTTATGATGTTTAAGAATGATTCTTTTATTAATGTGTTTATAACTGTTGGTTATGCATGTGGTTTCAAAACGGAGGGTTTAACTCGGTTTTCTTATAAAATGGTTTTTGAACTTTTGTACTTTCTGGTCCACTCACATTTTCTGTTTTAATTGCCCTCCAGGTTGTGGAGCGAGCGCGGGGTCTTGACGTCGAGGCAGTGTCAAAGGCATAGAAGTGACGTGAGGGATCCTAGGAGAGTTAAAGGTTTCTGTGTGCGTGTACTTTATCGTTTTTTTTTTCCTTGTAATGTAGTGCTATGCTCTGTAAACGATAAGGATTTTGGGATATTTTGAAATTACTCCTGCGTTTGACTGGGTTCGAATGAGTGTTCCTTAGGTGTTGTGTCGGGGAGTCAGACGGGAGCGGGATTTACTTCGGGTTTCGGGGTGAAACCGGGGTGGGTCCTGACAAAAAAAGTGAAGTTTTGGCCTTTAGTGGGCCCAATTTTTTGGATAGGCCCAAGGGATGAATGACAAGTGTCACCCATCTATTTCCCAATCCAAACATATTCATGCATCTCACCTTTAATTTTCATCGATCATCCTTCCCCATTTCCAAACAACCCGATCAAACCATTCTCCCCAAAACCATACCCTTACCCCTTTGATCATCCTGGTGAGGCCCAGAGGCTGAAAGGAGGAAGTGAGGATGTTGGTGGTTGGCAGGAAGCCACGCCGCCGTGGACGGCGGCCATGGATCCGAGAACGTACCCGGCTAGACCCAAAACTCATTCGTTTTCGATTTTAGCATTATGGCCTGTTTTGGATGGTTTGGTTGAGGTTATTAGGTTGTTAGGAGAGTGAATGGACCGTTTTTGATGGCTGAGAAGGGCGGTGCTATCCTGGGGATAATCGAAAAACTTAGACCGATTAGGGAAGGATTTAACGGACGGGTTTTTGTAGGTTTTTCTTAGTTTTCTTCATAGGAATAGATAGGATTTGAGAAAATAGGAATTTAGGGATTGGATTGGAAGAAAACGACGAAAATTGAGGATTGTAGAGGCTTGGAACGGTCACGCCGGTCCAGTTGCAGGTGGTTGACCGAACCGGCCTGTCTAAACCAGCTGGAGGTTGAAGAGACGCTACAGTGTACCAGCGCGTGAGCCCACGCGCAGAAGCTTGTGGGCGGCGCGTGGCAGCACGTGGTAGGGATTCTGTGGATGTGTTCAACTCACGGAACCTAATATTCGATGTAACGAACATTTTGGGACTGGTTTCGTGTCAATCGGACGTCGTTTCGATATAGTTCGGGACGTCCGAAGGTTTAGGATTGGCTTTAAAAATAGTTAGAAAATCGTGAAACTTATGGGACTTTAATGAGAGGTTAATGAGGCTATTAGTAATCCTCTAAATGAATTTGGACAGGTTCGGGAATCCCGGAGGCAACGATTGACCCTGAAGACGATTATGGCACGCGTATCGAGGTGCGGCTTCGGACGGTCTGTGAGTGGACCCTTCTTTCGAATTCGATGCATGCATAAATGTTTTATAAGTGTTTTAATATATGTTTTGTGATCCCATGAGTGCATTTGTTTGTGGTAGCCTAGGATTTACGTATTTGCACGTATTTCGAGATTTCTAGTTTTATACGATGCTTATACGTGCTAGGTTTTCAATGAGGGTTTCATAGATTGGTTTTGGATTTGGAAATATGAAATCGGGCATGAGACCAGTTTGATTTAAGAATTCTCGGACTTGGAGTCCATTTGATTTGACGAGGAATCGGACCGGGGGTCCATTTGAGTTATACGATCGGACCGAGGGTCCGGTTGGTTTACGAATCCGGGCTTAAGGTCCATTTAGTTGTAATCTCGGGCTTGAGGCCCTTTTGACTGTAGTATCGAGCTTAAGGCCCCGTTAGTTGTGAAATCGGGCTTAAGGCCCCGTTGCTTTACGGTTCGGGCTTGAGGCCCTATTGATTGTAACATCGGGCTTGAGTCCCAGTTCGATTTATGAAATGAGAATTAGGGCATGAGACCCTGTTGAACTGTGGATTTAGACCGAGGCATGTGAAAGTGATTTGAATCGGATTCGAGGATCCTGTTGAAATGAATCGGGTATGTGACCCAGTTGAGAAATGAGTTTTGAGAAAGAAAGAGAAAAAGAAAGAAAGTATTTGAAATGAATGAACCCTCCATATGATTATATGGTCTCCTCCAGACGTGGAACTGGAGAGTCACGATCCACAGACAAGAATGGGTATCCCCATAGGGATCCCGTTCCAGGAGTGGGGGTTACTTATTATGTTGTGGTCTAGGACCAGATTCAGAGAGAGAGCTCGGACTAGATCCAGAGAGAGAGCTCGGACTAGATCCAGAGAGAGAGCTCGGACTAGATCCAGAGGTTGAGCCTCCCAGATGGTGATTCCTGGGATAATACTCGTAGTGAGACCCCGAGTGGTGTGCACACTAGATAGATATGATGACATCGTGACTATATCAAGGATGTGTTCCCTAGGGGCTGTGTGCCCCGAGTTGGCATCTTCTCTGGAAGTGCCTAGGATGTGTTATACGTACGAGTACATATGTGCTTTACAAAAAAGTGATTTAGGGGCGGAGACCCCGTGTTCCGTGTTTTATGTTTTAGAAATGATTTGGGGCAGAGACCCCGTCTTCTCTGTGTTGGCATTTCACTGAGAAAGGTTTTGGGCTGAGTCCCTATCAATTTGACCTACGAGTTTTGAATTGTGATTTCGTGTCAGGGACCCAAATGGATTTATGGGTCATGACGGTTTATGGGGACGGGCATGAACCCTTGAATGGTTTTGTGAATGTTTTCAAATGGTTTTTATGAATATTTAATAAATGGTTTTGAATGCATGCATATGCTTTTATAAAGGGCATAAATGTCTATATGTGAAAATGTTTTTAATGAAAATGATTGTTTTTGTCCACTCACAGTTCTCGTGTTTTAATGCCCTTCAGGTTGATAGCGGATGCGGACTGTAGTAGAGACGAGACATCATTCCCATCCTCCTACGATCCTGACGTACTTTGATAGCCCCGGTGAGGGCTAGAGATGGACTTTTCCCTGGTTTGACACGTGGTGACAGATGGGATCAGGCGGGTCCCATGTTAATCACGGGGGATTTTGGGACTGGTCCTGACAGTCCTCCTCCCGCTCACTAACCAACTCGATAACCAGAGGTTGGGATGTTGAAGCTTCCTCCGTATCAGTTCGTTCAACACTCTTCTCATTGGCGCACTCTGTCTATACCTATGCTCGGCACTCTGTCTCTGTTCAGCACCTTCCCTTTGATCGGCACTAACACTTTAACTAACACGACCTACCCCCAATCCCCCGAGATTAAGGGCTACGCCATGCTCCCATCTAACTTACGTACGACATGAAGGCTAAACCGACGGCCAACCTCCACGTAACACGTAAACTGGACAAGGTATTCCTAGGCGAACCGTCCAAAAATTTCCGGACTTCCCAGAGCGCGCAGAATCTACTGTGGATCGCGTGTGTGATGTCTCCATCTCGCTAACAACAGCCCGCACTACATCAAACCTGGAGGGTATCGAAAACATAAAAGACTGTGAGTGGAGAAAAAGAAATAGTAAGTTCAGAAAACAGTTCATAAGAAAGTACATTTATACCCTCCACGAAAAACCAATGCATGCATATGAAAACCATTACAAAAAACCATTTCATATCCAAGATAAGAAAACCATCATTGAAAACCAGGATAATTTCTTTTTCTCAATTCCGTAATTAAAATTCAGGGCCTCAGCCCAAAATATCTGAAAACTAGTGAAAAACCAAAGTAAAATATCAATCAATCAAGTTGCTGGATCTCAAGCGCGCCGAGTCTTTAAACTCAAAACACATGCGCATAATCAGGCCTTCCCGGGATATCAACGAGTCTTTAAACTCAAAACAAAATCAACAGGCCTCGGGGGATATCACAATAACCAAGTGTTTAAACTCAATACATATCAATCTAGGGCCCTCCCCCGTCAGTCAACCGATTCTTTAAACTCAAAACTAGATCCAGCCGTATCCGGCTCTTTAAACCTAAAACAGAGTTTTAACGAGTCTTTAAACCCAAAACCAAGTGAAAATCATAAAAAATCCATATACGAATTCGCAATCATGATTCCGTAAGCCGGCATCTGGAATCATCATTCCGAACCCAAATCGAGAACTTCACTTTCAAGCTCCAAAACCAAATCTCGAATCATCATTTCCGAAATCCAGTTCCAAAACCTGAAATCGCGTTATCAAAATCCCTTTTATGAACAAGGTGTCAAGCCCGAAATCACTTTACCAAAATCCATTATAAACCATTGAAATCAAATCATATTTAAAATCCCAAAATCATGGTATCGAAACCTTTATCAAATCACGGCAGAAAACTATATCTTGTAAAACGTACAATTTCGTAAATATCTCGAAATACGTGCAAAACCGTAAAGCATCAAGATCATAATCATAAGCATAGAAATCACGTATAGAAAACATATAAAACATTTATGCATGCATCATAAGTTAGAAAGCAAAGTCCACGCACAGACCATTCGCGTCACCACCTCGATACGTGTGCAATTTCGCTTTCCCTACTAATCCACTATCACTGGCTTTCCCGAACCTGTCCAAATCCCATTATAAGGTCACTAACTACTTCATAAAGCTTATACTAAAGCCCTGTAATTTTCCCAAATTTTTAACTATTTTTAACCGAGTCCTAAAACCTTTGGACATCCCGAAACATATCGAGACGATGTCTGATCAACTCGAAACCAATCCCAAAATGTTCGTTACATCAAATACTTTAAAACTAGTGTTGGAAACTTCCCCAAAAAGGGCACCACGCGCCCTCAGCGCCACCCAAAGGGGCTGCGCGTGGGAGCCACGTGCCAAACTACTGTTCATCTTCAACCTCAGTTCAGCTGGTCTGAATCAGTTTGAACCGACCCGGTCCAGCCGAATAGGCGTCCATGGTTCAACCTCCTAAACCGTCAAATTTTGATCCGTTTTCAATTCATATTAGTTATATAGTCTTGTCTCAGTGTTTCTGGTCGATCTCGAATGTCCAAACATGAAAAACAAGTCGAGATTTTACCTCCCAAACCAAGGATCGAATCAAGTTCTTCCTTCTCTCTGTTCGTATGATTTCGGCCGCCACAACCCTTGGTTTTGGTACAAAAGATTCCTACAAACTCCAAGAACGAATTTCCATCAACAAAGTCTAATCAATCACCAAAAACTAAAGTGCCATTTTTGAATTTAAAGCTTACCACGTCGGGTTTTCCGGCCACTGGCCATGACAGGCCTCCAATCCGGGTTCCTTAGACTCCTGGCAACCCCAGAATCATCATCCAATGAAGCAATTGGTCAGTAACCTCTCAAACTAAACTTCACCATTTTTCAAACTCAACGGGAAACTCACGGGTTCCACAGGATCCTCACCTCACCTCACCACCGTGGCCGTCGTCTTTCTTAGCTCAACCTCCATTCCCTTTCTTGTTCACAACTTAAAGGAAAAATATGAGGATTAAGGGATGAATCGGGGTGGGAGTTCATGGTTTACTCTGTTCCTTTGTTTTCCTCACACTCAAACCCGTGCAACACCACTTTAATGATTGTAAACGTATGTGAGGCGGTTACAAATGTTCCACAACCTTCAAGTATGGGACAAGTGTCCTCAATCTGGTGGGCACAATTCCCCAAAGCAGCCAAGTGTCCCTTGACCTTTGGACACCAATCCCAATGCAAGCCAATTGACCAAAATGCCCTTGAGGCGAAATTACGAAAATGCCCCTCGCACGTTTAGACCATTAACTAAACGATCCAACGTCCAAATGACAACGTGCTACTTGTCGTTGTACTCAGGGGATCAAGACCTACCTAACAGTCCTCGACAGTTTGCCCCTTTTTAACCTAACTACCAAAATACCCTTTGACTTCTGAACGTCATAACTTCTTCCTCGAACGTCGGAATCGGACGTGCCACTTGTCTACGGACTCGTGACGTCCCAAATTACGTCACAGTCACTGCCCAGAGTCCGTTTGACCGCTTGAACCCAAAGTCAACCATTCACCCAATTCTAGGGGAAAAATAGTTATTTCGCACCGTCCGTTCGAGATCACCCAACTAATCACTGATTAGCTTCACTAATCCATCATTAACCACTAATCTAATCTCGATTTCCGGGACAAGTCGTTACAATCTCCTCCCTTAAAAGAATTTCGTTCTCGAAATTCTGAATCTCGTACGTCCGTAACTTACTGGGGGAATCCAACTGATCTCATACCTGGGACTCCTTCCCGGTGTCCATCTCCTGTCACTCCAGCTTATCCTGACAGTTCCTAGACTGTCACCACATCTCTGCCAAGCAAGTCAACTCAACCAACTTCCAGTCCATCTAGTAATCCATTGATTTTCACCGAGGTCAACACTTTTCTAACTCGTACCCGCGGTACCTCGAATAGTGCACCAGTCGACACTCACTGCTCAACTAACACTCGTTCGTGATGCACGACTACTGGTCACATCAACCTCTACTCAGTCTCGAGTCATGCAGACCTCGTACCAACGTTTCAAAACCTCATGTGAGTCTGCCGTCAGCAGGCATGAGTCTCACCACGTATGCACCCATCAGCCTCGATACTCGTATCCATCGATATTCATTCAACATTTCAACTTCCGTCAGCGACCCGCGCTGACCTCACCGGAGTCACAACGTCTCGCTCTTAACAACTACGCAACAAATCATTTCACGGGTGGTTCCCCTAACCATCAACACAGACAATCCCGTGGAAACACTATCCACATCCCATACTATCTCTCTGTAACTGGACCCTATCACAAATCAGTTTAACCGTGATCAAACATCACCATGTAGGGGTCTCACCAGCCACTCATGGCTCTGAGCATCCAGCTCACATCAACACTGAATCCTGCCACAACCAATTAATTCACTCGGGATCACCCTGATCCAGTCCACATCTCAACCAGTCAATCGCATCGAAATGGTTCCGACCACTGCATAACCAGCACGCACACACTCCAAATACATGCACCAAACACACGCAACAATAACCTTACGAACTTTGAATCAAACAGAGATATTTTAGATTACCTCAATCACAACGATCGTAGAGTACATCCTCAAGCACTTCTAATGACGTTTACGGTAAATCCATCAATCAACCACATCGGTATCAGCCGAGCTCCAATATACCCATGAGTCCATCCAACAACACCATAGCGTACCCGTCACCCTCACAGTGTATCTCTAGGGCACACAACATCCTCGTAACTATACTGATGAACACCTGCCTACAAGCCAATCACACTTTAATTTTCCAGTCCAATCTTACCTCTAGGCTGAACTACATGTCTGCCGGGGAAAACCAACTCATACGTATGCAACAACAGACCGCACACGTCCTGCACAGGGCAGACCCAGCACTAGGGTAGACCGCATCACTAGATTCAAGTCCACTACCCATACGTATGCAACAACAGACCGTACACGTCCTGCACAACTTCAAGATGGTAAAGATATCCAACCTATGTCTCACATACGATCCTCCTGATCCACAACAACTCAAACCTGAGCTAGAAACGATCCAATCCCGATCCACTCACTCCTAAATGGATCCCACTTCTTGTCCATACAACTCTTACCATCAGACCATCACATCGAATTAAATCAATCCAAAATACCACACGTCTAGATTGTGGATTCTCTTCAATAACCTCATATTGATCAGTTATAGTCACTCCTTCTCAACTTCCTTCCGTCATCCTTCAACGGAACACACAATAGTCCTCAACTATGTCCTCACAAGTAATTCTACCTTAATCCATCTTAACACCATCCCCTAACACTAGCCACACATGCCACACTCGGCGTCACCAAGTACTCTTTCTACTCCTGAACACATCCACACGTATCCATGATTAAGGGGGGTCACAACTCCTGATGTCCCATCAATGAATCTCCCAAATAGACTCCAGAGTATCCACCACACAGCATAATCACTAACTCTGAACCAAACACAGCATCTCATCATCTCAATCTCAACATCTTCTGATTCAGAGATTCCAGCCATGGGACTTCATTCTTAACAAGTATACCACCACCGGACTAACCGTCTAAACATCAACTCCTCTATAGGACTTAGAAAAATCCACACTTCCTACGGGTCACAACCACATGTCCGTAACCAACCCAAATCACCGACCAACTCGCCTATCGGTTCTCACTATTTATGCACATCCAAAAGGATGTCAATCATCACTCCTTCTGATGATCGCGTCTCACCCTTTCTGAGGTCCAACTCCGAGCATCACTCAAGTACGAGTTACCAATTCTCTAGATCACAATCAACGATTACTCACCCTAGACTTCTGAGTCACTATCCTCGAAGTCTTCAATCCCTAGTCTCGAGGAGTCACCAAGTACCAGCCTCGGCATATGCCGATGCAGCCAACATCTGCTGCCTCGTTTTTCGCATCCTGCGGTAGCTAAGAAAACCAACTCACTCATGACAACCCGACCATACCAACCTAGCCCGATCCAACACGAAGCATAGGTCAACTGCGCTTCTGCTGTGCTACTCTAATCTACCTAACGACATCCTGACCTTTCGTACCGAAACATGACCTACCAATGGTCATCACGTATCCCAACTCGATCAGCGGTTTCTCCTACCAGACACCAGCACCTCACGACTGGCCACCACCTCCATTCACGATGTGCCCATCCTACCGTTCACAAGCATCCCAGCTTGTGACAAATCATCCCCTATCTCATGCTCACAGCACACCAGTCCCGAACCTCTGCTCCTACCAAGCCAAAACCCTCAATCTACGCTTGGGTCGGGGGAACTGACATCCCTCGTATTCCACAACTCTGAGCAACCCAGTTCTCAACTAAACGCCATAATCTCACTGGACTCGTTTAGAGTCATCCACCAAGCCATCCAATACCTTGGCTGCACCCAGCAGCACTATTTTCAATCTGGCTGTAAATCGGTCCAAGCCACAACCACCAACTAACCACAAATCCCAACTATGGTTTCCCAAACTAAGAACTTACTCTGGGCTTCCTCACCAAGGTACTCACAGTGACAAGATAGCCCTCACAACAGGGTTCCTCAAATCATCACTAGAGTTATCAAAAGGCCATGACATCCATGAGCTCATAACACTTTTACCATTCGGATCGTCACACCCGGCTACGAAGATCCCTGATCGTAACGTCTACACACAACGTCAACCAGTAACCATCGCTAGGGGGGAAAATCCCTCAACTCCTGCAAGCAGGTTCCTTTACCCTTGCAATTTGAGGCATCCGGTGACTCGTAGCCTCACAAGTCCAAGCTGGAACAATCTGACCAAGTGGTCACAAGTCCATCTGATCGTCATCATATCGCCATCCAGCCCTACAGACCACCGTCAACAGGTGCCACTGGCATACTAGCCAACCAACAATCGTATCTCACTGGTTACCATTCGGGTTACACTCTCTGGCCTACATCCGACCCTCAGGTCCAACTACCTATCGAACATGACCAGTGCCAAGCACGCTTTTCTTTCCGGACCAAAGTCAGTAGACATCGTACCCATACTGCGTATCGAGCGACCAGCACTCAGCAACTAGTGGTCTTGCCACTAACTAAGCCATCAACGATCGTAGTATCACTCGCGTTTCCAGGTTGAAGACGGGCTGTTCCACGTCGAGACATCACATCCACAATAGCATCACATTATGCTAGTGGACAAACCACCTGCTCTGGAAGCCAACCCTCGTGCAGAGCGCACAAATCCTGCTCTGATACCAATTTGACACTACCTATCCCCAATCCCCCGGGATTAAGGGCTAAGCCATGCTCTAGTCTAACTTACGTGCGACATGAAGGTTAGACCGACAGCCAACCTCCACATAACACGTAAGCCGGACAAGGGATTCCCAAGCGAGCCGTCCAAAAATTTCCTGACTTCCTAGAGCGCGTAGAATCTACTATAGATCGCGTGTGTGATGTCTCTGTCTCTCTAACAACAGCCCGTACCGTATCAAACCTGGAGGGTATCGAAAATATAAAAGACTGTGAGTGGACAAAAAGAAATAGTAAGTTCAGAAAACAGTCCATAAGAAAGTACATTTATACCCTCCACGAAAAACCAATGCATGCAGATGAAAACCATTCCATAAAACCATTTCATATCCAAGATAAGAAAACCATCATTGAAAACCAGGATAATTTCCTTTTCTTAATTTCGTAATTAAAATCCAGGGCCTCAGCCCAAAACATCTGAAAACCAGTGAAAAACCAAAGTAAAATATCAATCAATCGAGTTGTTGGATCTCAAGCGCGCTGAGTCTTTAAACTCAAAACACATGCGCATAATCAGGCCTTATCGGGATATCAACGAGTCTTTAAACTCAAAACATATCAATCCAGGGCCCTCCCCCGTCAGTCAATCGAGTCTTTAAACTCAAAACCAGATCCAGCCGTATCCGGGTCTTTAAACCTAAAACAGAGTTTTAACAGGTCTTTAAACCCAAAACCAAGTGAAAATCATAGAAAATCCATATCCGAATTCGTAATCATGATTCCGTAAGCCGGCATCTGGAATCATCATTCCAAACCCAAATCCAGAACTTCACTTTCAAGCTCCAAAACCAAATCTTGAATCATCATTTCCGAAATCCAGTTCCAAAACCCGAAATCACGTTTATCGAAATCCCTTTTATGAACAGGGTGTCAAGCCCGAAATCACTTTACCAAAATCAGCTATAAACCATTGAAATCAAATCATATTTAAAATCTCAAAATCATGGTATAGAAACCTTTATCAAATCACAGCAGAAAACTATATCTCGTAAAACGTGCAATTTCGTAAATATCTCGAAATACGTGCAAAACCGTAAAGCATCAAGATCATAATCATAAACATAGAAATCTTGTATAGAAAACATATTAAACATTTATGCATGCATCATGGTATAGACCATTCGCGTCGCCGCCTCGATACGTGTGCAATTTTGCTTTCCCGGCTAATCCACTATCATCGGTTTTCCCGAAACTATCCAAATCCCATTATAAGGTTACTAACTACTTCATAAAGCTTATACTAAAGCCCAGTAATTTTCCTGAATTTTAACTATTTTTAGCCGAGCCCTAAAACCTTCGGACATCCCGAAACATATCGAGACGATGTCCGATCAACTCGAAACCAATCCCAAAATGTTCGTTACATCGAATACTTTAAAAGCCGTGTTGGAAACTTCCCCAAAATGTCCGATCAACTTGAAACCAATCTCAAAATGTTCGTTACATTGAATACTTTAACCCAGCCGAACCGTCGTCTACGGTTCAACCTCCTAAACCGTCGAATTTTGATCCGTTTTCAATTCTAATTAGTTCTATAGTCTTGTCTCAGTGTTTCTGGTCGCTCTCGAATATCCAAACATGAAAAACAAGTCGAGATTTTACCTCCCAAACCAAGGATCGAATCAAGTTCTTCCTTCTCTCTGTTTGTGTGATTTCGGCCGCCACAACCCTTGGTTTTGGTCTCAAAAGATTCCTACAACCTCCCAGAACGAATTTCCATCAACAAAATCGATTATCAATCACCAAAAACTAAAGTGCCATTTTTGAATTTAAAGCTTACCACGTCGAGTTTTTCGGCCACCAGCCATGGCAGGCCTCCAATCCGGGTTCCTTAGACTCCTGGAAACCCCAGAATCATCATCCAATGAACCAATTGGTCAGTAACCTCTCAAACTAAACTTCACCATTTTTGAAACTCAACGGGAAACTCACGGGTTCCACAGGATCCTCACCTCACCTCACCACCGTGGCAGTCGTCCTTCTCAGCTCAACCTCCCTTCCCTTTCTTGTTCACAACTTAAAGGAAAAAGATGAGGATTAAGGGATGAATCGGGGTGGGAGTTCATGGTTTACTTTCTTCCTCTGTTTTCGTCACACTCAAACCCGTGCAACACCACTTTAACGATTGTAAACATATGTGAGGCGGTTACAAATGTTCCACAGCCTTCCAGTATGGGACAAGTGTCCTCAATCTGGTGGGCACAATTTCCCAAAGCAGCCAAGTGTCCCCTGTTCTCTAGACACCAATCCCAATGCAAGCTAATTGACCGAAATGCCCTTGAGGCAAAATTACCAAAATGCCCCTCGCACGTTTAGACCATTAACTGAACCATCGGACGTCCAATGACAACATGCTGCCTGTCGTTGTACTCAGGGGATCTAGACCTACCTAACGGTCCTTGAAATGCGTGAAAAATCCATGTCGTATGAAAAGTCAACAGTTTGCCCCTTTTTAACCAAACTACCAAAATACCCTTTGACTTCTGAACGTCATAACTTCTTCCTCGAAAGTCGGAATCGGATGTGCCACCTGTCTACGGACTCGTGATGTCTCGAACTACGTCACAGTCACTGTCCAGAGTCCGTTTGACCGCTCGAACCAAAAGTCAACCGTTCGCCCAATTCTAGGGGAAAAATCGTCATTTCGCACCGTTCGTCCGAGATCACCCAACTAATCACAGATTAACTTGACTAATCTGTCATTAACAATTAATCTAATCCTGATTTTAGGGACGCGTCGTTACATTAACTCTAATAAACACTTTTTCCTTTTGGATCCCTTAAAGCTACATCTAGACTATTAATTGATGTAGATGAGGCATATCTACTTCTGGTTGATGAGGGCCCACTATTGGATGACGAAACTCTCCTCTCACTCGACCCATAACTTTCCAAGTTAGAAGTAGTTTCATTACCAAAAGTTTGCGGGGATCTACCCTTAGGTCCACAAATTGACTCGAATTCTGACATCTACAAGTTTAAGGCAGAAAGGAAACTACGACTAAGCAAACTAGTCCTATTGAGAAATGAAGAATTCACAACAAAGGAAGAACTTTACTTCAAGTTTCCTCTGATCGGGAGACAACTCTGAACATTGATTGGAAGTAGGGTTCCAAGTCAAAATCGATTTGCAGCTCAGAAAGTTGATAAACAATAAGAAAGTGCTTTGATAATTCTACGCATAAAAGTGACAAAATGAGGAATTCAGCCCCTTTTATAGGTGCATGAGGCGCTTTGAGATGCGAACCACCGATCTAAATAGTGTCACGCATTTTCAGTACTATTCCAACATATGGATTACACACACAAATATATACACATTATGTATTAAAAAAAATTCGATTCCCAAAAACTCGAAATCGAAAACAACATTTTGAAGTATGCTCCGATTCTCAAACAGGAACATTGCGACCGATCAGAAGCTTCACAAGAAGTACCCTATCTTGTCAATACTCTGGTCGACGAGTAGGAACATTACGACCAATCGTGAACATCTGGTGAGTTGTTTTAGCGGCCTCGATCGGAAAGTAAGAACATTACGACCAATCGGGAGCCATTGCTAAGTACTTTTTCATATCAATGCTCTAATCGACAAGCATGAACATTGCGACCAATCGAAAGCATCTAGCGAGGTACTAGGTGGCCTTGATCGTCAAGCAGGAACATTGTGATCGATCGTGAGCCATTGTGAACTACCGTCTCATGTCAATGCTCCGATCGGCAAGCAAGAATATTGTTACCGATCAGAAGCATCTGGTGAGGAGCTCTCGTAACCCCAATTGGAAAGCAGGAAAATTGCGACCGATTGAGTTCCTTTTACAATCTTTTTTCATTCGCATTCGGCATGCAGGAACCATCCTACCAACTCATTACTGAGGACTGGTGCAACACTAGTTGTGACATGACCAGACCCTAAAAACACCTTGATAGACATACTCGAGCCTTGCTCCCATCTGAAAAGTAACCCAAACTATTGAAATTGCCTCTAACACTCGTCAGATAAGGGATACTTGTATACTCACCAATGCATGCCTCTACCCCTCGAGTAGCCTCGATTTTCATGCAGCAGTCCTAGAGAATTTCAAAACTAAGAAAACATGTGAGTGGACATAAAAATAAATATTTTAAAACATAGTTTTGAAAACTCAAGTAATTTCCTCATTTTATATATGCATGCATAAGATTTATCATTAAAACAGCAATCTCGAAAGGCAGTCATAAGAAAAATAGCAATATCAGAAAACATGTCCATATAAAACCATATCAAAATACCAATACAGATACATACATATCAATGCACAACCATAACAATCACACTGAACCAACCTATCCTAGATTCTAGAATCTCAACAATATTAAATCATATCCGTATTAGCAGTAGGCCAAACCACCCAGGAAAATAGAGAGCAGCTCTAGACGTCTGGGTTCTAGCCCAAATAACCAGTCTTAGGAAAACAGAGCCATGCTCTAGACGCCTGACACTAAATAATCGCTCAGGAAAACAGAGTCCAGCTCTAAACATCTGAGTATCAATCATACCGTATGCCATAGAGGGCTGTCCAATCACCACAAACCACACATATCCAGCAATCACATCAAAAATATTGAGAAAACACATTTTTATAACTTATATTCATTTCATAACTCAAATTTGAACCTAAAACATCGGGCCTAAGCCCAAATCACAAGTTATGCTAGAACCTCGTAATACTTGCCATTAATATAATCCATAAAATCATCAAACTCGTATGTATAATCCTAATCACTAAAATATCACCAAAATCATGTAGAAAGTTCATATCGGGCCTAATGTCCATTCCAAATTCAACAGAAACTCGAAACACGATATACGTAAGTTTCTCGTAAAACATGTATTTTCAACAATTCTTAAATCCACCAAAAATCACATAAAAATCATATCCAATCAAGCATCAATAAAATCCCATAGAAACATATTTAAAACATGTAAATATGCATGAATCATTCCCACCAGTCACTGAAACTCGGTTCGCATAGTCTGATACCTACTTTCACGCATTTTCGTAATTTTTGAAACATTGGTAACCTGTCATAAATCATTCCCACCAGTCACTAACCAACCAAAACAACTCATATGTTAATCTCTTAATTTTTTCGGGATTTTTAAATGAATTTCAAATGAACATAAACCTTTAGACAATCAAAACTACCTTGAGACAATATCTGATCCTCTCAAAAATTGTACCGTTCAACTCGTAGGATCAAGAACTCAAAGTTTCATGTTGTTTGGATTCTCAGATGGTGGCTCATGGGCCTTCACGCACTACTCACCTCCCGTGCGACTGGACCTCACGCGCCTGCAGTTGCAGTCGCAGGCTTAATCGCCTATAGTTGCAATCGCAGGCTTAGTCGCCTACAACCTCATGTGGGTATGCAATTCCAGATTGCTCGACTAGGAGACCCGACCCAACCAAATTTGCTTCGATTTTCTGTATTTTTTGTCCCTTTAACATCCAATGCACTCGTAATTCATCTATTAGAAGTTTTGTAATCTCAAAGAAGTATTAACTTACATTGAAATTACGGTGATCGACCTCTAACCTCACGACTTAAGTCAAACTCATTTGTGAGTTTATCCCCGTGTCAAAATCTTCGAACTCTTGGCTTGTTGAAGTTGCATGACTGCGTAGGAATGTCCAGTGTGCTTATTTTCAATCTTCTGCGCCGAAACACCAACTTGGTGTTCAAATCTAAATTTTTCCTTCTCGGGTTTCATGGTTATTTCTTGAGTCTGAGGGATATCTCCTCCTCACAATGACCTTACGGTGTTCCCCTCTCTCTCTCTCTCGCAGTCTCTCTCTCTCTCTCTCTTTCTCTTTCTCTCTCTCTCTCTCTATCTCTCTCTCTTTCTCTCTCTCTCTCTCTCTCTCTCTCTCTCTCTCTCTCTCTCTCTCTCTTCTCTCTCTCTCTCTCTCTTTCTCTCAGGTCCTTCTTCCCTCCCCCTCACTTTGTTTTTCTAGCTTATTCTTTCTTTGGTTTTTCCTCACGGATTGGTAGCCTTGGTTTTTCTTCCATTTTGGCTCCATCCCACCGATTAACTTACACACACACGCACACACACACACACACACACACACACACACACAACACAAAAATATACACACAAGTAGGTCGGTAGATGGGCTAAGGGATAAGGGAAAGTGTAAGACCCGTGTCCTTGAGGGAACGGTGAACAATCCCACATTCCTGCGAGGGGGAATGGTCTGGGAAGGGAATGGTGGTGTGCCTTAAAGGTGTAGGCACACACCTATCTAGCATGAGGCCTTTTGGGAGCTCAGTGGCTTTGGGGGGGATTGGAACCCAAAAGTTAAGCGAGTGGAGGTTGGTGCAATTCCATGATGGTTGACCCCCTGGGAAGTTGCACCATGAGCTCCCGAAAATAAAACCGTGAGGGCAAGGGCAAGGAGGCCCAAAGTGGACAATATAGTGCTAGATGAGTCGGGACCTGACAGATGAGGGTCGGGTCCTGACAGAATGGTATCAGAGCCAGACCCCGACAGGGAAGTGTGCCAGCGAGGAACGGTGAACAATCCCACATTCCTGCGAGGGGGAATGGTCTGGGAAGGGAATGGTGGTGTGCCTTAAAGGTGTAGGCACACACCTATCTAGCATGAGGCCTTTTGGGAGCTCAGTGGCTTTGGGGGGGATTGGAACCCCAAAGTTAAGCGAGTTGAGGCTGGTGCAATTCCATGATGGGTGACCCCCTGGGAAGTTGCACCATAAGCTCCCGAAAACAAAACCGTGAGGGCAAGGGCAAGGAGCCCCAAAGCAGACAATATCGTGCTAGATGAGTCGGGACCTGACAGAGGAGGGTCGGGTCCTGATAGAAAGGGAAAATTGCGATTAATCTAGAACTCCTAGTTGAAATGACCAAATTACCCCTATTGCAAAAATTACCAAAATGCCCTTAATTGTTTTGTACCCTTATTGAACCTATATAACGTATGTTTTGAATATGTTGTCTGTCGACAAACTCAGGACATTAAGACCTATGTAACGGTACTCGAAAATCGTCAAAAAAGTGTTCCGATCAAAAAGTCGACATTTGACCCAATAAGGGCAAAATCATCATTTCTACTTAATTTTCCAAAATCTTATTTTTCTCGAATGTCTGGGTCGTTACAGGTTGACCTAGGCACACTTCATCAAACATTTGGGGGACTAGTGGGTACACCCCCTAGTCCGTCGACACGTTTCGCCCTGAGTTGTCCTTGACTGAGGAAATCCACCTCACTCAACCAACTAGGCACAGTATGACCAGCACCACCACAAACACATGATCCACTGCCAAGCAATCAGCAATCATGTCAAACGGTAACCATTAGACATGCCTGTCACTTGGCAGACAATGCCAGCCTGTCACTGGGCATGCAAGGACAAACAAGAAGTGCCTAACAAGCCCAAGTTATGGCCATTCGACAGGGCTACTCAGTAGGCACAGTTCGGCACCCATAGTCCGATCCGCTGAAAAACGCCATTATCAACTTCTTAACATGACAAGAGATCTATTGCCACCTAGCACATATCCTAAATATGCGAGACACGTGGGAGCATCTCCTGAAGTAGGTTGAACCCTACTTCAACAAGGTTCAACCACCACATTTATTGCTCCACTCTTCTAAACACACAAACCTAACTCTTCTGTCTTCGTGCTATGATATGCCTATTGGATCTCCACCCCGCTTATTAATTTAAGTATTAGAGCTTCTTAGGCCAGCACCCTACTGGTGTCTAGTGCTTTCTATCTTTGCCTCGCAGGTCACCCGGCAGGCTTAAGCAGAAAATGAACTAGCACCCTCAGCAGGTCTCATTAT
The DNA here is from genome assembly GCA_032719365.1 of Prinsepia uniflora. Lineage (NCBI taxonomy): Eukaryota > Viridiplantae > Streptophyta > Magnoliopsida > Rosales > Rosaceae > Prinsepia > Prinsepia uniflora. The sequence continues at coordinate 42,677,385 of CM064870.1, read as the reverse complement.
GATAGGTCCAATTTAGGATCAAACAACCTCCTTTGCATAAATTTCGTTACAAACTCCCATCCAATTTCCGTAAGTCATTAAAATTGATGTGATAGTAATATAACAAAATTCATTAGGATAATTAAGACATTTATTATATTAAAATTTTTGATTTCTAATTATAGAAATTAAATTATCACACTTGATCGTAAAAATTTATTTTGAACCTTAAATATATTGAACTAAATTTGGCTCGAGTAAGGGTGGACTATATTCTAATAAAGTGAAAAATAAATAAAAACAAATAAAATAAAGTAATAACCAGTAAAAAAAGTAGTTCTTTGAACTCTCATATATATTACACTCACTAGTGTAAGACTAATGTTATAAATCAAAGTCAAGTACTTATATAGGAATCAAATTCTTTTAAACCATTTTGGAAAACCTTAAAGAGGGCAAGGATGAAAATATCTATATCGCCAGAAATATTGATAGTTAAATTTATGGATATATCGATATCGATAACTATATCATTTACAATTACCTAAAACGGTGGAAATTTAGTTCAAAAGTTGAAATTTTTTAATGAAATTTTGGAAAATGTTTAAGAACCCAATAATTGTTATATATGGCTAATAAAAATTGTTAATTGATTTTGATATAATAAATATATGATATATAATAAGATAAAATATGATCTGATGATAATTAATAATATAAAACCTTAAACATAAGCAAAAATTAAAACATAATCTCATTGGCAATTATACATTGAAGATATTCTACTTGTTAAAATGAATGTGTACAATATTTAAGAGCACGTATTCTTTCTTAATCAAATTAATAGAGTGCATATTGATTAATAACATAATTTGGATTGAGAATAAAAATATATTGTAGATTAATTAATAATAATAAAATATTATGTGATGATAATAGTAACGCATTTTTAGTTCTCACTTAGACGTCGAGTTGATCTCCATATTCTGAGTGAGTGTGTGAGGTCCACACTTGGACGTCGAGCTGGACTCCAGATGCCGAGTGGTGTGCTTACTAGTAGTGCAATGGACATGGTGACTGATGTTTGTGCATCGATGATGGGTTGAATGTGGATTGGTTGAGTATGATTGATCTGTTGGTTTTTGGTTGACTATTGTGGTCCATATTGTTTGTCATAATTATTGATGGTTCTTACATTTTGGTCCGACAGCATGTTTTTAGAGGTCCATGATTATGTTCTATTTTATTTGGGATTTAATTGTTTCATATGCATGCATAGCTTCTAAAATGGAGGGTTAAACGTCTATTTTCTAAAACATGCTTTCTAAAGGTTTTATTCTTCATACACTCACATTTTATGGTTTTATTTATCCTCCAGGCTATGACTAGAGGACGGGGATCTGCCCAGTGGTCATAGGCATAAATACATATTAAATTATGTGCACTCTACATCATGTTAGGGCAGGAATTGACCTTTCTTTGAGTTGTATTTAGTGCTAATACTTATGCTCTGTAAACGCTTTGTAAATTATCCCTTTTCTGATAGTGGTGACCTTTCTTTGAGTTGTATTTAGTATTAATACTTTTATCTTTACTAGTTTTACTTTGAGTATGGTTTTTTTTTATCGACTTCATTGTCAGACGGGAGCAGGAGCCCCTTGGCTTTGGGGAGGGGTTCTGTCATTAGACCCAGATTGCTAGTTATTGGGTAATCCAACTCACAAGTTGACCCTGTTCCAAAACATGCTATATACGTCCCTTTTTCATGTTCTAATAACCTAAACACATCTATGCAATCTCAGAAATTGATATGTGGATTCCAATTTAGATTATCTTACCTCGAAATCGCAGTTCAAGAATCAGGCTTTCGGCCATGGTGTCTAAGGGCACTTTAGCAGCCTTCCCATGTCCAAATCCCTTCGATTTTGTCCCTGTAAGGTTTTATGAGCTCCAGGGATCTAATGGGATGCCATGTTTTGAGTTTCCCATCCCCAAAACCAAAAACCCAAAATCATGACTCATTTTTCTCGATTTTTCATTCATTGTTTTCCTTATCTCCCTTACTGGTTTCAGATTGCATCCATCTTTTTTTCCTTAGTTTCCTCCTCTCTTAGATTCTTTCCCCATTTCTCTCATGTTTTTCATCACGGGTGGATTAATGGGTGAGTTGGGCGAGTTTTTTCTCATTTTCGGTTTCCCCTTGCTAAATGCATATCACCCTACTCAATCAACAATTATATAGACAAGGAAAGTTAGTGGAAGGAGGGGTAGAGGAGGAAAAATCAGAAGTTTATAGATTAACCTAGAACTCCCCATGTAAAATGACTAAATTGTCCTTTATACCAAAATTATCAAAATGCCCTTAGTCTTATTTGACCTGTATCCAACTTATTCAATCTTCAATTTTAGCGTGCCACATGTCTATGGATTCAAGAGTCCGAGACCTTTGTAATGGTCGTTACAGAACGTCCAACAGATACCCAGGTCAAAAAGTCAACATAGACCACTCCAAGGGCAAAATCTTCATTTCCATAAAAGTTCCTAATTTCATTTTTCTCGAAGTTCTGGATCATTATTGACAGGACTCTCCCCGTAATCCCCCTTGATTAACATGAGAGGATCTAATCCCGTCTGACACATCTTTATAAAATGACCGTATTACCCTTGAAAACAAAGTAAATATCCTAAACATGTGTAAGACCAGGGATACATCACACCCTAACCAAAGTAAATAGAGTACGGACTCACCGTGATGCCTCAGCCTTCATATAGCCTGCATCTGTGATCAATCTGGAGAGTGTAAAAAACAATAAAAAGTGTGAGTGGATAAAAATAAAGGTTTGGAAAACCATTTTCTGAAAATTACCTTTAAACCCTCCATTTTGTAAAACATGCATGCTTAATCACAAAAATAATTGTGTTCAATAACCAGTATTGTAAGACTCGTGTCCTTGGAGGGAACGGTGAATGGTCCCACATTCCTGCGAGGGGAATGCTCTAGGAGGGGATTGGGGGTGTGCCTTAAAGGTGTAGGGACACACCTATCTAGTACGAGGCCTCCAGTGAGCGCGTAGTTTTGGGCTAACCGTGGGGGCGCCAAAGCAGCGTGAGGTCTAGGGAACAAAACTCGTTGGGGACAATATTGTGTTAGATAGAGGGAGCCGCTCCACAACTCTGATCTAAACGAGGACTTTTGGGAGCTCAGTGGCTTTGGGTTCGGTTGGAACTCCAAAGTTAAGCGAGTTGAAGTTGGTGCAATTATATGATGGGAGACCCCTTGGAAAGTTGCACCGTGAGCTCCCAAAAATAAAATAGTGCGGACGAGGAGGCCCAAAGTGGACAATATCGTGCTAGAGTCGGGTCCTGACTGATTAGGGTCAGGTCCTGACAAGTATAGTATGTAAAAAAAATCATGTGACAGGACCCGTCCCACACTGGACTTTGATAACTACGTCTAGTCCTGCTCCCGTCTGACAAGTCAACTGAAGTCCTGAAACTTATCAGACAATGGATGACTGTATTGATTTCTGTTCATGTCTCTGCCTCTCGATTAGCCCCGATTCTCGTGTCACGGTCTGGTGGGTCATTAAAACAGAAAAGATGTGAGTGGACAAAAATAATATCATTTGAAAACATATTTTAAAATACATTATTTACCCTCCAGTTTACAAAACATGCATGCATATGGTCAAACACATGAATCACCGGCTTACAAGCCAAAACACATGAAAATCATTTCATAAAACCATTTAATCATAAAATACATCACGTAACTCGGGAATTACACATCCTAGGTTCCTCTGGGAATTACACATCCAGAGTCTCTGGGAATTACACATCCAGATCTGTTGGGAATTACACATCCAGCCTCACTGGGAATTACACATTCGGTCCCTCCGGGAATTACACATCTGGAGTCACTCCGGGAATTACACATCCGGAGTCTACCCAGGAATTACACATCTAGGGGAACTGAACATAAATCCAATCAAAATCTTTATTTCAAAATTATCTTTAAAACCTAGTCAAAACCATTTACAACAGGGTCTCAGACCCAAAATCTCATTTCACGTAAATCCGTAAAATCATATGCATAAATCATTAAATATTCGATAAAATCATCATCAACTCACAATCCAAGTCAAAACAGCATTTTAAAATCTTGGGCCTAGCCCAAAACATTAATTGCACTTTTCTCGTAAAACGTGCCCAAAAAGCCGATTAAATAATCCATAAATCCAATAAATAATCGTATCAAATCATCAAGAAATCATTGCAAATCAAATCATGCAATAATCATGTAAAACATTTAACTATGAATGCATCATAATTTAGAATACAGACGTCTACTCACACACCGTCCATATCGCTCGTTTTCCGAGCTGCACGCCTTTCCGTAATTTTTGATATTTTTCAGGAATCCCGACTCATGTCCAAAATCAACATTAAGGGTAACTAATGACTCAATTAATATCATATTAAAATCCCCAAATTATTCAGGAATCAAATATAAATTTAAAACGTAACATAATCCTTCGAACCCTCAAAATAATATCGAAACGGTGTCCGATCGACTCGAAAACAATGTCAAAATGTTCGTTACATCGATTAGAGTAAAAGTCGTGTTGACCTCACCTTGAGAATCGTGTCCACGCGCCCTCACACACCGCCACAAGTGGCTGCGCGTGGGAGCCATGCTCCTGCTACAGTACTTGGTACTGTTTCATCGTCTCTTTTACCCGTTTCCCCTACAATTGGGTCCTGCGATGCAACCCGTTCAATCCTGCCCAATTCGTGGTCGATTTCCAAAATTAATTCATCCTATAGCATCGTTATACCTCTAATTAAGGTCTTGTAATCTTAATTACACAAAAACTTACCTTTAAACTGTCGAACTCAACCTCCCAATTTCCACACTGTTGCGGTTACTGGTCACCCCTTCAATTTTGTCTAAACTCAGTTGTTTTCTTGCAATTAATCCCTCAAGAAGCTTCGTGGGTTACTTATAAACTGGTTTCCAATTCCAATTGCTCCCTTCAATCCCTCCAATTACACGACTCAACCTTCAATTTCCCAGTTATCCGGCAGGTCTGTTCTAGGCCAAAACGATGCCAATTCTTTTCGTTCTTGAGGAGTTCCTGATCGAAACAATCCCAGAAGACTTAATCAAGGTTCAATTTCACTCATCACAGCCTACAAATTAAATTTCGAATTGTTGAAGGCTTAAACTTCCAGGGTTTGGGCTTTCGGGTTTAAGGGTTATTTCTTTCCGTTCTTCTCTTTATTCTTCCTCGTTTCTCACTCTAGTTCATCTTCTCAATTGATTGAATCAAATTCATTCGGATGATGGTGTGGGTATTAATTAATCAAACTGCTCTCTTTCTTCTCTCTCTCTCTCTCTCTCTCTCTCTCTCATCTCTCTCTCTCTCTCTCTCTCTCTCTCTCTCTCTCTCTCTCTCTCTCTCTCTCTCTCTCTCTCTCTCTATTTGTTCCATGGGTACATTCAAATATTCATTAGTTCATTCATGTGGCTACACAAGGCCACTAAGCCTTCAATTAAAGTGACAGATGTCACAATGTGAAATCCTCAGCCAAATCGGTGAGCGATAGGTGTCCAATTGCTGCTAATCCCTCTGATGAGTCATCAAACAAGAAAAAAGCTATTTTGCCCCTCCTTGCATAATTACCAAAATGCCCCTCATAGTTCTAGACTCGTAACTTTTTCATCCGGACTCCGATTTACGCATGCCACCCGTCTACAAACTCAGTGTCTCGAGACGTACCCAACAGTCTTTACGGAAAGTCCAAAAAGAGTCCCGAACAAAAAGTCAAATTTAACCACATCATATACAAGGGTAAAATGTCATTTTTACACAAAAGATTTCCGAATTTACAATTCTTCCCTTTTTGACGTTCCGGGCCGTAACATCATGGGTCCTACCTATAACCACATAACACAAGAAGGTTTTCTGGCTCACATTTTACTGAAATCACTAAGTCTCAGCTGCTTTGAAAACATTTACACAAAATACATTTATTTAAACAACAAATCTGATCTCGCTGGCACCGCCAGCCAGTGTCAAACCTCGCCATGCTGGTCCAACCAACTGCTAGGCCAACTAGCATCCCAAGTGCTCTACCGGTATGAAAGTACAAGATCTGAAAGGTCCAACCCGTCGGTACGTGTGGAGTCCAACCACTTCAAGTAAGGGGCTTCGAATATTGAGTCAGATGTCAGTTGAATGTTGAGCCTTGGGCTCCGAATCTCGAGTGAGTATGTGATGGCCTACTAGTAGCGCACTTGTGATGTGATGTTTGAGGTTGCTCTTGTGCTTCGAGAATAGTTTGAATGTGATTGATTGTGTATGAGTATTATGATGACATTTAGTTGTCTATATGTGAGTTATGTGGTGATATTGGATATGGATTAGTTGTGTGTTGTTGGTGTGATTCTTGTGATGTACAATGTATGTTATGATGCTTATTGATTGGCTTGATACTGACACTCAGATGTCGAGCCGGCCTCCAGATCTTGAGTCAATTCTCATTTAGACGTCGAGCTGGGCTTCAAATCCTAAGTGAGTGAGTACGAGGTCCACACTCGAACGTCGAACTGGGCTCCAGATCCCGATTAGTGTACTTGTTTGTTGTGCATTGCTTTGATGATTGATATTGTGATGATGATGGGTTGACTGTGAATGTATGAATTGATATGACAGTGGTTATGGCTCAATTATATGGCATTGGTGTGGTGGATGATAAATCACTAATTAAACATTGTGCCAATGTTATTTCTTATCCCTTTTATTTGCCTTTTGATTATAATTGTTCAATCAATAGGATAAAATGATATTTTTTGTGAAGTTTGTGCTTATTGTTTAGTTGAGGTTTGAATCATGATTTTGTAATGAAATGTGATCATTCCAAAGCTAACTCATCAAGAACTCATCAAGAACTCATCAAAGACTCCTAATGTGCCACCTTACCACTCAAGTACACGGAAAGGATGCGACTAAGGATAATTGGGATTCCTTGTTCAATGTAGAACCTTCCTAACCTCAAAATACCTCCCTTTTCTATTAGGATTCATATGGATTGATTTGGAAAAGAAGGTTATGAGGTTTCCTAATCAAAGTTAAAGTCAAATTGGCAACAAATAGGGGATAAGGATTCCTTGCCTTGCAAGGAATCCCAAAAATGCTGCTAGAAGGAGATTCATGGCCAAGGAGGATTTCCTCTTTCTTTTGGATTGTTTTTCCTCTTTTAATTAGGGCTAAGCTAGGGCAGGTTTGAGGCCTATATATAGATGTTATTTTCTTATTGTTAGGACACCCGTTTTTTACTTCTGAGGTGCTAAAACTCTGTCAAAGTTCATACTTCAATTTCTACATAAGTTAGACGCATTTTATTAGTTTTTGAAGCTTTGGATTCAAGTCTTGTACCAAGTTGGACGTGAGGCTTGGAGAAGACGAGTGTTCGAGCCTTTTTTCCTACTCCTTGCTACTCCTTACTATATGTGGTTCTTAATCCCTTATTCTCTTTACGTTTTTTATGAATTCAATTATGTTGTTTATATGTGTGAGTAGTTCCATTAAGGATTGGGGCTGTTTGAAGCCCTAGCCATGTTAGTTTGTACTTAGATTTATAACTCTTGATTGTGATTATTATGCATGACCGAATTTGTTGGATTACTGCACTTCATGAACTCAATTTATGCTTGCGTAGCTACCTTATTTTTGTATAATTGTTGATGTAATTTCTTGACATGCCATAATATCATCATGCAATTTGTAGTATCAAGTTTAAGAGTAGGAATCTTATTCGTAATCTAAACTCATTACCTACTAGAATTACACATCACTTTTCTAGGGATAGTGTAGTGTCATCAAATCTTCTTCATGTTTTATGCATTATCACACACCATTGATAATAGACGTTTAATAGTGGACATCACGCTTTAAACATGAAATCTAAGAGAAGATAATAGGTGTGGAGTGAGCCTTAGCCGGACCCCTGCACGAGCACTTACTTCAGAAACATGCATAGTAATTAGATCAAGGAAATCTAAGGAGAACTATAATTTGTAAAGGTGGATAATAAGCCCTAATTCCTCCTAATCATTCAATCAACTTTCTAATTAAGTTTTCATCGTTTTGCACTTTGTTTTCACCTTATAATTCCGTGCATCATCACTCCAAACAACCCCACCCCCCCCCCCCCCCCCCATTTCATTTTAATTATCTCACTAAAGTCAATTGAACTAAAACAAATTGACATTGTTGAGCAAGTCTCTGTGGGATCGACCTTTGCTTGCATCTTTACTATCATACGTCTTGTGTGCTTACAAAGTTATTACACATAGAGGTGTTTCCTAGTACATCTATTGTGCTTGGTAAATCTCTATCAATGGACGATTATGTTATGGCGTGTTAGTATTTCATGGTTGTGTTGGTTAATGATGTACATATGTTTTCACGTATGTTGAGAATGATAAATTGTGTTTCATTTGAATTGGAATGAAGTGGTTTCTGTATACATGCATGGTTTGGAAAATAGAGGGTAAAGTTGGATGTTTTCAAATTATGTTTTAAAACTATTTCTTTTTGTGCACTCATACGTTTCTTTTAGTTTTGTGACCCTCTAAGGGCATTACATGGGAATCGAGGCTCGGAAGGCTGAAGTATGAACTAGAAACCTTTTTGCGTATCCCTTATCTGACAAGATTTCTAAAGTATGCCTTCATTTTTTTCAGATGAGAGTAAACGCTCGGATGTACTTTTTTCGTGTTTTTTGGTGGGGTCCCTTTCACTTTTAGTCTCCGACAGATATTGCTACCACCATGCCCTTTTGCAGCCTTCGTCTCCACGTGGCGCTGATGCGCCAGAAGCCAACCATCCATTTGTTAATCTGCTTGCAACTTTGTCTTTTGTATCTCTTCATCACAAGGCCTCCTATCAACCCGCTTGTCACCTTCATAAGAGCCTACAAGCATGCTCTGGGAACCAATTTTCAACAACCCTACTTGCAATCCAAAGTCAACAAATAAATAGAAAAAATATATATATTTTTACCTTTTTCTCGAATTTGACGTTCAGCCTCTTTGCCCAGACAGCACTCAAATTCGTTCACAACCAAATAAAAGCTAGAGTTTAAATTTCTTTCTTTGCAACCAAACTTTCTTTCTAGCAGAATAAGGCTACACATTCCCCTCCTTTTGACTGCCATAGCCCGTTAAATAAAGAAAAAACCCTCAAAACGTTAAAATGGAATTCATTTCATTTTTAATGAGATTAATTTTCATTATTGAATGGTTTATGTCTTTGGGTTCAAAAAAGAAACTGTCATCTCTCTTTATGGAATATATTTTGGGGCAAATAAATAGTAACTTGATTACGAACCCAACCATTTTCCTAACACAGAGATAGAGCAAGACAAAAATACCGAAAAACTTGGGAACATAAATTCCAAAAAATGTACATCCCTTAGGATTCCTAAATTTCGAAGCGATGTGCGGGTATTTGTGTAACCCAAAATCACTCAAAAAGTTGGAGTTGCCACGTGATCCATAAATCCCAAATGTCCAAACTGCCCTTAATAATGACATTAACGGCTCACAAAGTAGTAGGCAATATTAGTTCTCCACATAGTATCCTTGAAAAATTAAAAAATAACATATCTATTGTTCGACATTTCCATTATCATTGTGGCGAGCATCTCTCCACATAGTAGTAGCAATATTAGTTCTCCATTCATTAACATTCTTTTATTGTTGGTCTTGAGTTTGATAATTTGGTTCCGTGGCATCTTCTTCATTGACATATAATGATGAGATTCAATATCTTCTTCACTAGGGAACTCATCACAACGACATTTTTTGGGAAGAAAGTTGTGCAATCCTGCTCATAACAATACTAGTTGGGCATGTGTTTTATATAGAAATTGAGGTGAAGTCGTGAGTATTGTGAAATGCAATTTGAATATATCAAATATCCTCTCTATCACATTCCTCAGGGAAGCATGGTGAAGATTAACAATTCAACTAATTTTTCAAGTTCACGACCTTCATCGAAATTCTTGGAGATGATATCGAATACCCCGATATGGAGCTAAGAATGCTGTCGATTTGAAATCCACATTCCACTAAGAAATATTGACCTAATGATATGTGTATATATAGGACAAAAATAAAAAAAAACATAATAAGAGACAAATTTATAAACAATTTAAACCAAAGTTGCATTATGAAATAATAACTGTAAACAAAAAATAGTTCTTGCTTGCAGATATTCTGCAATTTATATCAAAGAAGCCATCAAAAAATCAAAAATCAAGCAACATACAAAATAGAATTCGGTATTTCGACAGGGCTCTTTGAACAAGGTATAAAAAAATATGGTATAGGGGTTTGACAAGGTATAAAAATGGTATAAAAAAGATACCTTGGCACTTCGACAAGGTTCTTCGGTTTTGTTCTTCGACACAGATAAGCAATATAGGGGTAGAGGTAAAATTGGTCAGGATTTGACAGTAGGAAAAATAATCAGATTATTCCATGGTGAAAATTTAAAAGTTGAAATCCTAATTATGAGAAGCAATAACAAAGATTAAGATTGATAAGATATAACTAGTATTGACGAATCCAAATTGATTAGTGTTTGACAATAGTAAAAAGAACAATTATTCTTTGGAGAAAATTCAAAAATTGAAACTCTAATCATTAGAAACCAATACCAAGAAAATTTTTTATATTAAGATAAAATAAAATCAAAATGCATTGACCAGTTCAACAAGGTTCAACGAAACGTTCCACACCAAAATAAAAAGTCACACTCAAATGCCTATGAAAATATTAAGGGTAGAGGTACGATTGTGAATTAACAATGCTATTTATACTTCATACATCCAAATCTACAAAAATCAACCATTAACGAATTCAATAAATGTCAATCTAATTTTGAATACCACTCAACTTTTATCGACTCCTAAAAGTTTTGAATACCTCTCAACTTTCATAGAAATTTTTAAACTCGCTAAAAATCTGAATTGAATACCTCTCAACTTTCGTAGAGTTTTTTTAAAGTTTTAATGACAGGACCGCCCTCGAAAAGGGCATGGTTAACCGTGCCCAGTCCTGCTCCCGTCTGGCAAGACGACTGAAATTCCAAAGTTACCCTCAGTACTTGCCAAACCAGGGATAGCCACACGTGCTTACTCATGCCTTCGCCTCTCTATCAGCCTCGACAACGCGTCACGACCTGGAGGGTCAATAAAAACCAAAAGGTGTGAGTGGACAAAAATAAATTAGCTTATAAATAGTTACGGAAAGACGTTTTTTACCCTCCACGTAAAAACGATGCATGCATACAAAAATCGTTTCGCAGA
>CM064870.1:42491028-42665524 GCA_032719365.1 Prinsepia uniflora | reverse complement strand
AGCCCGAAATCACCTTTTTTGAAAATCCATTTCAACATCCTCAAAGTCACAAATCTCATTTCAAATTCCAAATTCAAACATCAAACAGTGATCAAATCAAAACATACTCAAATCTCGTAAAACGTGCAAATCTGGAGCATTCTCGAAACCGTGTCAAAATCGTAAATAACACTCATATTCCTATTCAAACATTCTTAAAACATGACACACATGATTCATATAAAACCATTCGTTAAACCATCATCAAGCATAAGAGTAACCATAGTCTCGAAATACGTGTAGTTTCGTATGTATAGCAAAAATACTTAAAAATACGGAAATCGAAATCAATCACAACTTATAATCATAATCATAGAAATCATAGAAATATTTATGCATGCATTAAATTTTGAAAGCAACGTCCACTCGCACACCGTTCTTAAAGCTCGGTTTCGAGCCGCACGCATTCCCGTAATTTCCGGTATTTTCCAGAAAACTCGAATCCTTAAAAAACCGTCCCACGCGCCGCCGTGAGTGGCTGCGCGTGACACCCACGCGCCAGCTACAGTAACATCAACAGTCATCGTCCCAACCCGACAAGCCTCAATCCGGTCGAATCAACTCGACTTTTCGAAGAACACCGACTACTGTTCCAGACTTGATTTCGTCGCTTCCTAGCGATTTCTTTAAATTGGTTCACTCAGAAGCTTTGCAGGATCACCAGAAACCGTTCTTTGACCTCAATTGCAAGCTCCAAACCGTCTAAGCATTCCACCCCAACTGGAATCTCACCAGCTGAACTCAAGAACTGTCTGGCCTTTTCCCTTCACCATTTCCTTCACTGTTGATCCCGTTCGACTCGTCTGGACGTCAAGAAGATCAGACTCACCTCTGATTCCATCAATTTTCCGCCTTTGATTTTGGGTTCGTAATTGGAATTTCTAGGCGGGTTCTGTGTTCCTGGGGCCCTTCTCCAGTTTTTCCTTACCATTTTAATTTCTCTACTTCTCTCATTCTCCCCCAGCTCTCACATTTCTCCCAAAACCGCTATTGAGGAGGGCCGAAATAGCAATGGTCCAACAGTCTATGTTTTTCCCATTTCAAACGTCTCAGTGCCATTTGTTCCCCGCACTGCACCACAACCAGCACAACCGTGCTCTTCCTTTTGTCCTGTTCCCACGTTAACTGCATAAACACACAGACCACAACAGTGCTCCAATTCCAACCTCACCCGTGCACACTCAAACGCCTGCCCACTCTGTTTTTCTTACCTCAAAAATGCCAGCCCGTGCACTGCATCTCACCACTCCAGGCACGTTTGTTTCCCACTCGGTCACATAAACAATTCCCTCAGTCCAGTAGCACCCATCACAAGCAAATGGGTTCCATAAACAATTTGCACGCTCAAACACCCACGGCATGGCCGTGCAGGTTGTCTCCCATGGTGGTGAACAGTACCCAGCTGGTACAATGACCAAAATGCCCCAGTTGGCAAATTAACAAAATGCCCTCCGACCTCCGTGACCCGTAACTTGGTCATTCGGACTCCGATCGACGCATGCCGCCTGCCAACGGACTCAGGGCATCGAGACCTTCCTAACAGTCCTTGGCCCTCGGCCATCGGACCCCCCGATCAAAAAGTCAACATTTTCCCTTATTTCGTCCAAATTACGAAAATGCCCTTGGGCTTCCGAAGGTCATAACTTTCACCTCGAACGTCGAAATCGAACATGTCACCTGTCTATGAACTCGTGACGTCCCAAACTGCGTCACGGTCATTGGTCAAAGTCCATTTGACAACCCGAATAAAAAGTCAACGTTTTACCCACGACTTGGGGCAAAACGGTCATTTTGCATCGTTCGTCCGATTTCCCCCAACTAATCACTGATTAACCCTGCTAATCATGATTAGTTGCAAATCTAATCCTGAATTCCAGGATGGGTCGTTACATTTAAAAGATCTGAATTCAATACCTTGTGACTTATACAAACTCTCTATAACTAAATTGAATACACATAGAATTAGACATCAACAAAAACTCTATCAAAGTTGTCCAAATTCTATATTCGATGCACCCTTAAATCAGTTGCGTTTGTATTTGAGCTCTATACATTTTGTAATCTTTTCATTATTAATGGATATTTTTACTTGGGCTCTAACCAAAAAAAAGATTGGATAATATCTATACATTTTATTTTTCAGTTGGGAATTTTAACTAGCAAAATCCCGAATCTTTGAGAGAATGGATTCACTGTAGGAGTGTAGGAGGGAGGTAAATAGATGACCTATTCAATTAAGTGACAAGACACACCTGTTATGTCTTGAACGGCCACTAGTATATATACTCGACTAGCCCACCACCAGCGCCAACAAGTTCTAATTCTAATTTCAAAAGGCACTTCCATGGCCATCTCATCTACACAGCAAGTGTTCCTTTTGCTTTTACCTTTACTAGTAGCTACTAGCTAGTGGGTGCATATGCGCAACATATTCATGTCGTCTGACTATATCTGCCATGGAAGTGCTGCTTACCTACCTTCTACTTACATTCAACAATTTTATGGCCACATTTTGTTTGGTGGAAAAATGTAAAATTCATTAAGATAGGGACACAAGAAAATTCTAAACGTTAAAATCCAACTCAAAACATTACACAGAAAAACTAAAAATATAAAACATAAAAATAAAACAAACAAGTCCAAACAACAATCGCCGCCACCAAAACAAAAACCCTAGATGCTAAAGGAGCCACCACCAACTGCCACCGCCTAGCATCCAGCCAGCACAGAAGGTCACAATTCAATCTGGAACCAAGGAGATAAATTAGTAGAGCATGCTTTGAAGAAACATGGCCACAAAGGATCATCATACTCAGGCGGTCAGTTAGGTCAAGATAGATTGATAGATAGCTGAAAATTGGGAAATGCAATGCTAGCACCAAGCGGAGTAGCCAAGAGAGACATCCATAAAGATTTGTAGGTAATGAATTTGGGGAAGTGGAACGATGTAGGAAAAATGGTGGGATGTGGAGAAAGAAGGAATGGGAGTGGGGTATTGAGCAAACAAAGGGTAGAAAGGAAAACAATAGAGAAGAAAAGAAGTAAAACTAGCCATGAAGACTAGTCATTGGCGAAGAATACCGAGATAGAAAAAATCTCATTTCCAAAGATTCGCCTCGAGCACCATGCATCACCACCGATACCGCACGTCGATGCCAAGGTTGACGGAGGAGAGGGATGTAGTGAGAAAACGGCCACCCGGAAAGGAGAGGAGGGGTTACCGGCGGTGAGGGAAGAAGGAAAACAGGTAGGGAAAGGATGGGGGAGGTGGAAGATTGCTCCAGATCTACCATCAGGAGTTGGAGATCAAAGAAACTCCCACTCCAGGCGGCTAGGGTTTGTTCTGAAAGGGAGACGGTAGAGGAAAAGTAGAGAAAAGAAGTTAGAGAGAGGAAGTTTTATGGCCACATTTAAGCGTCCGTCCCATGAGATTTTACTGAATTATTTGAAGGATTATACATAGGAAAAAAATTAATTCAATTCAAATGAATTCAATTCCCTCATAACATATAATAGGATTAGAATAGGTAAGTTTCCTAGCATTTATCTCTAATCCTCTTCTAATGAAACCAATTTCCATTTTTGCATCAATTTTGTGAAGCAGAATTGGAGGTGTGTGGTTGTTCATGTTTACTGTGAGTGTAACTAGATTGCTGAGCATCTGGCTAATTTGGTTTATGGTGCTGTGTTTGGTTTGGGCAGTTCT
Source organism: Prinsepia uniflora (assembly GCA_032719365.1). NCBI lineage: Eukaryota > Viridiplantae > Streptophyta > Magnoliopsida > Rosales > Rosaceae > Prinsepia > Prinsepia uniflora. The sequence goes on along the minus strand of CM064870.1, from coordinate 42,661,779 downwards.
CTGCTTCGCCTCCTAGTGTTGCAGAGCTCCTCTTGGAGGATATAATGGGTTCTGGTTTCCCCATATTGGTTTTGTAGCTTCTTTACTGTGTTTTATTTGTGATTCTTGCTTTCACCGGATTAAAAAAAAAATATATATATATATATATATATATATATATATATATATATAGATGTCAACTTCTAGTTAATTTGTAAGTTTAAGGTAGAAGATGGATGGATAAACTATGAATAAAATTTATCTTATTCATTTCTTATTAAAATAGTAAGATTAGGATGATCAATAATCCTTTTTTTTTTAATCCTTTCCACTTACACAACACATACGTACATTTCTTCCTTTAACGTACATTTAATTTAGTTACTTATCCTATCCAAATTCATCATACATAAAAATCTAGAAACAAATCCTAATCTTCTGTGACTCAAGACATAATAAAAATGGATGGATGAATGAGGTAGTGTCAAAAGGCACATTAGTGCTTATTCAGTACGAGTCTTGCATGTTCTTCATGCTAGCTAGCTTCTTTTTACTTATTTAATTATTCCAAACTGGCAGATCGACTGAATATTGCCGTGAATGAATCCAAGTTCATCTTCATCTTAGATTAATAAAGTATGAGACGGAGAGGGAGGTGATGATGGCTAGCGCATACAGGGGGGGTTGCAGCAATTAGTGGCACTTTTGGCTAAATGGCCAACCACGACATAATTAAGCATAAGATCGAGCATTAAAGCATTAAAGCACAACTCTGTGAAACAAAAATAAAACTCATTCTCGTTATGCGGAAATAGAGTTGTTGTACTGAGTTCATAAATAAAAACAGTCATTAATTATTATTTTAATTAGAGTCATCGTGGGTTTACCAATTAATTACCACTCACGTACGTCCAAAACAAAAACCAAAAACAAAGAGATGCATTGAATGTAGACACTTTTATCCAGCGAAGTGGGAGATAGTCGGGGTTCCAAGTTTCATCATGAGAATGACTGAATGAGTTTCACACCGGCCACTTACGCTAATGCTAAAGTTCTTAATCACTCATGATGTCTTAAAACCTTAATAAACGCACTAATTAATTGGATTCAAGTTTTAACTACCATTTTTTGGGTCAAAGTTTCAACTAGCATTCATGACGACCATTTAGGAGAAAGTTGAATTAATAAATTTTGGACAACAACGCGTACGTACCTTTTACGTTTTGATGTATGGATTGGAGAAAATGTTCAAAAATCAATTAGTTGTGTTCACACCTGAAAAAAAAAAAAAACTCTCTAGGCCCAAGATATCGGCTCACGGAATTAAAAGTCAAAACACACACAAGCTTAACCCGGCGAGCTCGAACTTGGAGAGCAAGTAAGTTTGGACGGTGCTGACAGAGAAAACGAAGAAAAATGAGACAAGGGGGAGTGTTCCAACATGATAAACGGAAAAAAAGGGATCCATTGGGAAACCATAATATGCAAGTGGCAAGCTGATTCAACACCTATAAATAGAGAAAGCAACCCAACTTCTCAAAACACAGCAAAACAACCAACCAATCTCAGCAAATCGATCACCATCAGCTTCTAACCTATGAACACATTTATCAAAGGTTTCATGGTTTAAAATAGCTCGCCATTGTGGCAAAAACTGCTCCTTCGAACTTGGAAATCAGGATGCAACTTCTCTCTCGCTATCTCTTCCTCAGTCCGTACACAAGGATAACGTCACAGAGGCATGAACAACTATTAAGAGGCATATATTAGCTATGACATTTAAAGCGTTGTACAATACGCTATCCTAGTGCTTTACTCCGATACCAAGCTGACAAGACCCATCCTGATCCCCCTGGGACCACCTGGGGATGTGCCCTACTCCCGTCTAACAACAACCCAAAAGAATGCCGAAAATACCCTTAACGGGTTTTAAATTCAAATAAAGTTAAACGTAACCAAATTAGGGTTCTACATTGTCAGAACAGGGATAATGCAGTACAAAAATGCGAGCACAAATGTCAGATTACAAAACCAGTGCTCAACCTACCCGGAATGGGTTTTCAGCTGCGCAACGATAAACTACTCTGCCTCGGCTTCTGAATCAGTTTCTACCTTGGTGTCAAGACCTAGAATGGTCAAGAAAACAATGAAAGTGTGAGTGGGCAAAAAAAACAATAGTTCAAAATCATTTATAAGATAATAGAATACTGTTTTTCCCCTCCGCTTTCAAACATGCTTCCATTCAAGTCAAACCATAGGGAATCATAACTGAATCGTAAAATCATATAATCACATGTAATAGAATATATATATATATATATAACCATCATAATAGTGCACCGTATATCCCGACCCTGACATCTCAGATGTCTAACGTCCCAGACGTCCCACCGTATATCCCAGATGTCTAATGCAATCCTGATCGTGAGCCTCTCTACAGTTTCTTATGTAGAGCGGCCCTTATCAGGAAATGCGCCGTGACCACTCCAAGGTACCAAGTGTCTGGATCGGAGGAGACAACAATCCAAAAGGTCAGTCTGTACAGTGCAATAGTATAACCAATGAAGTCCCTATTTTATTCCAAAACCAAACCATAATATCCAGACGGGTCTTATGCCCAAAACAACGTAATACTTATAAATCATCAATGAATAATATCCAGAGTAATTCAAATCCAATCATATAGTAATATAGTGAAAACAGTTATGCATGCAATCCATTTAGAAATCAAAAGCCCACTCATACACGGTCCTCGCTGGGCAATCGAACTGTCTAAACCTGTTCCGAAACTAAGTCACAGTCTCCGGCCTATCCAAAACATATCCAAAGGTCACTAACGGACACTATAAGTTCATACTTAAAACCCTTGAACATTCCCAGCCCCGAAATGCGTCCCGAACACGATTCCCAATGCTTTAAACCCCAACTTGACTTATAAAATGATCTCTGATCGACTCGAAACCACCACCATTGGATCCAGATCGTTGAAACCTTTAAAATGACATTGGTCCCACCTCGAGATAAACGCTCACGCGCGAGTCAACGGACTCTGGTTAAAAGTCAACGTTAACGTCACGTCAACGGTCAATGCTAACGTCAGCATGACGTCATCCTTACAACTGTCAGACCTGATAGGTGCTACGTGTCAACAACCGATTGGTCCACATCACTAACATGTTAGTGACACGTGGCACCCTCTGATTGATCCACGTCACTGACATGTTAGTGTTGACTAGGCACTGACATGTGACACGTGTCATCCTCATATTAGGCCACGTTTTTTTATAACTTGACAGGGTTGATGACGTCAGATAATGATGTCATCACCCCTAACCTCTAGCCAGATCCCTGTAAACGGGTTGCCTAGACTCGCAACCCGACCCGGCCCTAAAACCCTTATTTCTCAACCATTTTTGTCTTGGTTTCTTCCTATGCACTCGTCTCAACCCCAGCAATCAATCCCTCTAATCAAAAACATGAAAAACGGACTAAAATTATACCTTGGATCGATGAACAGTAGACGGGAATTTCAACTTGTTTTCTGGTCAACTCCAGCCACCTTCTTCCACGAAATCAAGCCCCTGAGATCGCCTAAGTCCCTAGAACACGTTAGGGTCCATTAAATCGATCAACAAACGTCGAAAACGCAATTCATATTTTTGGGCCAAAAACACGGTTTCAGGTTCTTATCTCAGCTGTGTCCGCCGACGTGCTAGCTCTTCCTTCAGCCGTCTTCCTCGTCTTCTCACTCTCACTCTCACTTAGTCTCCTTGATGGACATAGGAGATGATGAAGAAATAGTATGGTGAGGTGGTGAGGTTTTCTTGAGTTTTGAGTGTGTTTACTTGTTTAGGATTAATGAAGATAATGAAAATGATAGAATGGTGAAGGATGATGCATTGAACCCTAATCAGATCCAAAACTATAGGGATATGCACCAATGGGATGAGTGACACTTTTCACTCAACCAAGGGGTCCTACTAAGATATTTTATCCAATCAAAATCAGTCAAGTGTTTAAAATCTCGAGAATCATGAATAGTGCTATTTTTGCTTCCGTGACCATAACTTTTTCGTTCGATGTCCGATTTCGACGTGCTGCCTGTCTACGCACTCGTGGCGTATCGATCTACGTCACGGTCATTGGTCAAAGTCCAAAAGGTAACCTGAGTCAAAAGTGAACATTTTCCCCCCACCAAGGGAAAAATGGTCATTTTACATTAAATTTCCAAAATTACAAATTAAATAAGGTTCGAGTTGTTATAATCTACGCACCTTTCAAAATTTCGTCCTCGAAATTCACTCAAATAAATTTGGATACTGTTCCCTCATATGAGCCTCTAGCTGCCACGTGGTTTCTTCCACGTCATGGTTCCTCCACAATACATTCACCAAAGGAATTGTCTTGTTCCTCAAAACCTTGTCCTTCCAATCCAAAATCTGTACTGGTTGCTCCTCGAAACTCAAGTCGGACATAAGTTCCAATGGTTGTTCTAGTAAGACATATGATTCCTCACAGACGTACTTCTGAAGCATTGATACATGGCACACATCATGCACTCTGGCAAGTTCTTGAGGTATAGTCAACCGGTACCCTACCGAACCAATCCTCTCGGTAATCTCATACGGTCTAATGTAACGGGGACTGAGTTTTCCATGTCGATCCTGCGCTGCCTTCAACCTTTTCTTGATGATCCGGACCTTCTCTTGGGTCATATCCATAAGATCTGACATCAAAGTTGCCCTCTCGCCTACCTCAGTTCAATAAACCGGCGTCCTGCACTGCCGACCATATAGTGCCTCATAAGGTGTCATCCCAATACTCGCCTGATAACTATTGTTGTAAGAAAACTCCATTAAAGGCAAGAGCGTATCCCATGAATCCTGAAACTGCAGCACACAAGCTCTCATCATGTCCTCCAATGTCTAAATAGTCCTCTCAGACTGACTGTCCGTCTGCAGATGAAAAGCCATGCTAAAGTGTAAGTTCGTACCAAGAGATTTATGTAGACTCCGCAAATTTTTGTAGCTCTCATCATGAAATTGCATGTCTTATTGGAACAACCGTTGGACTTAGGACCGACTTGAGTTTTGAGGAGCAACCAGTACAGATTTTGGATCAGAAGGACAAGGTTTTGAGGAACAAGACGATTCCTTTGGTGAAACCGCAGCTATATAGGTAGTCATGAAATGTAGAGAACATAAAATACGCAAACAGTATTGTATGTATAATGAACGGGTTATAGGAAAATAAGTAAAGAAGTTAAAGAGTATAACCAAGAATATGCAAGGTAGATCACGACAATGATATGCAAACACACAAGTTCAAACACGTACAAATCACTGCAACACATAAAAGTCTAGATGAAGGATGGTGTGAATGCATAAGTGGGAAATCGTTAGAACCTGCATAAGGCATAAGAGTTACGTGACAGTGCATGAAAAGAATGGCCTCCACCTTTGATCTCACTTCCCTAGATTCACTTAGTCATAGGGGGTCTGGTGATGAAATCCGAGCAACATGAAACTGCATGGAGGGTATGCAATCTACCAATACAATAGATAGACTCTTAGAGTGACATGAATAACCTGTTCATTATACATACAATGATGTTTGCGTATTTTCTGTCCTCTACATTTCATGACTACCTCTCTCGCTTGCCTATTTTTCTTATCTATTGTCGTGATTAGAATATGACTCTCACATTGTATATTTGTTGCATCTTACGTTCCTATGCATGACCAAGCCAAAGCTATTAATTCCAACTTTCAGATCTCCACGCTTTGCTAATTCCAATACACATCCTAAATTGGGAGGTGAGTTAAGGGAAATAAAGTTTGAGAATTCAACCTTAGAACCCATCTTGGAACCTACTTTTTAGGAAGGTTACGAATTTGAGTCCTCTTCTTCCCCTAAACACCAACTTGAAAGTGAACCCAAAACTAAGATGGCCAACAATGAACGTAAGTCTCTTGCTTAACGTACTTGCTCAACAGAGTGGAGCATAGGGCCGTCCTACATTGTTTTTCCTCTACCCAAGGAAAACAAAACGGACATTGAGCTTAAGAGTGGTTTTCTTCATCGACTCCCAACCTAATATGGGTTACCCAATGAGGATCCGAATAAGTCTGAGTTCGTCCTCGGCGCTTTTTTCCAAGGGGGGCTTATTATAAACACCTTAGAACTTTCCAATTTGTGTGCGATATCATGAAACCAAGTGATGCTGACGATGAACTTCTGCAACTTAAGGCCTTTCCCTTCTCTTTGGCGGATAGGGCCCAATCTTAGCTCATGGATTTGCCTGCAAATCATATCACTACTTGGCAACAACTTGCGGACTTGTTTTTGCCAAGTACTTTCCCGCTTCTATGATCACATCAAATAGGGGAGAGATAACATCCATTACCCAAGCACCATATGAAACCTTTGGTTCATACTACGATCGTTTGAAGGTCTTTTGTTCTACTTGTTCTTCACATGGTTTATTGGAGACTAACCTAATTGTGACGACCCGGAAATTCAAAAAAGGAAAAATTGGAAAAATTGGAAAGAAATGACGATTTTACCCTTGGTTTCGAGGGTCGAAATTTGACTTTTTGATCGAGTCCTTGTTTGGACATTCCGAAAGGACCGTTGGATAGGTCTCGGGACGCTGAATCCGTAGACAGGCGACATGTGTCAATCGGAGGTCGGGTGTGAAAGTTACGGGTCTGCGAAGGCTAGGGGCATTTTGGTAATTAGCCAAGGAAGGGGAAAATGGTAATTTAGGGCAGCAGGGTAAATTGGGCGGTTAATTGGCTGATTCAGTCGTGATTGGTGACTCATTAGGCTCAGTAAGTGACATCTGTCACTTTAAGGGAACACTTAGTGGCAACTGTGAGCGGTGGGATAAATTGTTTAAATCTTTGTGTGTGTGTGTGTGTGTGTGTGTGTGTGTGTGTGTTTTTGAAAAACAGAGACCATGACCTTGCTTGATCGATCTTCCCAGCAACCAAAACCAATTGAGACTGATGCAATTGAGAGTGAAATTGTGAGGAAATATAGAGAAGAAAAGGGGAAGAAAACCCTAGAGAAACCTAAACCCAAAACCCATGAAAATTCAAATTGATTAAGTTCCAAATTTGAAACCAGGGACCACGATTTTTGAAATTGACCTTGGATTTAGGTTATTGATCTCAAACCGAGTCGAACCCAATTAAACTTGAAGGGAATTGAGGTTGTTTTGGGCTAGAACAGAGGGGAGGAAGACTTTGAATTTTCGAGCTTGAGTCGGGAAATTGGAGACATGGAACGATGCAATTGTGTTGGAAACATGGTTAATAGAATCCCACGAAGCTTCCTGATGCATCAATTGAAAGAAAACAATCGAGTTTGAATGAGTTGGGACGATGAACAGTGTACGACAGTTCTTCGAATTCGAGTTCAAATCGAATGGATTGAAGTAAGGTTCCATGTAATTGAATTTATAGATCCTTAATTAAGTCTATTTCGATGCAAATGGACGTTTGAATTGTTGAAAAAGATGTCAAATTAATGGAGAACTAAACAGGTCATGTCGCGGGTCGCAGGGATCCATTTGTAGGACAGTCGGGTGAGGACGATGCACTGTAGCATCACTGTGCACGGCGCGTGGGTTTCACGCGCAACCACTCAAAGCAGTGAGTGAGAGCATGTGGGCACGATTCCCAAGGTGAGGTCAACATGAATTTTTTTCTAATGTAACGAACATTTTAGCATTGGTTTCGAGTCAATCAGACACCGTTTCATTATTGTTTCGAGGGTCCGAAGGTTTATGTTAAGTTTTTAATTCGTCATTAATTCCCGAAAAATTATGGGAAATTAATATGATGTTAATTAAGTCATTAGTGACCCTTAATGATGATTTTGGACAGGATTCGAGATTTCTGGAAAGTACCAAAAATTACAAAAACGCGTGTAGCTCGAAAAGCGAGTGGTTTGGACGGCTTATGAGTGGACGTTTGTTTTATAAACCATTATGCATGCATAGTTAAATGTTTTACATGATTGATTGCATGATTTGAAATGCAATGATGTCATGGTGATTTGGCATGATTACTTGTGATTTAATGATTATTTTAATCGGTCTTTCGGGCACGTTTTATGAGAAATGTGCAAATGATATTTTGGGTTAGGCTTGGAGTCAAAATGGTTTCAAAAAGGATATTTTGACTTAATTGGTGAGTCAAGGATGATTTCGGGATTATTTGAATGTTTTCAAATGAGATTTTACAGATTTACGTGTAAATGACATTTGGGCTTGAGACCTGGTCGAGAATGATTTTGACTTGGTTTGAAGTCAAAGGTTTGATTGAAATGTTTTGGGATGTAATCCCGGGATGGTTTTCATTGTGATTGTGAGTGCCTAGACGGTCGAAGCTAAGGGATTACCCAGACGACCGGAGATTGGGGGAATATGATTGTGAGTTGTTTTTACGGTAAGCCAACTTCTCGGGTGCGACTGAGCTTGGATGTACCACTCGGATGTGTCTGAGCCTGGGGATGTGTTCGCCCAGATGTGACTAAGCTCGAGGGTTGAGCCCAGATGTGTCTGATCCCGAGAATGTGGCTGGACGGTTGCCTACGTGTAGCGTGGACGTGATTATGTGACTAATTGTGCATTTGTGAATAGTGTTATTTGATGTTGATTTTGATTGCGTACTGGTATTGAGTACAGAGTTTTGATCATTCTTTACCTACTGGTATTGAGTACGGGTTTTGGTCTTTGTGGTCAGGTTATTGTTTTCATATGTTTGGCTTGAGAGCCGGGATTTGATACGTTTCATGTGATTTGGCTAGAAAGCCCGGTGATTATTATTCATATGTTTTACCCTATGCATGCATGGTTTGATAAACTGGAGGGTAAATGATGTATTTTGATAAATGTATTTTTAAATGATATTATTTTTGTCCACTCACACCTTTCCTGTTTTGATGACCTTCCAGGCCGTGACACGACGTTCGGGGCTGATCGAGAGGCGGAGGCATGAGCGGAAATTAGTGCAGTTATCCCTTGTCTGACAGGTGCTGAGGGGTAGTTTCGGGACTTCAGTTGACTTGTCAGAAGGGAGAAGGACCGGGCACGGTTATCAAAGTCCAGTTAGGACGGGTCCTGTCACTAATGAATTACTTCTATGATGGTCTCAAACCCATGGACCGAGACCTTCTTGATGCAGCTTCACATGGGGTATTTATGGACTTAGATGAGCCCAAAGCCAGACAGTTACTCAAGAGTAGGGCCACCAATGATGCCCACTATAGCATGTCTCACAAGAAGGGGATAAGTGTACTTAATTCCAAGGGTGCCTCAGATGAAAAGATTGAAAAGCTCCAATCTATGGTTGAATAAGTTTTGGAAATAGAAGCCAAAAGAGCTATGCAACCTAAGGGACCTATATGTGGCGTGTTCCATTTGGATGGACACCTAAGTGATCAATACTGTTAGGACCGGCCCCGAATCCCCTGGGATTAAAGTGGGACCCGCCTGATCCCGTCTGACACCACATGTCAGACCAGGGAAAATTCTATCTCTGCCCTCGGCGGGGCTATCAGAGTGCATCAGGATCGTAAGAGGAGGGGAGTGATATCTCGTCTCTGCTACAGCCCGCATCCACTATCAACATGAAGGGCATTAAAACACGAAAACTGTGAGTGGACAATTTAAACTTTTCATTTAAAAACACTTTCGCTTAAAGACATTTATGCCCTCCATAAAAGCATATGTATGCATTCAAAAACATTTATCAAACATTCATAAAATCATTTGAAAACATTCTCAAAATCATTCAAGGGTTCATGCCCGGTTCCCATAAACCGTCATGACCCATAAATTCATTTGGGTCCTCGATCCGAAATCATAACTCAAACCCGTAGGTCAAATCACTAGGGACTCAGCTTAAAACCATTCTCAAAATACCACAAACGGGGGCTCCGTCCCAAATCAATTTCACAATTTCAAATACGGGGGTCTCCGCCCCAAATCACTTTCTGAAACACAAAACACAGGGTCTCCGCCCTCAAATCTCGTATACGGGGTCGCAGCCCCAAATCACTTTTCCATAAAAACTCATACGTACCGTCATACGTATAACCCATCCGCGGCACTTCCGAGAAGATGGCAACTCAGGGCACACAGCCCCTAGGGAACACATCCCCGAAATAGTCACGATGTCAAATCTATACTAGTATGCACACTACTCGGGGTCTCACTCAGAGTCTTCTCCCAGGAATCTCCATCTGGGAGGCTCAATCAATGGATCTAGTCCGAGCTCTCTCTCTGGACCTAGTCCACACATCTCTCCGGAATCTGGTCCGGGACCACATCATAAGTAACCTCCACTCTTGGAACGGGATCCCTATGGGGATACCCACTCTGGTCTGTGGATCGTGACTCTCCAGGTCGACGCTGGAGGAGACCATATAATCATATGGAGGGTTCATTCATTTTAAAATACTTTCTTTCTTTCTCAAAACTCATTTCTCAACTGGGTCTCATACCCGATTCATCTCAACGGGATTCCTCGAATCCGATTCAAATCAGTTTCACAGGCCTCGGCCCAAATCCACAGTTCAATAGGGTCTCATGCCCGAATTCTCCTTTCATAAATAGAACTGGGACTCAAGCCCGATGTTACAATCAATAGGGCCTCAAGCCCGATGTTACAATCAATAGGGCCTCAAGACCGATACCACGACTAACTGTGCCCTAAGCCCGAACCATAAAGCAACGGGACCTCACGTCCGATTTCACAACCAACGAGGCCTTAAGCCCGAAATCTCAACTAAATGGGTCTCAGGCCCGATATCATAAATCAACAGGACATCAAGCCCGATAGTACCACTAACTAGGCCTCAAACCCGAGTCGTAAACCAACTGGACCCTCGGTCCGATCGTATGGCTCAAATGGACCCTAGGTCCGATTCCTCGTCAAATCAAATGGACTCCAAGTCCGAGAGTTTGTAAATAAATTGGGTCTCATTCCAAAGTTCATGTTTCCAAATCCAAAATCCGTTTATTAAACGCTCGTTGAAAACCTAGAACGTATACGCATCGTATAAAATCAGAAATCTCGAAATACGTGTAAATACGTAAATCCTAGGCTACCACAAACAAATGCACTCATGGAAACATAAAATAAGTATTGAAAGCATTTATAAACATTTATGCATGCATCGAATTCGAAAGAAAGGTCCACTCACAGACAGTCCGAAGCCGCGCCTCGATACGCGAGCCATAATCGTCTCCCGGGTCAAACATCGCCTCCGGGATTCCCGAACCTATCCAAATTAATTTAGATTGTTATTAACTACTTATATAACCCCTCACTAAAGCCCCGTAATTTTCCGGAATTTCTAACTATTTTTAAACTCGAACCTAAACCTTCGGACAGCCCGAACTATATCGAAAAGATGTCCGATTAACACGAAACCAGTCCCAAAATGTTCGTTACATCGAATAGATGATTTCGTATGTTGAACACATACCCAAAAACCCTAGCACGCGCCATCACGTGCCCCTGGAAGTTGCCTGCCCGTGGGCCCACGCGCCGGCTGCTGTAGATCGTCATCAAGCTCTCGCCGCCGGTCAGGGCCGGCCGGTCCGGTCCAACCCCTGCAACTAGACCGGCATGACCGGTCCAGGCCATTTTCTTCCTATTTTCCGGCCTGTTTTCCTCCATTTCAATCCCTAAATTCTTCTTTTCTCATTTCCTATCTAACCCAATCCTTAAAACTAACTAAAACCATCAAAATCTCATGGTTTAATTTTGAACCTCACGGTTCATTTTTCCCGATCAGCCTACACGGCTGCTCAGCCCAAACCACCACCCAAAACCTCCCTAACATCTTCTAACTAACTCACTAACTCCATCCTAATCATCTAAAACAACCTAAAACCTTAAATCGGAATAAAAAGGGAGATTTGGGTAAACCGAGTACCTCTCGGTTTTCCTGGCCGCCGTGCACGGCTGTGCTTCCCTGGCCGGCCACCATGTCCTCTCCGTCTTCTCTTCCTTCTCTGGTCTCTCAGTTATGATCACAGGGTTGGAGGGTTGGATTTGGGGAGAATGGATGGATCAGGTTGTTTGGGAACAAAGAAAATGAAAATGCACGGAAAGGATGGATGCATGAATGCAAAATGATGCCCAGTGGATGAGTGACACTTGTCACTCATCCATTGGTCCTGGGAATAAAAATCTGGGCCCCACTTAAGTCCAAAAGGTCCTCGTCTCGAAATTCGTGCAATAGTACTTTCGTACTTCCGTGAACTGTAACTTCTCCGTCGAACGTCCGAATTCGACGTGCCGCCTGTCTACGGATTCGTATCATCGTGATCTACGTAACGGTGCTTGGCACTAGGCCATCGGACCTCCTGGTCAAAAAGTCAACTTTTGACCTTTTTTCCCAAAATTACCAAAATGCCCCTAAACTTCCGAACGTCATAACTTCCTCCTCGGACGTCGGAATCGAGCGTGCCACCTGTCTATGAACTTGTGAAGTCACGACCTACGTCACGATCATTGGCCCAAGTCCAATTGATCGTCTGAAAGAAAAGTCAATGATTTGCCCATTCTAGGGGCAAAATCGTCATTTCCCCCGAACGTCCGCTAAGCCTTGTCTAATCCGCGATTAGTCTTGCTAATCCGTCATTAATCCTTATTAATTCCGCTAATTCGGGACGGGTCATCACAAATACCCTCAAGTTACAAACCCCAAATGATGGCATGGAGCATGCCAATACCTTAGGAGGATATCAAGTGGGCCAACGGTTCACTAACTTTAACAACTATGGACAAGACAACCGTGATCATCTAGGATTCAAGTGGAGCAGCAATGAAGGATGTTTGAACCCTCCAGCTCAACACCAACAAGGGTACTCACGACAACAATTCATGCCATGATCGTTGATGCCTCATCAATCTATGGGTATGAAACAAGCACCTCTGGTTCATCAATCCATGTTCGCACAATTATCCACTTGAACTCAAGTCCTTCTAGACAGCCAAAATCAAACAAAAGAGACGTTGAACACTCATGGTCGTGACATTTCTAAAATGAAGAAGCAAATTGGTCAGATTGTTGATTTCATGGGACAAGTCAAAGATACGGGGAAGTTGCCTTCACAAATCGTTCCCAACCCAAAGAACAATGCTTTTGAGCATGCTAGTTATGTTACAACTCAAAGTGGGAAGGTTTTGCATAACCCTATGCCGAAGCAAGACCCGAAATCAAGTTCTATGGATGCTAGGAAGGAAAGTGACGAATTTGTTCAGAATGAGTATGATAAGATCACCATTCGGGACAAGGAAGTGGCACCAATGCCAACACCATCTAGTCACGACAAAGGTAAAAATCCTATCTCTTCAAATTCTATTCCTACTAACACCTTGTTGTCTCAAGCAGATTTGTAAAAACTAAGAAGGATGAGAAGTATGAAGAGATCCTCGACATATTTCGAAAGGTACAAGTTAACTTGCCATTAATTGAATGTATCAAACAAGTGTCGGCTTATACCAAGTTCCTCAAGGAGTTATGCACTCAAAGGCGACAAACAATAGAGAAAGAAGTGGTTAAGGTAAATGAAACTGTTTATGCAGTTATCCAACGAAAACTGCCACCAAAATTGAAAGATCCCAGGAGCTTTTCAGTTCCCTGCGTAATAGGTAACAAGTCCTTTGATAATGTTATGCTAGATTTAGGTGCATCAATCAATTTTATGCCATACCATATATATGCATCAATGAATCTCAAAGAATAAAAGAACGACAATGTGATTATTCAATTAGTAGGTCGTTCTCACGCAAATCCAAGGGGATATGTAGAAGATGTTCTTGTGCAGGTCAATCAGCTTATCTTTTATGCTGAATTTTATGTACTAGACATGAATGAGATTCCTTTTGACAACACACCATTGCTTTTGGGACGTCCATTCATGAGGACTGCAAGAACAAAGATAGATGTCCATAATGATCTTCTATCCATGGAATTCGATGGGGAGATGATTGAGTTCAACATATTCAAAATTATGAGGTATCCTACTACTAGTGTTAATGTTTGCTTTGCTATTGACATTGTTGAATCTATGTCGCATGAACACTTGAACCATATACAGGATGATGAACTCGAAATAACCATTCAAGAAGGAGCATGACTGACCCAATTCGGGACTGAAGTCCTTTTCGATGCACTAATTAAGGTCCATGAACCCAGAATCCTTGAATCAGTCATGACCCTAAATGATATGCCGAGATATGTAAGTCCTCCTCCTCCAATTCCAATTACTTTTGGTATTAATAAAATGCTTCCTTCTGCTGTCCAAGCCCCTGAACTAGAACTTATGGTACTTCTGGAACATTTAAAGTACGCATTCCTTGGAGATAATGACACCGCACCAGTCATTGTTTCTTCAACTCTGAAACCTGATCAAGAGACAAAACTTCTGATTGTACTCAAGAAGTACAAGGCCACGATTGGATGAACACTTGCAGACATTAAAAGAATCAACCCTTCCACTTGTGTTCATCGTATCCTTCTTGAAGATGATACCAAACCCACTCGAGAAGCACAAAGATGACACCGCACCAGCCTTATGATTGTGGTGTTATTTACCCTATTTCAGATAGACGTTGGATTTCTAATGTGTAGGTTGTTCCAAAGAAATATGGAATCACTGTAGTATAGAATGCCAAGAATGAATTAGTGCCTCAACGAACCATCACCAGACATAGAGTTTGCATCGATTACTGGAAACTCAATGCCACCACAAGGAAATACCACTTTCCTTTGCCCTTCATTGACGAAATGCTTGAGAGACTCACAGGACACTCCCACTATTGCTTCCTTGATGGATACTCTGGATACAACCAAATAAGGATCGCTTAGAAAGATCAAGAGAAAACCACTTTCGCATGCCCTTTTGGTACATTAGCTTACATAAGGATGCCATTCGGTTTGTACAATGCACCAGGTACTTTTCAACAATGTATGTTTTCCATATTCTCTGATTATGTAGAAAATATTATTGAAGTATTCATGGATGACTTTAGTACATTCGGAAATAGTTTTGATGCATGCTTAGAAAACCTTGAACTTATATTGCAAAGATGTGTCGATTCTAGGCTAGTACTTAATTGGGAGAAATGTCACTTCATGGTAACTCAAGGGATAGTTTTAGGCATTTTTCATCGGCTAAACGCGTAGAGGTTGATAGAGCTAAAGTAGATCTTTTACGGTACTTACCCTCTCCCACTTCAGTGAGAGAGATTCATTCATTCCTTGGACAAGTAGGTTTCTACCGGTGATTCATCAAACACTTCTCATCAATTTCTAGACCCCTATGTTGTTTACTCCAAAAGGAAACCACCTTTGTGTTCAGTGTCGAGTGCCAAGATGCCTTTGATAAGCTAAAGGAGTTGCTCACCAGTGCCCCTATCTTATGTGCCCCAGATTGGTCTTTACCATTCGAGCTCATGTGCGATGCCTCTAACTATGCAGTAGGAGTTGTCTTAGGAAAAAGAAAGGACAAGAAGCCCTACGTCATTTACTATGCCTTTAGGACATTGGATGAAGCTCAAAAAAACTACACAACCACTGAAAATGAACTACTTTCGGTAATGTTTGCTCTTGATAAGTTTCATCCTTACTTACTTCAATCCAAACTTATTATGTATACAGATCATGTTGCTTTGAAGTATCTGATGACCAAGAAGGATGTGAAACCAAGACTTATTTGATGGATCCTTTTGCTCCAAGAATTCAATATTGAGGTGAGGGATAAGAAGGGAGTAGAGAATGTTGTTGCCGATCACCTATCCAGGATCGTGAAAAATCGGGAGGATGGCATCATACTTGAGACCTTTCCAGATGAACAAGTCTTCGGAATCCAGGTAAGTACCTCTACCACCGCTTGGTATGCTGATATTGTAAACTACTTTATCACTAAAGCTTTCCCAAGTACCATGCCTAGATATCAACGTGATAAGCTTAAACATAATGGTAGAACTTACTTACGGGATGAACTTTATTTATGGAAACAATGTTCTGATTTAGTAATTAGGAGATGTGTCTCGGATAATGAACATAATTCTATACTTTCATTTTTTCATACTGAAGCATGTGGGGGACATGTTGGTTCTAAGAAAACTGCCCTTATGGTGTTAGACTCAGGTTTCTTTTAGCCTTCTTTATTTTGTGATACTCATGCATTTTGTGCTACATGTGATACACGTCAAAAATCTGGTAATCTACGACCTAGAGATCAAATTCCACAAACCTAAAGACTTAATGTTACGATATTCGATATGTGGGTATAGAGTTCATGGGTCCATTCCTTTCTTCATTTGGTTTTGAATATATACTTCTTGATGTGGATTATGTATCGAAATGGGTGGAAGTTAAAGCCACCGATCTTAAATGATTATAAAGTTGTTGCAGCTTTCCTTCACACTAACATTTTTTGTAAATTTGGTATGCACCGTGTAATGATTAGTGATGGGGGAAGCCACTTTTGCAACAAAACTGTTGGCGCACTATTAAAGAAGTATGGAATCACTCACAAGGTATCAACTCTGTATCACCCTTAAACCAATGGGTTAGCAGAAGTTAGCAACCGGGAAATTAAGAAGATACTCGAGAGAACCGTTGGGCCTTCACGGAAAGATTGGAGTGCAAGGTTAGATGATGCTTTATGGGCTTATAGGACAGCATACAAAACTCCCATAGGTATGTCCCCATTTCGTTTAGTCTATGGAAAAGCATGACATCTTCCCGTGAAATTGGAACACAAAGTTTGGTGGGCAATTAAAAGATTCAACATGGACACTGATGAAGCAGGAATACATCAAAAGTTGCAAGTTTGTGAACTTGAAGAAATTCGGAATGATGCATTCGATAGTTCATGGATCCACAAGAGAAAGAACTAAGGCCCTGCATGATAGGATGATCGGTGGAAAACACTTCCACGTTGGTCAAAAAGTTCTACTCTTTAACACACGTCTCAAACTCTTTCCTGGTAAACTTTGTTCTAGATGGGAAGTCCCTTATCTCATTACTCATGTTTTCTCTCATGGTGTTGTACAGGTTCAATCACCTATCACTGGGAAAGAATTCAAAATCAATGGCCACCGTCTGAAGCCTTATTTCGAGGTTTTCAAGGAAAGCAATGTGGAAGAGATGCAACTCCAAAATCCAGATGTACAGAATGAGTAAATGAAGCATCCAGTCTAGGCTGAATGGACATTAAACTTCAAGTGCTTCTTGGGAGGAAACCCAATGACAGAGAAGTGGAGGAGCCATCAAACAGAGATTTGTTTTCTTAAACTCTTCTCACTCTTTAATATTAGTTACTTTTTTCTTTATTGTTTTATTTTCGTAAATCAATTCTCCTTACTTAGATTTATGCTTTCACTTGAATACATTGAGGACATGTCAGATTTAAGTGTGGGGGAGGGATTTACAACTTTATTAAGTCTTATTTCAAAAATAGATGAAAAAATTCAAAACAAAACACACACAAAAAACTAACAAACAAACAAACAAACAAAAACCCAAAAATATTTTTTGTGTTTTAGTCTTTAGTCTTGAGTCTTTTGTTTAACTTAATGTTTTAATGAGTCTTAGGATGCCCTTTAACTTGTCAGTGATAAGAATGACGGATAAATGAAGAAAACATGGCTAAAAGATGCTCACTACAACTTGAATTCATTTGTTAATTCTTTATGATTGAGTGCTTATGACTTGTAGTGGATGATGCATGATAAACTGGTACAGAACAAGCATGTTAAGATTTGTATGAATCATATGAACCCTATGTGAGCTTTAGAGCGTTATATACTTCTTTGTTGACTGATTCATAGGTGTTCTTTGTTTAAATTGATATACATATGCCTCATAACTGTTTGCCATAGATTTTAATGAACTCTAGAGTACTAGAACTTATTCTGTGTGATTTTCAAAGTTTATAAGTCAATAAATTATCTGATTTTGGACATGATTAAGGCAATAGGTTAGCACCACTTATCAAAATATCCAAGCCCTACTTGATCACATAAGTGTGATCCCCTAGTTTACTCACTTTGAGCCTTTATTTCATAACCCTAAACATCTATTCACATAAGCCTAGTATAAGACATCATTTACCCTTGTTCCTTGGATTTGGTTGAAGAACATAAAGATGGTGTGAGATACAAGAAAGTTATTTGATGAACGAAGACTTATATGTAAGTGTAGGGAATGACTTGCTCAAACTATGTTTGTATTCATTGCATTACTTCTCAAAAGAAAAAAAAAAGAACAAGAAAAAATGATGAAAAAAAATTACAATCAAGAACAAAAGTTCTATGAGGTACAAAAATTGAGTTTTGCACTAAGTCTCCTATTCTTGTGATTTGGAACAATGAGGATTGGAGGCCTATATGAAGAATTTTGGCCCCTTGTCCCAATTACAAGTTCAAAAGATGTTGATAATGAAGATTAAGGCCCAACAACTCTATACTTGGCCTATGATGATGGGAAAACACTGATGCCTATGTTATGGAGCCTTTGGTGAGTCCTGGAATAAAATTTAACACCATTATCCTAAAATTCCTTGCCTCTAAACCTAGCCTCATTACAACCTTAAATTAAGACCTTATGATTCTTGAGATGAGTAAATTTTGATTAGTTGAGTCTATCACTTGAGTAAGCTTATGGTTTTGGTTCATTTGTGCAAGTATGTTACCTTCTTATGGTTTATGTTTGAATTTTTTATGAAGTTACTTACTTTCTATTATGTGGGCGTTTTTCTCACATACCTTGAGTGCAAACACAAACCCTATACAGATTGAGTTAGAAACATGAGTGCTTATCCTTGTAACTTGTTTCATACTTGTTTTATTCATGTTGAGATTTATTTGACGAAGATTACTCATTGTCTTACTTGTCAAGGCATTTTGTTATGATGTATTAACTTTTGGATTCCATATGCTATATAGCTTCTTAGTGTAATCTTTGATGCCATATTTATGTCAATACAATTTGAGACAAATGGTTAAGGGTTTAGTAGTTTTTGATTTTTTTAGAAAAAGGAAAAAATGAAGAAAAATGAGTTTTCAAAACCTTAGCTTGTTTTGGTATTTGGTAGGGAGTAGCAAGGTTTAAATATGGGGGAATTTGATAAGCTCATATTTCATCACCTTTTTATTTAAATCTCATCTATGTTTTACTTTGGTAAATCCATAATTATATTAATTATATCTCATTTTAGTATTTTCTTATATTAATTATTAGAGTTAATTAATTAATAAATAATTATAGAATTAATAATTTAATTAAATAACTAATTGTTTAATTTGCAAGCAAAAAAAAAAAATTCTTCTCCAACCAAAGTTCAAACGGTACCAACTCAGGTCCAAGTCATAGCTAGACCAAGAGGAATTGTAGCCCAGACTCAGCTGTGGAATCCATTTTCCAAGCCCAACAAGATGGAAATGGCATAGAGTCCACAAAAAAATAGCCCAGGAAGTCATTCGGCTAGCCGCGTCACACCGAGGGGAAATGATTCAGCGCGCTTGTGCTGAACCTCTGTCCTTCAATTCGGCGCGCGTCCACCGAAAAGCTCTTCTGGAGCCCAGCGCCTAGGACCCGAGTTGACTGCACGTTGACCAACTCTTTTCCACCGATTTTGACCAGCTATTTCGGTGGCTGACCACCAAAACCTCTCCTAAAGCTTAAATCCGAGTCTTTAGGCACATTTTAGGGTAATTTCAAGTTGTTTTCACACCTATTCTCCATATTGTATTAGGATTTCAATCCTATTTCCTTTTTTTTCACCCGTTTTACTTGTATGAAAGGTTTTTAATTAGTTTTCTTATATATTTAGGAAACTTTTCCTTTTAGAATTAAATTGTAAACTCCTATTTATTTGGGGATTAATTTTCTCTTATAAATAGAGAGGTTTAGGTTATTTTTAAAGGTTCGCTCATTATTTACATCAAAGCTCTACTTAACCAAATTTCCTATTCCTTTTAAACCATGATTTCTCTTACAAAAGTAAACTACACCATTCTCCATAATTCACCATCATCCATTGACATATAAGGCGTATTCCTGAGTGTCTCACCAAGAGTGTCGAACCACCTAGCATCTATAGGGCGTATTCCCGAAGATTCAAAGTGTAACTCAACCTCTTAACCCCGTAGTTTTCTCTTTGTACTTGAATATTATGTTTATGGGATTGATCATTAATTTTATTATGGTTCAATATTTTGTATTGATTTCAATAATCTTCCATGATATTTTTATGCTTAATGCTTGATTAGATATAGGGTGTATTCCCGAGTCTAGATCATTGAAAGTGTATAGGGCGTATTCTCGAGCACGTACTTAAGATAATGTACATGTATTTCATTAAACTTTGGTTTTGAAATTTTGTTGATTTTGGAATTTGTATAATTTATGAATGAGCTAGGTTAAAGATGAGTTGACCATGTAAATAATAGATTAGGTTAATTTAGATTAGTTAATCACGTAGGACCTTACTAAAAACCAATTTACCCCCTAATTAATTAATCAAATGATAATCATGCTTAGGTACCTTCAATCCCCGGTTAAGAACGATCTCTACTTATCAATACTACAATCTACAAAAAAAGGGTTTTAATTTGGATATGTTTTTATTAAGTGTTGTGTGTGACTTTATGGTTACTTTAATGCTTAGTTTTAGCGTATCATTCATCTCTCTGGTTCCGAAGATTCCAGAGCTTCGACTCGGAGATCCTGGCCGTTGTATCCGCGGCAATGCGAGTTCCCCCCAAGATAATCTCCACCTCACTTATGCTTCGTTCTAGAAAGAAATTGTCAGACTTCAGGTTATCCAGTTCCCTCTAAAGATCTGCCGAAACGGTTTCAGGGTTTCTAGGATGGTTAGAGTCTATGGAGGAAGAGGCCATTGTTAGAAGGGGAGAGGATTTCTCTAGAAACTCTGGCAAAGAATGCTAAGGAAGATATGAGAAGATTTGGAGAATTGCGGAGTTTTAAATAGAAGATTGTGTGGGACCGGCAGCTATATGATTACGAGCATGGAACTCAAAGCGTTTGAAAGGAAAGGATATGCGCAGAGATCAACCAAATCGACAGAATATCTTCTGCTGTTTAAAATGGGCCAAGGTTGTGTACAAAATGAAAAAATGCAGAGATAGACCTATTGTTCTAAAAAGTGGCCAAACATAGATTACATCCTAAGTCTATGTAATCTTAATTATGTCGATACATTGTTTTGACTATTCGTTGGCAACCTGGGCCTGTTTTTTCTTCTCTTAGAGCTTTTGTGACATGGCCCACGCGCCAGCCTTCCACCGTGCATAATCCTGTTCGATTTACACCAAGCATGCCTCAGCTATCACTAGCTTAAATCACCTTCTCTCCACTTCAGGCCCAAGAACAACAGTTGTATCTATGGAGGGAGTATCTGCTTGACCCATAACTTCAGAAGCGATGAAAGGAGAAAAGGAGTGTGCAATGGAAGAAGCTTGAAGATGGTCCTGACATCGTGGAACATTGTTGGCCTACAGGAAATCTGCAAGGACCTAATCATTGTCATCGGAATCATCCTCCTCAGCTATGTACTACCTCTGTTTCTTCCCTGTGTTGGTAGAGCTAGGCAGGGTCGCTGAAGCAGGAGTTGGCATGGGCTCGGCCAAGGAAGTGTCTGTCTCCTTGCCTTTGCGGGAGAGCTTTTGTGAAGGACTTGGGGCATCTATGAAAAAACAGAAAATCAAATGAATAAATTCAAGGTTCAACATGATTGCTTGCACATGTTAGAAGAACAATCTTATTAGAAGAAGTCGGGACGGTAGGTGTTGCCTTTACCTTCATGGTGCCAACAGGTCTTTCCAAAATCAGGTCCTCGCTCACAGGGTCGATGAGAAGCAAGGGATTGTCCGCCTCTTCCACCAGAAGATCAACATCATCGATACCCACTGTAGTATACAAGGAACATATGAGAAAACAGAGAACATGTAAGGTTTAATACTGCATAGGGAAAGTAACGTACCTATAAGGGGAACAACATAATGCTCATAAAAGGCCTCGTTCAGGGACACACCAAGAAGAACATTTGCAAAGGTCTTGAAAGAATGAAACTGGCACATGGAGACCTCTTCTGCTACGGCTCCATAGGTCCTATCAAAATATGCTGCCTACCAGGACAGGAAGGCCTATGTTTAGGTGTCGACTGGCTTGATTCCAGGAGAATACTGAATCTTCTCAGTAAAGAAGTATTGGCGAACTTTCAACGCATCATCATTTGAGAACTTCTGGAACTAGTAAGAGGTATCCGTGTTCATTCCCCTGATGTAACGAATGAGAATGGCTTGTTGAAATTCGAGCTGACACACGCCGAAGTTACGCTGATAAACAGGTGTTCCCATCCCAAGAGAACATCACTCCAAGGAAACGAAGGCCGCAGGTAGATGGGCGAAGATTAAAACCTTGATAGGAGGTCATATAATGAATCAGCTTCCTCTGGTACCTAACCACGCCAACACAGTCCCAACACTTAATGGTGGTTAGAACCCACTAGAAGTATGGGCCCACGGGCAATGTGGTGCTCCGCTTCACATGTGTCACAAACATCGCAGGCAAGAGAAAAATAATTTTCAAAAAATTCTCCAGATATCCAGGGCGTCTTCAAAGAAGGTACGACACCTACATCAACGGAAGAAGAAGAGTCGACAAGGGGTTTTACTTTCTGGACTTTCTTAGGTGCCATGAATCTCAGTAGGGTTTAGTAAGTAAAAAGGTTTTACAAGAAATCGGGAGAGAAAAGGCAGCAACTAGTTCGAAGTGGGAAAGCGCAAATGCGTTAAACCGCCAAGTAACCTGAGTTAGGCGCAACACAGATAAAGAGAACGGCAGAAGATGTGATCCTGTGAATTTAAAATGTTTTACGACTAAAGCATTTTGAATTCAATGGGCAATGTTTACACCCAAAAAAATACCTTCTGGGTCCAAGACATCAGCTTATGAAATTAAAATCCCAAACACACACAAGCCCAAACGCGCTCAAACGTGGAAATGAAGTAAGCTTGGGCAATGTTGACAGAGAAAACAAAGAAAAATGAGGTATTGAGGAGTGTTCCAACATGATAAACAACAAAGGTCGACCTACTGGTAGTCCCTAATCTGCAAGTGGCATGCTCCTTCACCGCCTATAAATAGAGAGCAACCCAGCTTCTCAAAACACAGCAAAATGACCAATACCTCAATAAATTGATCTCCAACAATTTCTGAACCTATGAACACCTTTAACCAAGGTTTCATGGTTTAGAAACAACTCACCCTTGTGGCAAAAACTCCTCCTTCAAGCTTGGAAATTAGGATGCATCTTATCTTCTCATCCCTTCGAGGCATTTATGCATTTGCCTAACTCTCTTTCTAACCAATCAGCATCATATTGGTAGGCTTCTCATCCATGCACAGATCTTCTTTCTAACCACTGAAGTGTCATAAGGGTCGCCCTCTTCCCGACTGACTAGTTCATGGACTTTCAACTGTGGTTTGTGGAAGATCAACCATCTTTCTAACCACTCAATGTCATAAGGGTTGATATTATCAACGATGCTCAGGGACAGTCATTCCGACTACAGACTCACGGGCAGTCTTTGTCCACTAATCAGATAGATGTCCATCCCGACTATCGACATACGGACAGTCATCCCAATCACCGGCTCACAGATATTCATTGCGACTACCAGTTCACGGACAGTCTCCAGCCACCATCTTACAAATAACCATCCTGACTACCGACATAAGGAAGGTCATCAAGGAACTCAAACCTCCCTTTTCGACATCTCACCGTCACATTTGAGTGCTCTGTCATTTTATGACATGATTTCCAACTGATATTCATCTCAGTTGAAGATTTCCCGAATTTCCTTCTCCTTATGGGTTTGAAATGTATAGGAAATAATTTACTGTTTATGCACTTGTAATTCAGTTGCTATTCAATTCCAATACTTTTACATTCATGTACTTATACTTTCATTTCCATTTCAATACTACCAGATTTTCTTAAGTAGCGATTAGTGCTCGGAATATCCCATCCAAGTGTGGTTCGCAACTCACTAAGTCGAGACACCATCTCTGTGCATTGATCTGAATACTTTGATCCCGACTTGAGGGAACCTGGGACCATCTCTCACTTAACTGCTGAAATAACTTCTTCAGATTTGAATATCATGGCCAAATAACTTCTGATTTGGGCATCACTATAAAGAAACTATTTTAAGTCCTTGAAAAAGGCATAGAAAAGAACAGCGCAGAAATTCCTTGTCCACTCGCCTGACAATCATATTGATCAGAAGGAAAGTTTTCAGGCCAAAAACGGAACCCAATTATACCGTCCAGTAGCAGTTTCTCTACTGGTGACACACTGAGTTGAAAGGCCCATTTGCTTCCTGATCCGCCCATCTAGGAATCGACCGTGGCTTAAGGCCTGTCACGCTCAGCCCATCCAGAATCTCCATACGCATTTAAGCAAAAGAGATCCCACAAACAGTTCGCTTCCCTCGCTCCGCAGAAAAAAAAAAAAAAAAGGTTATGCATAGAGGTCCAACTAGGGTTGCCTCGGGGCGCCTCAGCTCCTAAAACGAGTAAAAGATTTCGGGCAACAGGAACAAGTTGATTCTATAATAAGAAACCAATTACTTGATTGAATTATTGCATCAAATAATATATATTACATTGATCTAGTCCTTCATTTTATAATTCACTCTTCAAAGATCGTTCCTAAAAAAATTCATCCAAATCAGAAACCGTTTAGTAATTAATTATATTTATTGTGTTATCCGGCAGACTACGTTCGTCGATATATTTGACTATACTGTTAGATATAAAAGAGCAGAAAACACGCTCTACACTTGCATTTACAACTTATAAAATTAGTGTTAGATTCAGAAGCAAGTACACGATCACATAAATTTGATATGTTTCTCTCAATCAATTTTTTTTTTGCAAGATCTGTAATTATTCCTTTCGATTATCTATAATCACAGTTACAAATCTCGTTAAACAGTTCAATAATTATCAATTTGAATAAATTTTTGTAAAAAATAATTTTTGAGAGAGGGACTACAAAATAAATGGTTAAATAGTAATTTTATTTTATGTGGTAAGTCAATTCAAGTATTTGGTTTCTTATTATGAAACCAACTAGTTATTCAAGACTTGGTTCTTTAACGCTTTTGTAAGCATACAAACTAGGGGTGGGCATATTGTCCCGAAATACCGAAACCATCCCGTCCCGTATCATACCAAACCGGAAAAAAACCGAATAGTAAAACCGAAAGGATGATCGGTACCGTACCGATACCGTACCGGTTTAAATCGATACGGGATCGGTTTCGATGTTACGGAATACCGTCTCATACCGAAACCGAACCGGTTTTAATTTTTTAATTAATTAAAACTTAAATTAAATTCAACCATAAAAAACCCCTAATAATCTAATAGCTAATAATTGATTTAAGTGTATATTAATTTAGTTGATAGATTTAGTTGTATATTAATTTAGTTTATATATTTAATTTTATTTTAAGAGTTTTTTAGTTGATAGATTTAATTGTTTGATAGGGTTTTTTAGTTAATGTTGTTAATTTTAGTTGATGTATTGAAATTGATTGGGTTATGAATTTTCTATACATTTTGAACAATATTTGTTACCTAACAAGAATCCTAATTTCTGAATTTTATCAAAATATTGCTTTTAAACATTGAATTAAGTAATAAATAAATGAAATTATGAATTTGGGTTCAAAACCGAAACCGTACCGAATATAATTGGTACGGTACGATATCAATTTTATATTTAGAAATAACATACCGTACCGTACCGGTTAAAATTATTTGGTACGGTTCCGGTATCACCTTCATACCGAACCATGCCAGGGCTAATACAAACATATAATACATATTGAAATTTGTGTGAATTTTTTGTACAACCTTGGCACCTAGCCGCCGCCCAACCATTGGGCCCACCCAAGACCTCCTAGCTATCGCCGAGTTTGCATTAGCGCCAACCAATTCCCCTGTTCCGCTTTGTTGCCGCAGTGCCATTATTTGGGATCGCTCAACACCACCTACCACCTAGGCAACAGCCTAACCTCTGATTTAGAATATTGACTAACATACCCTAAAGTTTTTACAATAATTCCATGACTGAACACAATATTAAAAACCAAAACTAAAATCATAGTTTGCAAGTATTAATTTAATTCTAATTAATAACTAATCAATAACTAAAAACATGGGTTACAATATCAATCAATGAGCTTCGTATTCCAAAAAAAAAATTAGGAATACTTTCTCAAATTTTATTAATGAATAATCAAAAAATATATATGACATTTTGTACTTGTTATTAATTAGGAGCTCTAATTAGAAATTTGAAAATGATGTGGAGCCTCATTAATATTTATACTACATTGATTCTAATTCATAATTTTTAATCAATTAAAAACTTTTTATTTTCTTTCAATTAATTTTTATTTTCATATTTAAATCAAAATTCTATAAAAAAAATTAATTAAAAAGAAAATCCCAAACAAAGAGAAGAAAAACGCAGAACGTTTGGGACAACGACACACTTAGGAATCCGTTAATCATCGATGGCTCATCGTTACCTAATTTAGTTAGTACCTCTAGTGCTGCACCCCTAGTGCTTCTCAACTTGTTTCCCTTGTGTTCAAACCATATCGACCCAGACCGAGCAAGAAGCCCAGATTGACTGCAGGCCCAGTCAATTACCAAATGACGATCAATCCAGATCAACCTTGGAGACCCAACCCTCTACCAGCTTGGCATGTCGGCCACGACCAACCCAGAAGCCCAACCCTCTTCCAGAACCATGCCGCTGGCCGACTCTAGAGGCCCAACCTCCGTTGGTCGGTACGTTAGCCCAGACCGACCTGAAGGCCCAATACTTCCGCCCAACACAAGCCCAAGGGGTCCAAACCCACTTGACAGGACCCATCCCAATCCCCCTGGGATTAGTACGGGATGACCCTGCTCCCGTCTGACACGAAGTGTCAGACAAGGGATATTTCGGACCTTTGCCCTCCCGGGCTATCAGAGTACGCCAGGATCTGGAGGAGGTATGTGATATCTCGGTCTCTGCTACAGTCCACATCCGCTGTCAACCTGAAGGGCAGTCAAAACATTAAAAACTGTGAGTGGACAAAACAAGAGTTTATAAAACATTTTATAAGACATTTGTACCCTTCACTAAAAAGCATGCATGCATTCGAAAACCATTTATCCAGATAGAAACCATATGTGGGAACTAAGCCCAAAACAGAATATAAACCAAGGTCGAAAGGACCACTATGAAATCGACTATACGGGCCACTGCCCAAATCCTATGTAAACGCACATCATACATCATATCATATAACTCATATAGCATACATCATATATACATATAATTCACACAACCAATCCTGTCACTGTTTCCAAAGCTACGCGCGTGCTACCCAGGTCTCAATCCGAGTCTTCTCAAAGTCAAGATCAATGTCCGCAGACCACTGACCTTACCCGACGTAATAGTAATCATAGCCTTCCTGAGAGTAAGGAACCCAACTGGGGGGTGACTCCACTCAGTCGGTGCTCCGTGACTACTCCGGGGTCCACCCAGGCCAACGACCCTCCCCGGAGGAGATAATAGAAGTAAAGGAAGGTATATGAATACATATATATACATAACATAAACATTCATGCCCGGTTCCCTTGAACCGTCATGATCCATAATATCCATAACCAGGTAACATGCCGGTTCCCATAAACCGTCATGTACCGTGATAACATAACCGAGGTAATATGCCGGTTCCCATAAACCGTCATGTACCGTAATAACATAACCAGGGTTCATGCCGGTCCCCATAAAACCGTCATGAACCAGAATGACCTTTCCAGAGTTCATGCCGGTTCCCGTAAACCGTCATGAACTTGGAAATCCCTCTAGGGTCCCTGACCCGAAATCATAAACCGTAAAATAACTGGGTCTCGTGCCCGAACATATGACATCAGCTGGGCACCGTGCCCGATATCTAAGGTCATATGCCCGAGACAAAACAAAATGGGTCTCATACCCGAGTTTATCCTTTTGAAATCCAAAACCTTTTAATTAAAACCAATAAAGAAATACAAACCCGTATAAGCACCGTATAAGGCCGAAACCTCGAAATACGTGCTTATACGTAACCACATAAAAATGAACCCATGGCATCATCAAACAAGTAATAAAACATATAATAAACATTTATGCATGCACCAATTTAGAAAACAAGGTCCACTCACAGACCGTCCGAGCTGCCACCTCGATTTTCGTGTCACTCGGCTCCCCGAGCCGATCACCATTACCGGGACTCCCAAACCTGTTCAAATTCTAATAAAAGGTTAATAACTACTTAATTAACCTCCCATCAAAGCCCCGTAATTTTCCCGAACTTTTAACTATTTTTAAACCTAACCTAAACCTTCCGATGCCCCGAAACATATCGAGACGGTGTCCGATCGACACGAAACCAGTCCCAAAACGTTCGTTATATCGAATAGAAGATTTACCGTTTTGAACACTTTCTCAAATTATGGCCCACGGACCCTCACGAGCCCCTAGAAAGTCGAAAACACTGTTCATCGTAATCAACCTCAAAACTGAACCAGTTACTATTCACGGGGTACTGTTCACCGTACCATTTTCGCGGGTTTCCGCACTGATTCGGGGTCCGTTTGGTCCCATTTTAATCCCTAAATTCCTATTTCTTCATTTCCTATCTAACTCAATCCCTAAAACTAAGAAAAACCACCCGAAACGGAGCTTCCATCCGCCATCAATGGTGGCCGGATTTTCTCCGGCCGTTCACGGCCATTTCCGGCCATCCCAAGCCCCAAAAATAATCCTATTCTACTCCTAGGGTCCCCAGAAACCTTACCCAATAAACGAAATGGAGTAAAAACCATTAAAACTCAAATTCGAATTTTTGAACATTTCCTTACCTCACAGGTTCGTTCCGCCGTGGCCTCCACCGTGGGCCACCGTCCAGCCTCTCCGTCCTCAGCCTCTCAAACTCCTCACACGGTCACTCACGAGCTCTCAAGAGGGATGGTGAAGTGTGTTTTTGTGTTAGGGAGAAAATGAAGAAATGAAGAAATGGAGGTAATATGGGTTTCGGGTTTTGAAGATGAACAAAGAGGATGAAGTTATGATATTTGATCTGATGAGATGAGAGGAGAGAAATGGAGGGTGGGGATTTGAGAGATTAAGTGAAATGGATGGATTAATGTTGGAGAGATTAATTATAAAATAATAATTATATTAATATTTAATTAAGTAGATCCACAATTTAGGGGTATTGACCAATAGGATGAGTGACACTTGTCACTCATCCATGGAACCCACTCAAAATATCTGGCCCAATCAGAAAAGGCCACCTCATCACCGCCTCGAAGTACGTGCATAGTGAAATCGAACTTCCGTGACCTATAACTTCCCTGTTCGAAGTCCGATTTCAGCGTGCCGCCTGTCTATGGATTCGTATCATCCCGATCTACGTAACGGTCCTCGGTCCTCGGCCATCGGACCTCCCGATCAAAAAGTCAACATTTGACCCCTTTTATCCCAAATTATCAAAATGCCCCTAAACTTCCGAACGTCATAACTTCCTCCTCGAACGTCGGAATTGAACGTGCCACCTGTCTATGAACTCGTGACGTCATGAATTACGTCACGGTCATCGGTCAAAGTCTGTTTGACCACCAGAATGAAAAGTCAACGTTTTGCCACGACCAAGGGTAAAACGGTCATTTCGCATCGTTCGTACGATTTCGCCCAACTAACCACGGATTAGCCTAACTAATCGTGATTAGTCACTAATCTAATCTAGGAATTTGGGACGGGTCGTTACACCACTCATATGAGCAAACCCTAGTAGGGTCTAGACAGCCCCTCCATGTGTCAATCCCACAGTAATTGACATTTATCCCACATCGGGTGAATGCAATTATTATATTCACCACACCCATACAAAAGGGGTTTATTTTTCGTTTAAAGGTTACTAAGCATTTACTGTTCACAACTACTTACAGTACACAATTTACCACTCACCCTATACCTTAGACCGACCACTAACTTGGGCGTCAGAGTACCTTTGGGCTGGTACCATACCAGTGGTTATACTCTGACCGATCGACCAGTGTCATTCTCTTTCAGGTCTGCACAGAGCATGTGGCAGAGCAGTATTCGCTCCCTAAGTTGGCACATTTCGTGCATCAACAGTTTGGCATCGTCTATGGGAAACTGACTAAGTTTGCCCTCCACTCTACCGAGCCAAAAACAGTGTTACCCTCCCATCTCCCAGCATTCAGGACAACGTGGATGGCGAAGTTACACCCGCACCCGGCCAAGGGCCAAAAGACACCTCCCCCGAGGTGCGTCGGGCATTGGAAAAATTGCAACGCGACATGACCGAGATCAGGGCCAATGGCTCCTAGGCCGAGGAGCGCTACACCGAGCTTAGCGGGCAATACACCGAGATTGTAGCCCAGTTACACGCCGCTCAGGCCAAGCTGAACGCTCCCCACTCTCAAGACGAGATCTGTGGGGCCGACCGAGTGGTGGCCGAGTGCGCAGAGCGCGCCGAGAAGATCCATCGAGCCACCGACAAGGGTAAGGCTGCTACCAAGGCCGCACCAACCGAGAAAGGCCAGAAGCTCCTGGTCATTCCTGAAAAGGGCGCTCAGGGGACTAGGATCTACCGCGACGCCCACGAAGCCCTAAGTGGCACCTTCAGGTTGGAGCGCAGGAAACTCAACACGATCCGACTTGAGTTCCTCGAGGACAAGGATCTACGAACAACAGAACAGACTGGTCGGACATGTCCCGAAGTCGGCCAGTGCCTGCACTCCTGTGGTGGGAACACCCCTATCTCGGTCACCGAAGGAGCAGACTCTTCCTAGGAGAGCCTCAGTGCCCGGCAATCTGAGCGCCCCTCGTACAACACTAAGTCCAGAAGAAACCGAGGAAACTCATCTCGGCGGGACACGTCATTGCCTCCCTAGTGCACCGACTACCCTTGTCCGAGCATGGCCTCCAGCGCTGACCCAATGGTTCAGCAGCTCCTCGACCGCATGAGGTGCCTCGAGGCCGAGAAAGGGACACCCGAGACACATACTTGGGGTGGACCAAGCTTGGGACCGTTCATGGACCGGATCAACTTTTTTCAGCATGGCCATACCATCAAGCCGCTCAAGATCCCCCTCTACACCGGGCAGACCGACCCTATCAACCACCTCAAGGTCCCTACCGAATCACCCGTATATGTTGACCTCAGACGTTTGAGCTCTCTGACCTAGACAGTCGCACCCTCGGACAGGGGGTTGTGCCGAAGTCAAAATCCGGATAGGGCCAGAATATGTTCTTGTAGATCTCCCTGACATGACCCGCCCCAATTCCCTGGGATTAAGGGCTAAGTCATGCTCCCGTCTAACTCACGTACGACACGAAAGCTAAACACCCGTTCAACCCCCGTGGTACACGCAAACCAGACAAGGGATACCTAGGTAAACGTACCAAAAACCAACTTGAGTTAACCAAAGTTCACAGCATCGCTGTGGATCGCATGTGTGATGTCTCTGTCTCACTAACAACAGCCCGCACCGCATCAATCCTGGAGGGTATCAAAAACATAAAAGACTGTGAGTGGACAAAAATAAAGAATAAGTTCTAAAACATTTTATAAGAAATTACATTTATACCCTCCACGTAAAATCAATACATGCATTCGAAAACCGTTTCAAGTTCATGGTCAGAAAACCGTTTCATAAAACCATTCCATTTTCAAGATAATAGAACCGTTTATGAAAGACCAGAAATCATTTCTTTAATCAAATCTCGTTTCTCAAATCCAGGGCCTCAGTCCAAAATCATGAAATCCAAACCATCTGGGCTACTCCCCAAAACATCTAAAAACCACATATCCAAAACATCTGGGCCACTGCCCAAAACATCTGAAAACCAGTGAAAAACCAACCGAAAATCAAAATCAATCAATCTGCTGGATCTCAAGCACTGAGTCTTTAAACTCAAAACACAAGTGCATCGGGCCTGCCCGGGATATCAACGAGTCTTTAAACTCAAAACCACATATCAGGCCTTCCAACGAGTCTTTAAACTCAAAACAACATATCAGGCCTTCTCGAGATATCAACGAGTCTTTAAACTCAAAACACAATCAACAGGCCTCGGGGGATATTATCAATCAAGGGCCCTCCCCCGTCAATCAACCAGGTCTTTAAACCCAAAACCAGATCTAGCAATAACAACCGGGTCTTTAAACCCAAAACCAATAGAAAATCAATAACAACGGGTCTTTAAACCCAAAACTATTAACGAAGGGTCTTTAAACCCAAAATCAATAACAACAGGTCTTTAAACCCAAAATTAAGGAGAAATCATCGGAACTTGAGTCCAAAACCAAATAAAAAATCATCATAGGAAATCTCGATTCAAATCCCGAAATCACATGAAAACCGAAAGCCCAAAACATTAGAAACGGGGCCTCATGCCCGACATTACTTTTCCAGAATCCATTTCAAATCCTTGAAATCAAATCATAATTCAAATCCCAAAATCAAAGCATCGAAATCATTATCAAATCACGACACAGAAGCATATCTCGTAAAACGTGCAATTATGTAAATATCTCGAAATAAGTGCAAAACCGTAAATCATCAATATCATATCATAACATAGAATTTTACGTATAGAAAAAATTAAAACATGTATGGATGCATCAAAAGTTAGAAAGTAAAGTCCACTCACAAACCATTTGCGTCGCCGCCTCGATACGCGTGCAATTACGCCTTCCTAGCTAATCCCATATCACTGGCTTTCCCGAAGTTGTCCAAATCACATTATAAGGTCACCAACTACCTGATTATGCTTCTACTAAATCTTGTAATTTTCCCTGAATTTTTTACTATTTTTATCCTAGCCTTTAAACTTTCGGACATCTCGAAACATATCGAGACGATGTCCGATCGACTCGAAACCAGTCCCAAAATGTTTGTTGCAGCGAATACTTTAAAAGTCATGTTGAAACCTTCCTCAAAAGAAGCCCCAAGTGGCCTCACGCGCCGCCCAAAGGGTCTGCGCATTGGAGCCACGCGCTGGCACTGTTCATCTTCAACCTTGGTCAAACCGAGTTCGAACCAGTTCGGTTCAGGCCGGTCCAACCGAACCGACGGTCACAGTTCTCCCTCGTTTTTCCATCTTTTCAATCCTATTTGTGCCAATAGCTTCGTCCTAACCTAACCAATTAATCTACGTACTGAAAACATGAAAATCAAGGTGAGAAAGTACCTCCCCGATCAACTAACATTCCTTCCAGTTTTCTCCTTTCTGTTTCCATGGCTCCGGCCATCTAAGGCTGTGGTTTCAGGCTCAAGCATCTCCTAGAACCACCAGGAATCACATTCAAACATCCAATTTAATCATCAAACACCAAAACATGAGATTCCAATTTCAAAGTAAAATAGGACAGTCATGGTTGAGGTCCCTACCTTCGTCGTCATGTCTCGTTGTGACCACCACCGCGTGTGTCTAAACCTTTTGTCCAACTCTCCTTCACACCATACAAGAAATTAGATGAAGTCGAGGGGGTTTATTGGGGAGGGATTTCACAAGTACTCACGGCCCCTCATCTGTTTCTTACAGTGTCCACGGCCACCGTCCACGACGGTGGCACCACCACTCCTGTCTCACTTCCTCCTTCCCTTTTCCTTCGCACATCCTTCATAGATAATGACTATCAAAGGAAATTGTCTAGATTGTTTTTCACAGTTACACACTCTCCTCTGTTTCCCTCTGTTCCAAAACCTTGTTGAACCATTAAACTCATTTAAAAGAACAAATGAGGCGGCTGTGCAAGGTTGTACAACCATCCAGAGAGGGACATGTGTCCAAAATCTGGTGGACACAATATCCAAGCAGCCAAGTGTCCCACTTTAACTGGGTACGGATCCCTAGGCCATCAAATGACCAAAATGCCCTTAATGCCCAAATTACCATTTTTGCCCATCACGTATTTAGACTCATAACTGAACCGTCCGAAGTTTGATGACAGCGTGCCGCCTGTCATTGTACTCAGGGAATCGAGACCTACCTAACGGTCCTCAAAATACGTGGCAAATCCAGGTCGTATGAAAAGTCAACAGTTTGCCTATTTTCAACCAAATTACCAAAATACCCCCAAACTTTCGAACATCATAACTTCATCCTCGAATGTCAAAATCAGACATTCCACCTGTCTATTAACTCGTGACGTCCCAAACAATATCACAGTCCCCGGTCAAAGTCCATTTGACTGCCCGAACTAAAAGTCAACGTCTTGCCCATTCTAGGGGCAAAACCGTCATTTCGCACCATCCGTCCGAAATCACCCAACTAATCACTGATTAATAACACTAATTCGACATTAACCACTAATCTATCCCAATTTTCAGGACGGGTCGTTATACTCCCTCTCAGCCGCAGCCGCGAAATCGTCCTGTCGACGGTTGAAGTTAGGAGAGGGAGGAAGTCCGAGACTGCGTCTGACCGGGCGAAGGTGAGTCGGTCTTGCAGAAGATGCATTTGCACCTCCCGACTCACCACCACAACCTGAAACAGCTCGGTCGCCTCTTTGCATTGCTCCGCCAGAGCCTGCTGGCGCTTGGTCTCAACCTTCTGCCTAACCAGCTCCACGTGAGACTGGCCGAATGGTGAACGGTGGCTCAGGGAAGGCCATCTCGGTCGGATCGGGGATTGGAACCTGGGCCCTCACTTCCTCGGTAGTCTTAGAGTGCGAGTTCCAGACCTTCCTCTCCCGTTCGGCCTCATTCTCAGTGACCACGATGCTAACCGGGGTATCAGGCTGAACCACCGACTCAGGATCCTCCCGACCTCCCTCCAGGTCGATCACTGGAGTAATCACCGACAGCTCGGTACACGGGGCATTTGCTGTCGGCGCAGTAGGGATGGCCACCGACACGGATTGGGGTCCCGCAGCCTGGCTCTTCCTTCTTTTCTTCCCCCGCTGGTCCACCCCGACCAGTCGACTCAGCCTCTTGGCCACCCGCGGATCGAAGTTGGGCGACCTCTGGGCTCCCGAGCTAGCATCCGGGGCCTGCTTCCTTTTTTGAGTGGAGCTAGCTAACCCGACTGTTTTCTTTTGCTCCTCTGACTCAGACATTTTCTACTCTGCCCTTGCCTCCTCAATTGCTCGGTCAATCCGCTTCTTGACGTCTTTGGGGACGACTTGCACCGAACACCAAGTTTCAGCACAAGGGTAACACGAAACAAAAAACTAAGACACAACGACAAAATCACTTACCAAGATTGGAGATCAGACCGAACTCGTGCAACAGTTGGGGTACCCCAAGCACGTCTCAGTGACGCCACGGAGAAGTGCAAACTTTCCTGGCCCGCTCACATGCCTTTCTTTCCTCGTCGGTGGGGATTGCCATGGGAAGAGTACCTTCAAAAAATACACTTCGGTCAGTCAATTTCGTACCGACCCACATACCATACATTATATTGAAATATGTCATAGACCGACCCTCGACGCCCAAATCCTAGAATGACGACGGGATGCCTCATCCTCCCTAGTTCCCCCCGACATAAATAAACTTATTCTTGTACGTCTTCTGGGAGGACGACAGACCATAGATGAACTCCCCATGAGTCATCTTATCCTTGCACCGAGCATGCACCCAGCCCGTGCTCTATTGCTGCTGTACGAATTCGTAGAGGTGGACGACCTAGGCGTAGATCAGTGGTTTTTTCCTAGCTCTAGCAAAGGCAGCATACAAGCTGGCCAAAATGATCCGGAAATTCGGGTTCAGCTGATCGAAGGCCACGCCCAGCCCTCGGACCATCCTCCTTAGCCAAGGATGCAGGGGAATCCAGACGACATGGCTATACAGCTCGGTGTAGAATAGCGCCCATCCTCCAGGCGCCTCACTTGGAAGCTCAGTGGGATAGACCACCTGCAGTTCCACGTCCACGGGCACTTCCCACGCCGATCAAAATTTCTTCACTGAGGCTTCCATCTCCCGACTCTCGTATGCATCTATCGACTACACCACTGTGTTGATGGCCTCCTCGATCGGAACCTCAGCCGTTTGCGTTGTGCTCGCGATAGTAGAACCTTTCCTACCGGTCTGAGTCTTTTCAACCCTTGACCGACCAGACTCCGACACTCTAGTTTGATCACCTCTGGCGGATTTCTTAGCATTTTGCCTCGTCGGTGTGTCCTCCACCGAGGTGCCCGCGTCTATTGAGGGGCTCTGTTGCTCTCCCTCATTGTAGTCTCGTACCTCATTTGATTGACTATCTCTGTCAGACATTGCAACGCTGGGACCAGGGAGTAAAAAACACCTATTGGTCACCAACCACTATTTTACCAAGATTGAACCAGTGTCCGAACCCTAGTTCATACCACCAGAAAGAAAGAAAATAAGAAGACCGAATCGAAAATAGCAAAGGCAGGAGGTCATACCTAATGATTCATAGACGGTCGTCCTCGCCGGAACTCGTACCACCGTGAAGTTTATCGGAAATGTTCGTCGGAAATCGCCTCAACATAAACAAAACCCACAAAAACAAAGTGCGTGAAAATAAAAAGGGTTAAAAATGCTTTTCACCCACTATTTATAGGCGCAAGTTGGCAGTCGAAGCGTCGCCTCATTTCGCGTGACATTTATTACCCTGCCAGCTGTCCCCCAAGGACCCCATGTGCCCTCGAATCACTCGTTGACAACCAATGATCATGAATTCCAATAGTCCAACCGACTAATACGCGACACAAACGACTCCTCGATTCCCCCAACGGTCATGTCCACTTATCCATGGCACAAATTGCTCCTCGACTTCCACACCTGCTGACGTCAACACAGGTAAGGGTGGCAATTTTTGACACGACCCGATACACGACTCGAAACCCGCACGAAATTTATGCGGGTCAACCCGCACGATTAAAATTTCGGGTCATTTTCGGGTCAACCCGTTATGACCCGTTTATTAAACGGGTGGGTTTCGGGTCAACCTGTTAACCCGTTTAATAACCTGTCAACCCGTTTAATAAATGGGTAGATTTCGGGTTAACAGGTTAACCCGTATATTGGCTTATATATTGACCCATTTAATAAATGTGTCATTACTAACCCATATATCTACCCATTTACTACATAAATATCTATTAAATTTTATAATTTAAATAGGTTAAACATGTTAAATGGGTTAAACGGGTCAAACAGGTCATAGGTTAATTGGGTTTTGAGTATGACCTGTTTATTAAATGGGTTAAACGGGTTAAACGGGTTACACGGGTCATTAACAGGTCGGGTTCGGGTTGGACATTCTTGACACGATTATTAAACGGGTCGGGTTCGGGTTGGGCATAAATGGGTAAAATTGAATTCATGACACGACACGAACCCGACACGACACGACCCATTGCCACCCCTAAACACAGGTGGACTTTCCCCGCCCACACCGACCGACTCACATCCGCTCGATCTACCTTCTGCCTTCCATCACCGACTACTACGCTCGGTTCAATCCCTCGCCTGGGGCACTTGGGGGACTGGAGGCATATACATCGGGTCTGCGGCACTCTTTTTACAAGTCTCCAACTGAGAAATTCCACCTCGGTTACGAACTTGGGGGACTTCTGTTCATACCATATCCGCCCAGACCGAGCAATAAGCCCAGAATGACTGCAGGCTCAGTTCATTACCAAATGACGATCAATCCAGATCAACCTTGGAGGCCCAACCCTCTGTCGGCTCGGCATGTCGGCCCTGACCGATCCAGAGGCCCAGCCCTCTTCCAGCACCATGCCGCTGGCCGACTCTGGAGGCCCAGCCTCCGTCGGTCGGTACGTCGGCTCAGACCAACCTGATGGCCCAATACTTTCACCCAACACAAGCCCAAGGGTCTTGGCCCACTCATATTAGCAAACCCTAGTGGGGTCTAGACAGCCCCTCCATGTGTCAGTCCCACAACAATTGACATTTGTCCCACATTGGGTGAATGCAATTATTATATTCACCACACCCATACAAAAAGAGTTCATTTGTCGTATAAAGGTAACTAAGCATTTACTGTTCACAACTACTTTACAGTACACAATTTACCACTCACCCTATACCTTAGACCGACCACTAACTTGGGCGTCGAAATACCTTTAGGCTAGTACCACACCGGTGCTTATACTCTGACCGACCAACCAGTTTCATTCTTTTTCAGACCTACACAGGGCACGTGACAAAACAGCATTCGCTCACTAAGTTGGCACATTTCGTAATTTCGTGCATCAACACCTTGAATCTTAGTATTTTCACATTTATTTTCTTCTTTTCTTTGTAGTCGGAATGCTCCTCCTGCGCACCTGTTTGATCCACTCTCTTCAATCACATTTGATTTTTTTAAAAGGCTATTGCTAGCTACTGTTGTTGCTTCGAATTCATATCAATTATCAAACTGTAGGAAACTATCACCTCTACCGAATTGCATCTGCTAAGAAAAGGATTTGGATTTGAATTTCTTGCTGGTAAGGACAATAACGATTATAATTGGTAACTCGCTCTAACGTCACGCTAGCCTTTGTTCTTATTTCCAGTAATCCTCATCCATCTTCATCTATCAACATATATATATATATATATATAGATTTAATTCCCTTTCTCTCGTAGTTTTTAGTTTATAATTTCTTTAATACATAAGACAAATGGTCATCTTAATTAAATTAAGGACAGCCTTAAATTAATTCCATATCAGGAAATAGATTCAAATATTGGACCAGATCAAACTCATCATTCAAAGGGAAATACCAGTCTTC
Source organism: Prinsepia uniflora (assembly GCA_032719365.1). Taxonomy (NCBI): domain Eukaryota; kingdom Viridiplantae; phylum Streptophyta; class Magnoliopsida; order Rosales; family Rosaceae; genus Prinsepia; species Prinsepia uniflora. The sequence goes on along the minus strand of CM064870.1, from coordinate 42,622,873 downwards.
CAGCCTCTTTCACGGTTATGTTTTCCACCTTTGGTATGTTTCCTCCTCCTTTTTTCCCAAGTGTTTTCTTTTAATTATTATTTTTATATTTTATATCATTTTGGTTTCAAATATTAAATTTTTTTTACTTGAAAGAAAAAAAAAATTAATGCAAAATAAAGATTATTAATTAAAGCATTGAAATGGGTCCAACAGCAAAAATCAAACTCCAAAATTCAAACAATTGGAGCCCCGAGTCCAAGCACATACTTGAAAAAGGCAAAGAAACACAAATCCGATGGTCTGTTACGGTGTAATGAAATAAGGGCAGAGTCCGTCTAGTTCGTTTAGGCGCTCGAATGTGAGAAATCATGCATATTGATTAAGCGTTCAAGTGAATTTGCGTGTACATCATTAAATATATATATATATATAGTTATATAAATTCTTATATATTTAGTTATATAAATTATTTTATTTATTAAATACTTAATTAATAATAAAATTTAAAAAATATATATATAATATTATATAATAAAATTAATAAAAATTTTACATTTTCAACATTCATGATTCTCAACTCAATTTATTTATCAAATAATTAATTTTTATTTTAAAATTATTTAGTAATATTCAATATATTATTAATTTATTTAATTTTGTCCTAAAACAAACAAAAGGTGGTCTAGACTCCACCTACCCACTTGGGCACTAGGCTTCTATCTGCTTTGAACATTGAGTAGAAATATAATGTCTAGTAGGGTAAAATTAGGAGAACGAGAGTACGGCATGATACTGTACCACATCAGGTGGTGGATTCAATGGCATAGCTAGAAAATTAAGTCATGAGAACCCTTCTTATATTTTCAATGTTAGCGTGCTTTATAGCTAGAATTACTTGGTGAATAATCCCACATTCCTGCGAGGGGGAATAGTCTGGGAGAGGATGGTGTTGTGCCTTAAAGGTGTAGGTACACACCTATCTAGCACTAGGCCTTTTGGGAGCTCAAGTGACTTTGGGGGGAATTGGAACTCCAAAGTTAAGCGAGTTGAGGCTGGTGCAATTTCATGATGGGTGACCCCCTAGGAAGTTGCATCACAAGCTCCCGAAAACAAAACCGTGAGGACGAAGCCCAAAGCGGACAATAATATAGTGCTAGATGAGTCAAGTCCTGACCGAGCACCTGACAAACTAGGGTTCTGCTTTTTAGCGCCCATATAAGTAACCATATAGACAATTATAATGCTAGATAAACCATATAGTTAACAAACTAAACACCCGGACAGTTCTGGTCGTAGACACAGTTCTGGTATAGGTAAGACCGACAAACACGATTAGGGCTCCTCCTATTAGGAGGTGATTTATAATATATGTAGTATATGTAGTCTACCTAGCATTTTCCTTTATAATTTCCTCCAGACACAGCACAAACAGGGTGGGAAGAAATTGAAATCATTATGAGGCATCAGATAGATTTAAGAAAAAGCCACGCGACCGACCATATAAACTGAACGAAGCCAAATGTACATATACTTCTTCCAACTAAACACAAACTGTTTAAGTGTAAACTATGGCAAACATATCAATTGTACAAAGAACTTAAAAGCAAAATAAACCAACCTATAAACCTGTTGGACAGTTTTTCCCATTTCTAACCCCATCTCTACTGCACCAACCTCAAGGCTCAAGCAGATGTCCTCCATTGCAGCTCCAGTTGAAGCCGTCCATTCTTTGAGTCGATCAGATGGTATTTTTCATTGATTCTTCTATTGCTAATGACATCCGCCAAGTTTATATCCACATATCCAAGAGTTTCCTGATTGGAAGAAAAAACACCAGAGGAAGAGGCTCATTTAAAAACACATATCTACATGAAGTGAATGTGTTGCAGTCTTTAAGGAATGGGTGGGTACCTTGGGATGCAACAGGCCCATCCTCGACGAAACGCTAATCACTTCAGCATGAAGCCTATCATTCTTAGGTGGTTCATCCAACATAAACTGAAACTCCTCATCAAATCTCGGATCCCTGTTTTTCTTGACAACCTGTTGTGTCAGTGGACAAACAAAATCACAGTAGCCAAGTTAAACTTTGAAAATGGGAAATCAAACCAAGTAAATGGAATTCCGGTATGGGAGCAACTTCGTCTATCATTATAAGTTCGTTTGATCTAATACACATGCATCGGCATAAAAAAAAGGCAGGATTCACCACTTCTTGCCATTAATGCAGAATTGTCAAGGGCATTTTAGTCTTTAGACGTATAGGGTTTTAGTATTTTAATATTTAAACGTTTTTAATTAGAGGCAGAGGCCTAAAGCATAGTTAGCTTGATTCGAAAGAGACTATGATTAGTTTTCCTGTTTCTTTTAAGTATTAGATTTATTAACCTGTCCTATCTCTAGCAAGATTCTTTCCTATTTTATTAGGTTTAGGTCTCTATATAAACTATCATAGTAACCCCAGAGGAGGGTTTAACAATGAATAAAATTTGTAGAGCTTTGCTTCTCTTCAGGTGTGTGTGATACAACCTAACCCTAGGTGCCATGCTTAGAACGAAGAGTGATTCCTAGAAATCTACTGGTATGGTATAAAACCTAGCCAATTTTGGGTGTGCAGCCCGTGGAGTGAATCCAGATCATACCATTTAGTTTTCTTCTTGTATTTTCTATATTTTGCTTCCCTAAGTTACTGTTTTCTATTTACCCGGTTCTGTCCTACATCAGCCATATTTCAACTAGCTTGAAATGCTACAATGAACCTACCAAACTAAATATTAAGTTTTCACAGAGTGATGTGACAAAATGCCACATTTCCTTTCGATGCTTCCTCGTTATGCAGTGGCATATATCCATTATAAACAAAAAGTGGCAACAAAAAAGACAAGGACAACAAGAAAATACTTATACCTTGGTTCTTTTCTCTTCTCCTCTGAAAAGTATTCGTACTTGTGGGTTAGTGTGGTGCTTCCCTTCCACATCTTCAGCTTCATGAACATGAATAACAAGCACACCACCACTTGCAGGCGTTCCTTCAGGAGCCTTTTGTATGGCATTTGGATCATCATCATCTTTAGGCATTTCATCCTCCGTAAAAGGTTTATAGGTCACTTCCAAAAAAAGCTGTCCGCGAGACTTCTCATTTTGAGCGTCATTTGGGTCCATGTTTTTTAACATGTCAACGGCCATAACTTTAGTCTCCTCAGGTGTAAGTTCTTTCAATGGAATGACATTCATACCCATTTTGTCATGTTTTCCAATCTAAGGAAAATTAAACCCACATTATGATAAAATAAATAAAATAAGGAGATAGATGTAGAAATACTGCAAGGGGTACATATACAACTAGTTTATGCACATTTATAACCGGAAAAAAAAAAATAAAAAACTAAACTAGGAAAGATATCTCACTCTTTCAAATTCCAAACAAAGAAACATACCTTTTCCCAATCATAGACCAAAATATCTAATGCTTGAGTCTCTGGGTCTCTGACAACGAAATTGAATTCTTGATTCCATTCAGGGTTTAATGTACCATGTTTCACAGCTGTTTTCTTTGAAGGAAGCTTGTCCTCGGTGAGCTTGAGTTTCACATACGGATCTGCACCTCCTAGTAAATCTTTCTTTTTAAGCTTCACTGCCTTCAGAACTTTTACATGGAGAATCCCAACGGGTTTCCTCGTGGCCCTGACAGAATTAAATAAATTGAATATGTTACAACAACGGAAATACAAAACTAATTGATATGAAACACCGTCACACTCACATTGTAGGATCCATGATTTGTACTTCAAGAGCTTTTGGCCATAGGTACATGTTTGCCACTTGATCTTTAATAAGCTCCTGAAAAATCAAACAGAACAACACATGCAGCAAGATGCAATTTATAAAAAAAAAATATTAAAAATAAAAACTAACTCTGAAGTAAGGTATTCCATGAAAAAGTAATCAATGTATCTTGTTTTCTGTTGCAAGAAGCCATAACTGTATACAGCATAAATACAATGAACACACCAATTAAATCACAGCTTAAGCGTTAAAAGAGTTAGAGATGCTACCTGGACAAACCTATATAGGCCAGGAATAGCCATAGCATCTGCTCCAAGCAGTTTCAATCCGAAGTCAACATGTGGCTGCAAAATCATAATGAGAAGCTGAGGAAAGGAAGAAAAAACATAAAAAAAAATTGCACTAAGGAAACAGGGAAGCCATGCCACATTATAGACACCACAACAGAATTATAATTCTGGAGGTTACCTCTAGGGGATGCCCTCGGACATCCAATCCCAGTACAAGGTCTCTAAATTCAGATTTTTTTTTAGTGGACCACTTTTTAGTTAAATTAAGGTGATATGGAATCAAAATTTGGAAAATAATGCTGTTTTCAGATACTAAACATTTTCGACCCCGGATGGTAGGTTCCTCCGTTCCTGAATAACGAGCCCCAGAATGCTGCATATGCAGTTATATAAACTAATAAACATATCACATCCCTTGCTACCAACTTATCTGTGCTATAAAAGAACCACCAACATGTTAGCATTAAGAAAATGTAATTAGTACCATACCTTCTCCATAAGAGACACGAAAATTTTGGAAAAACAAGGAAAGGCTGAAACCAAAGGCTTCAGGGTGATACGTGGAGAAGCAAACACTTGCAAATCAACCACCTGCAACAATCAAAGAATCAATACTCCATTCAAAATTTGAATCAGGACACCAATTTCTGGTCACCATGTTTTAAGCTTTGACATAAGCATGTGACTGCGTGAGAGAGAATGCAATTTACCCAGCTTAGAAGAAAAAAAAATTTCGTTCCTTTACTGTACACACCTGAACTGTGGCTTTCAACCCAAATGCTTTAGCTGCAACGAGAATGTTAGGATTTCCTGCCCACTTCATTGAAAGTTCCATTATCAATTCCTTTTCACCGGTGACATAAACTTTCATACCTGCATACAATGAAACCAAGAATGAGTACACCAAAAACCAAGAATGCAGAGCAGGAAAATAGAAGTTAACTTCATTCTTGTATATCAAGTAGTTTGCAGTCCGCTCTATCAATATAAACAACAAAAAAGTGATAAGCATGAAAATGGATTACAGAGCGAGGATAAACTTAACCTTGGAAAGTTGGTGGTAGGGTCCCCAAGGAAAGTGCTTCAAACTCAACAGAATCAATCTTGTATTTTGGAATTTGCTCAGCTATTATGGGCTTTGCTATGGTCCTTGCAGTTTTGCAAATTGCCTACAAAAATGTGCACCACAATACTCAACGGTGATAATTTCCGAAAGAGTAAAAGGGGAGTGAAGCAAGGAAACACCCTTGAAGATTTAAAGTTAGGCATGCGTACCTTGTCCAGGTAAGGCCACATCAGCTCAACAAACTTATTAAGCCAGTCAACCTTCACATCAACAAAATTAGATAAGCTTACTCTCGACAATTTGAAAACAAGATATCTGCAGGAAAATTAAAATTTCGAAGATAAACATACACGATCATAGTCTGGATTTTTAACCCACATGGGTATCTCCGGAAGCAGACGCTGCAAAGATTTTGAATCTTGCTCAACCAAAGGACGAACAACAGGCTCCTGGATTCATTAGCAATTGGATATATTAGTAGAAATGCAATTTAAACAAGCTCAAATTTATATATAAAACAGAAATAAAAAAATGACAATCAAAATCCAAATTCAATTAAGTCAAAGCAAACTAGCAATGAAGATTCAGAAACCAGACCTTGACATCAGTTGGCTGGAAGTAAATGAACAAGTAATAGCCGATGACAAGCCCAACTGAAATTCCCACTCCGAAACCACAAAATCCCAAAATTGAACCCAAAATCCCCATTTGCTCTACTCTGCCGGCCTCAGAATCTCAGAACAGACGGAATCTCCCAAAAGGAGGCCAGAAAATGAACGTAAAAATGGAGTGCAAGTAAAAACACCTCTTCGGATTGGACTACAAGCAGGGCTCAGGAGTGGTCAAAACCCATAAACAAAAAATGCGTAAAAATCGACGAAACTGATCACATATCTGATTAAGTAAGAAGGAGACAAAGGAAAGAAGATAGATAGCCGGTTAGAGAAGGAAGACGACAATTGCTATGTGAAGAAAGCATTGAAGGAGGGGACTACTTGTTGGTGGAAATATGTTTATGCTCAACCGCCACTTGATCCACAACCGGTAGCATGGGTGGTGGGGTTTTGATTTTCACAAGTGTCGGTAACTCCTAAGTGGTGGTTTTTGGATCGCTCTGAATTATGACCTATTTCTTATCTGTCCAATAATGACAAGCCTCCGTTACCTCTACCGCTACAGCGTTAAGGGATTTTGTGGAAATTTTTTGGAAAATTATAAATGAGGCTAAATTTGTAAATATTTTTAAACTCTTTTTTTTTTTTTGCCCAATAATCAATTGGCTTTTTACGTGTCCCATGAACATCGAGCTAATTCTCGAAATGCACTTCAAACATGATTTTTACCCAATTTATTTCTTTAATATGATTTTAGTCACAATTTGTTCCTTAAACGTCTAATTTAATAAATTCTGTTAAAATAAAAGAGCAAAATTGTTCAAAATTTTGATTCCTATATTTCCCTCTTTAACAAAACCATGAAGGTTGCGGATGTCACTCACAGGATGTTTGAAAAGAAAACTAAATCTACAATGGCCTTGTTCACAATTCATCTATGCCCATGGTTCTCGTTTATATTTTGTCTATTGATATTATAAGTTTTGGTATTATGATTAGCATCTATGCCTTTATTCACACTCACTGGAAAATGAATTGTGAACTCCTGAATTTGCTCTGAATATGCATACTTTGAATGCAACTTTATTAGGTTGCTTCTTTATCAGCTCAAAAACACACACATCCCCTTCTTCTAGTTGATTGTCCCTCGTGAATGCTCTCCAACCACCAACCCGGAATCTTGCGGATGCTGAACGACCGGATCCAGTGACAATGAAGCTAAGACGCCAAGCTTTCGCATCTGAAATCTTTAGGGTCACTTTGCATTCGCCGTTTTCACAGATATGCTCCTTAGCAAAGGGTGCAGATACTTTCTGCACACATGATCATCACCACCATACACGGTTATATATGACTTATGAGTTCACACGTTTTATAATTATTATCATTGAAAATAACATGATCGAGCTTACCAAGTGAGCTTTAAGGTACGAAGGTTGGATTTTGATAATAGTAAATGGTTTGTCGATTACAAAACGTTGAGCCTGGGCAAAGGCTCTTTCTTTAAAAGCTTCCTTTCTTGGCGCGTTTGGAGCATACTAAATCATCAGATTCATCATCACCTGTTACATTCCAATGAATTTTACTAACTCCGTGACAAGTTCAAAACTAAAACCAAAATCTCAAAATAGTTTTCAAAATTGGACCATCATCTAAATCTCAAAATAGTATTCAAAATTTGACCATCATCTTCGCCGCTTGAATCAGAGTCGCCTTGAGCTTCTTCATCAATTGAGCAGATGGAATTGCCCATCCCCATCTCCATGACGAGTTCACATTGTGGATTTAGTTATCTTTTCAAACGTCTGTGAATGACTGCCGCAATCTTCATGGTTTTGTAACTGAGGGAAATAAATGAATCAAACTTTTGGACAATTTTGCCCTTTTATTTTCACAGAATCCGTTAAATTAGATGTTCAGGAGGAAAATTGGGACTAAAATCGTGTTTAGGAGGTGAATTGGGTCAAAATCATATTCGAGGAGTATTTTGGGACTTAGCTCAATGTTCATGGAGCATATTGAGTAAAAAGTCTAATCAATTTATTAAAAACAAAACTCGAGTAGAAGCATTGGCATTCTCTGCTACGGTGTTAAACAACAAAGCAAGTACCTTATCATATATGAGGCATGGGCTGCCAACATGCGAGAAGCCTTGTTACATTCTCGATAGACATAATGAAAGAAAAAAATTAAAACATCCTAAATATCGCAACCAATCGAAGTTTATTTATTTTAAGATGATTTGGAAGATAAATTGCAATATGCATGATGCTAACGGTGGAAATCGACAGAGGTGAATCGGTGATGGTGGATTACTTGTAAAATTGTTGGGGTCGCCAAAGGCTAATCTGGAAAGAGATTTTATATTATTTTTTGGTATTGTTTGTTGATGACGGTTTTTATTTTTTATTTTTTATGAATGTTTGTTGATGAAGATGAAGATGTTTTTCTATAAATTTTGTAGATTTTTTTTTTGTTTTAAAATTTTTAATTTATTAATTTCTTTTTATCTAGGTGGAATTTGTATTAGGATCTACTTTTTCCAAATAAACATTTAACTGAGTTAATGTAAATGATGCATTTTGATACGCAATTAAAATAAAATTATAATTGGGATACGAACTTTAAATTAACCCTATAATTTAAGAGATTTTATTTACTTTGTATTAATTTTTAATAAAATAAAATAAAATAGAAAAAAAAGTTATAATGATAGTTTATAATAAAATATCTAAAGAAGGAAAATAATGACTGCTTTCTATTTTTTGGCTTTTTGGCATCTTCTTCCCGTTTTTACTTCTTTCAACTTTTTGGCTACTTTTTTTGTTTGCCTTTATTGCACTCAATTATAAGATAAATAAAATTATAATTCATTGTCTTATGAATTTGATATTAAGAAATATCACTAGCGTTTTTTTTTTTTTAAGGAAGTATCGAAATTCATTGAAGAAGTAAATTGTATAAGGAGGTGCTTAATGTGGGTGGCATCGTTAAAAAAGAAATTCAAAATTTTCAACCCAATACGTGTTTCTTTATGTAGGTCATTATACTCTCTGAACCTAGAAAATTTATTATGTAATATTAAATGCAAACTTGCAAATTTCATTTAAATTTCAACGTTGAGGAGAAAAATATTGTCGAAATAAAATGTAATTTCCCAAAGCTATTGGCACATTCTGATTTTTGTTCAATTGTTGGCTAATACGTATGTTTTTTGTTCAATAGTTTGCGCGTTAAATTTGTTGTGGTTTTTAGATAATGTTTTCATCTTTTTGGTGTTGTCGTTTTGTTTTATTGCCGACCTGTCCAGTTGTTGTGGGTATGGATATAAATAACTTCCATTTGGTGGCCACAATTGTGGTGTCCAAAACCTGCAAAAACGATTTAGACCAAAAAAACAAAAACCTGAAAAACGACTTCGTTTTTTTGAGTTAATAATTAGCTGCTTAATAATAATAAAAAATGGGAGATAATGATTTTCTTTGTTTCTTTTAGATATTATTAGGTTAATAATTCCTAAAGGAAGGAGGGTACGAAAAAGTAAAAATAACTTGGCGAAGGTTTTATTTTTAGGCTTATTACATTGTTTGCACTAGAAGTACGCCACGAATTCTCAAAATGCACGAGGAATGGAAATTTGCCTCAGTGTGCTGCGGGAATGGTAGTACTGTCAATACCATTGCACCATTTCATTGACGACGTCCTTGACGACGTTTATGTTTGCAGACGTGGAGCACTCTTTGCAGACATGGAACACTCTTTGCAGACTTGGAGCACTGTTTGCTGAGTAGATGACTGTTTGCATAAGTGAAGTCGTTATGGCTCAGTGGGACACAATTTGATGACCACGTGTGTGGGAAAATTGAAATCGAAACATTGAGAATTCGAATTGGGGCTAAATTTTGTTCGCTAGGGTTTCAAGGACGGTGGGATTTGGGGCAGAACTTGGCTATGTAATCGCAGGGGATTGCAGGGGTTTCAATCGGAGGGAGAGGCAAGCTAAAAGGCATCGGAGTTGAGGGATGTCCATTCATCGAGAACCTGGTGCAGAACAACCTGATTATGGTATGTTTTGAAACAGTTTTCCTTTTTACTGGGTCTTGTATGTGGTGTTTTCTTAGTTTCCTAGTGTCGTTGAGGTAGGGTGAAGTCTGTTTTCTTGCTTTAATCAAATTGAACTGTATGTTGATTCGAGGTTTTGTTGTTTAATTAGTTTTGCTGTTTTCTGAGTTTTGCTGGTTGGAACTGTATGCTGTTCAATTAGTTTTGAAGAAGGCCTTGTTGTTCAATGAGTTTTACTGCAGTGGATATATAGAAATGGTATTGAAGTCAGTTTACCTAGTATATGGGAAATGTTGTGGAAATTCTTTGGTTGGTTGTGATTTTGAAACCTGTGATCTTTGTCGGGGCATTGGTGTGGTAATTGTTTGAATAAGGTAGTGGGGTAGTGCTTGGCGTGGATTTTGGAATTGTAAATGGGAAGTATAGAAGAATAAGGAAGTGGGGCAGTGCTTTTCGTGGGTTTTTGAAAGGTAAATGGGTAGTATCAGGCAGTGGGCAGTGGGGTAGTGCTTTTCGTGGGGTTTTGAAAGGTAAATGGGTAGTATCAGGCAGTGGACAGTGAGGTTGTGGTTGGCGTGGGTTTTAGTTTAGTCATTGGGCTAGTGCTTGTGGTGATAGGCTTTAGTGTTGTCAGTGGACTAGACTAGAGGTGTTTTCCTTGTTTAAAATGGTTAGATTGTGTTATTATGTTATGTTTTTATAATGGGGCCTTATAATGGTTTTACTTGGTGCTAGGTGGAGCGGATGATATAGTGTCCATCGGGTTGCATCATGGTGGAAGTATCTCAAAGACAGGAAGATTGTGGACATATGCTGGTGGGTCAATTGCTTGGTATGATTGGTGTTGTTGGGAATATTTGTCTGTGTTGGACCTAAATGGGTTGGTGCAGAACCAATTATATGGTGGGGATAGGCTTAATCAAAAGGCGGAATTCTATTTCAAGGAGCGAGGGAGGTTCTTTAAACTATATAATGACCGGACACTTTTAGACTTGGTCAAAAAGTTAGCAAAAACGAAATCTAGGACCTTGAACATATAATGCAGGCATGCTGTTGAGGGTGTCAATATTGAACAGGTGCCTACTACGATAAAGTTTCATGATAGGGGCCTTACTTAAGCACCGGTTCATGATGGTGAGGGTACTCAAGGTCTGGGATCTAATGATTGTGAGGGTACTCAAGGTCTGGGATCTCATGATGGGGAGGGTACTCAAGGTCTGGGATCTCATGATGGTGAGGGTACTCAAGGTCTGGGATCTCATGATGAGGAGGGTACTCAAGGTCTAGGATCTCATGATGGGGAGGGTACTCAAGAATCAGCTCAGGTAGTGCTTGAAAATGAAGAACCGGTTCAGGTTACTCAAAAACCAGTTTCTCAAAAACCAGTTTCTCAACAATCAATTCATCAGCAACCCGTTAGTCAAGAATCAGTTCAGATGGAGCAAGTAAAAGAAGAACCATCTCAAGTTACTCAAGAAACAGTTGATAATGAATCAGTTCAGGTTACTCCAGCGCCGGTTCAGGCTACTCAAGAACCAATTCAGGTTACTCAAGAGCCGATTCAGGATGAACCAGTAGTTACTCAAGGGCGAGTAGATGATGAACCAGTTACCCAAATATCATTCTGAAGGCCTAGTTTGACAAGGAAGGCTAAAGGGAAAGCTAAAGTAATTGCTCCCGAGGTTCAACCAGCAGCATCTAAGTAGGCTAAAGTCATTGTTTCAGAGGTTCAACCAGCAGCTCCTAAGAAAGCTAAAAGGAAATCCAAGCTTTTGGTTGAAGAGGAATGTAGTGATAATAGTGAAGATAGTGGATCTGGGGAAGACAGTGATGGCCAGACTTTGTTCTTTTTGAAGAGGAAGCATTTAATCAGGAGGATGAGGTACCTCTAGTGGTGAGTGATGATGAGCTATTTGGGGCATTTGGGGAATATGTGGAAGATGAAAAGAGGCCAGTGGTAGATGACAATGATGATGCCCCGTTGACACCTAGGATTGGCACTTTGGATGACCTTAGTGATGATGAAGACACAATTCCTAAAAAAAAAAGGTCTAGGAGGAAACCTGTCCCCAAGTGCAGAGAGTTTGTTCCTAGTCTTGACATGCAGAATCCTAGGTTTGAGTTAGGGTTGAAGTTCCAGAATGCTGCTACATTTAGAGATGCAGTAAGAAAGTACTCTGTAATGCAAGTAAGATAGCTAAAGTTCTTCAGAAATAAACCAGATCGTGTGAAGGTTAAATGCTGTACTGAGTGTCCATTTGTTATTTTAGCATCTCCAGTGGAAGAGGGAAAGTGTTTGCAGATAAGGGAGTTGAATGAGGAGCATGTGTGTGGCACGAAAACATTCAATATTCATGCTGATGTCAAGTGGATGGTAAGGCAATATGCTAAGCAGTTGTCAAGTAGCAAATAGAAGTTTATAGAATTTCAAGATCTTGTCTGTCTTGAAACTGGCTACAGACCATCAAGAGCCACATGTTACAAGGCAAGGATCATGATTCAGAATCTCATTGAAGGGTCATGTCAAAGACAGTATGAAATACTTGGAGAATACTGTCTTCAATTGTTGAAAACCAATCCAGGGTCAACTGTGATTGTGAAGTTCGAGTTAGAGTCTGATGGGATAGCCAGATTTGAGAGGGTATATGTTTTCTTCAAAGCCTGAAAAGATAGATGCATGCCATATAAAATGGATTCACCCGGGCCAACTTCTGTCAGCAGTAGGAGTTGATGCCAACAATGGGATGTTTCCCGTGGCATATGCTATATGTGAGGTGGAAAATTACAATAGCTAGAGGTGGTTTTTGGAGATCTTGCAAGACGATTTGAATATTCGAGATATTAGGGGGTTGTTAGTTATGACAGACAAGCAGAAGGGACTGATTGAGACAGTTAGTCAGACTTTTCCTAATGCAGAGCATCGTCATTGCTTAAGGCATCTGAATGAAAACTTCAACCAGACATATAAGGGGATGGCCCTTAAAGAACAGATGGATGCAATTGCAAGAGAAACAACCATTCCTTGGTTTCAGGAAGAGATGAGGAAGATGAAAGATATGAGCCCTGGTGCAGCTAGATGGCTAAAAAAACGTGATGCTAAGCAGTGGTGCAGATCCCACTTCAGGACTAATTTCAAGTGTGACATTCTCCTAAACAATCTATCTGAGGCATTCAATAAGGCTATTGTGCCGTATAGAGCCAAACCTGTTTTGTCTGTCTTGGACAAATTGAGGCAGTACATCACTGCCTTACGGACTAGGAGACGTGATCAAGGTCAATTGTGGCATGGCCACCTAGTGGGCAAAAGGATCTATGCCCTGTTAGAAGATCATAAGCTGAAAGGGCAGAGGTTGATTCCCACTCTTTGTGGGAATAACATTTTCGAGATCATTCATCCATTCGGACGAATATTTTTAGTGGACTTGAATCTCCAAACATACTCCTACCGAAGATATGACCTTAGTGGAATCCCATGTGCTCATTAGTGGAATCCCATGTGCTCATGCATGCAGTGCAATAAGCAGGTTTAAGGGAAATCCAAAGATGTTTGTCCATCATTGTTATAATCATGATTCGTATACGAAGGAATATGAGGGGATCATTGATCATTACACCATTTCCTAGTGAAGACCAATGGGAAAAAGTTGGGGCTCCACCACTCAAGCCTCTTAAATATCACAAGCAGCCCGGGAGGTCGAAGATGAAAAGGAAGAGAAGTCAGACTGAGGAGGCATTATCAAATCCTACGAAGTTTCCTAGATACCATTCCACTTTAAGGTGTAGCAATTGTGGGTCTGACAGACACAAGCGTCCTGCATGCACAAAGCCGGTAGATCCTACTAAGGAAGAAAAGTTCAAGCGCAAGCAAGAACAAAGGAAAAAGAGAGACACAGACAGAAAAGCACATGCTGGAAATGTGGCCGATGCACAGGTATATATGTTGTATTAGATGTATATTAATTGCATTAGATGTAGGTTTGATGGATTTGATGTATATGTTTGTATTTATGTTTGATGTATATGTTTGTGATTAGTGTTTAGGGTATGAGGAGTGTTTATGTTTGTGATTAGATGTCCTTCATTTGATGTATATGTTTGTGTTTAGGGTATGATGAGTATTGTATATATGTTGTGTGGGCTGTATTAGATGTAAGTTTAATGGATATGTTTCTGTTTAGGTATATGAGTTGTATATCTGTTGTGGGCCTGTTAGGATGTATATTGGATGTATATGTGGTGTATTGGATGTATATGCGGTGTATTGGATGTATATGTGCTACTTTTGGGTATTTGTACTAATTTTTCTTGTATATATAGTCTAGACAAGTTCCAGCAGCAAGTGAAGGTCCAACAGCTAGCCAAGTTCCAGCAGCTGGCCAAGTTCCAGCAGCAAGTGAAGTTCCAGCTGCAAGTGAAGTTCTAGCAAGCCAAATTCTAGCTGCACATACCTCTTCACCTACTATAACCCCAACTAGAACAAGACAAAAAAGGTCTGCAAGGAAAGTCAATACCCCTGTTAGCCTACCTGTGCATGAAGCCCAGCTGCAAGAACAAAGTCCAGTTGCCAATTCCAAGGGAAGAATGATCAAGTCACCTGTAAATGCAAAAGGGATGACAAAGTGAATGCCACCTCCAAAACCAAAGAAAACCAACAAAGATTGGTTCAAGAAAGTAAAGGAATTGCTACTCGATTGGCATCATTAGTAGACTTTAGAAGCTTATGGTGTTTGGACCATTTGTTTACTAGACATTCCAATCTTTTGTAATGGTGCTGTATTGATAGACATTTGAACCATTTGATGTAATGGTCAAGTTTTTGCAGTGCCTTAGTTTGGAATCGTAATGGTGAAAGTATTTAGTTCTAACCTCCAAATGAAGTTCACCACATATTCCAAGTTCATCACATTTGCACTGTCCAAGTACATTCATCACATTCCCAAACCAAGATCACATAAACTCATCACAAACATTCATAACATTCACATTCATCATAAAAGTTCATATCTTACAAAATAAGTTCATATCTTACAAAAGAAGTTCATATCTTGCAAAATAAGTTCATATCTTACAAAAGAAGTTCATATCTTACAAAAAAACGTTCTACCAATCTACCAAAAGAAGTTCACATTTGCACTGTCCACTAGCTCTACCAATCTACCTCATACATAATAATTCAGTCTAAGCTGAAAGCCACCTTAAGGCAATCCTAAGCCTAAACATATATAAGCCCTAGGATAAAACCAATCAGTACAACCCAAGTCACCATAAGGGCAATTCTAAGCCTAAACACCTTCCTCTTCTCATTCAGAAATTTCTCTTCTCCAATGTCAAGTTTCCGAAGCAACCCTGGAATTATTTTCATCGACCTTTTGTACATTTTTGGGTCCAACCACACCCAAAAATCACACCATTTGCCACAAGATCTCTGCCACCAAACCTGCATTATCAAACCCATCAGTTACCCAAGTATGAAACGGCTACAAACCCAGAATTTATGAATTCATTCCAAAAATTCCAACAATTATCAATTAATTTGTAACAAGTATCAAAAGGCTACAAACCAATCAATTATGAATTAATTCCAACAATTCCTAATCTCTAACCTAGAATTTATGAATTCATTCCAAAAATTCCAACAATTATCAATTAATTTGCAACAAGTATTAAACGGTTACAAACCAATCAATTATCAATTAATTCCAACAATTCATAATCTCTAACCATCAGTAAAACCAGAAATTCAAACCTAGAAATTCAAACCCGGAAATTCAAACCCAAAAATTCAAACCCAGCAATGGAAACCCAAAAATGGAAACCCAGAAATGCAAACCAAATTGAGAGGGATAGCCTTCTTACCCGAGTATCTGCACAAGTGAGAAACCTCCTCCCTGGTTATCATATGTCCTCGAAGTCTTCATTGTGGCCACCTTCTCACAAAAGCATCTTTGATAATCTTCCGTTCCTCGACTCTCTTCCATACTTCCACCTTCCCACTAAGTCTTCATTGCTGCCACCGTTCCATATCGCTTCAATCCCCCTCTTTCAAGTTGTACTCCCAACCCAATCGCAAATCCCGCACTCCCAACGCAACTTCCCACGAATTCGATGCTAGGAATTCCACCAAAATTTCGAAACACTAGCAGAGGAATTATCCCCAATTTGAATTCTCTCAATGTTTCGATGTCCTTGGTACACTGCATTTTACACGTCCTCGTCTACTCAGCAAATAGTGCTCCACGTCTGCAAAGAGTGCTACACGTCTGCAAACATAAACGCTGTCAAGGACGGCGTTAATGAAATGGTGCAACGGTGCTACCGTTCCCGCAGCACACTGAGGCAAATTTTCGTTCTTAGTGCATTTTTAGAATTCGTGGTGTGTTCTTGGTGCAAACAGTGTAATAAGCCTTATTTTTATTTTTTGGTCTAAATCTTCGTTTTGGCATGTACAGTACCACGGAAGATCATTATCTCCCATTTCGTTATCAAAGTCAAGAGAATGAAGGGAACAAAAAAGTTAAATAATAAAATAAATAAAAGACGGTAGCAAGAAAAGTAAGAAAGGAAGGCTGTGGCTTGGCAAAGAAAATTTGTAATATGGCTGATGAATAAGTGGTAGGGATGAGGGGAACCACTTGCGAAGATGTGCTCAATTGAAAATACTAGCTATAGGCATGCGTAAGCACAGTTCGGTATGGAGGTGATATCGAAATCGTACAAAATAATTTTTACTTGTTTAGTATTATACGATATTCCACTAAAATTTGAAATTGATATTGTATCATACCAATTGTGTTCGGTACGATTTCGGTACAATTTCAGTTTTGAGCCAAAATTACTCAACAAAAATTTGAGTCAAAATTTATGTAAAAAAATCTAAATAATCTATTCATACACCAACGTCTGCTCATACATGTGATTAGAGAATTTGTATATAAATTGGTACAATAATCCATAATGCATAACAAATTCATATTTCATTCATACAATTCCATAACAAATATGAAAGTTATATTTCAAAGTCTAACCAACAAAATGGAAACACCATTAAGAAATGATAAGTTGATAAGCAACATATTAGCTTGATGATCTAGTGGCGTCTACGCTCACATGTATGCAATTCATTCCAGGCAACAACCACATCTCCATCACCTAAATTAATTTATGTATATAGAGGTTTCGTGTTTATGGAATGTTGAGATGGTTGTATGTTTATGGAATGACGAGGGGGTTGTAAGTTGTGAGTTCATGGCTTATCCCCAGAGTTTGATATATGTCTATACATGATAATCAAACAACTAAAATTCATTCATATAATTCATGTGCCAAAGAACATATAAAAAGACCCAACATATCTATGAGTATATATATAAAAAAAATACTTAGCACCATTTATTATTTTTAAATTTAACTTAATTTTTTAATTAATTAACAAAATCAAATTGGTTCGGTTTCGATACGGGACGATATTCACCAACACCAAAACTGATTTCGTACTGGTTGGACTGGTACGGTATCGATACCGTACTGATCATACATTCAATTTTATGATTCACTTTTTTTTTTTGCAGTTTGGCATGATATGGGATAAGACAGTTTCGGTATTTCGGGACCATATGCCCAGAGCTAGAAAATACTATAAAAGAGCAAGGGTGGTCCTGATCTGATAAAGGTTCTATGCGAAATTAAAAATGTGGCCCTAAATATTTTTATGTATTATTACGACTTCAATTTAAATCTAATTTACGTCTTCGATCATTGATAAAGATTGTCTTTATTGAATCGTTGATTATCTATCAATGGAAGAGAATTAAGAGAAATGAACATAAGGTTATTACTTTTTTGAATTTCTGTTTTCTTTACTGGAAGAGGAAAATATGAAAAAAGGGTTTTTAGAAGATGTGTCATACAACAAGAAGGAAATAAATTCGCAAGAAAATAAGTGGAGAAAAAAAAGGCTAAAGAAATTCATAGTTGGGAAAAGGGGCGGGGGGTGGGGGGAGAGGGGGAATGAAGGAGGCACAGTTGTGATTCGAACATGGGCCTTGATACGAAAAGTTTAAAAGCCTTTGTCATTGGCGCTAGAGCTTCTATTTGATACATGTGGGATTTTTTTATATTTATTTATCTATTACTTAACTAATATATTAAAAAAATTGAGGCCCCGAAAATCAGAGGCCATGTGTGGATGCACAACCGGCACTAGCCCAGGACCGCCCTTGTAAATGAGTAGCGAAGCTCTTTTAGAGGTCACTAGTCAACCACTACAAGAAAAACCTTTTTCTAAATACAATACTTGCTTGAATCAAACTTTCCAACAAAATATTTGTGCCATTTGTATATTCAGACTTACAGGGTGAAAACATCTTGTGAATTATTGTACCTTTCTGAATTCTGAATCTTTCTGCAACTTCTTAGTATAATCCAACTGACGACCATCCTAGTTGAAGATTTCTGAAAAATTATTTTTCAACTCTACTTGGCCTTAAAGAGATATTATCGAATGTATTTGTTAAAGCATAAATTGTTTTAAAAATAATCTTCTTTGATAGGACCCATCCCAACTGGACTTTGATAACCGTGTCCGGTCCTGCTCTCGTTTGACAAGTCAACTGAAGTCTCCAAACTACCCCTCAGCACCTTTCGGACAAGGGATAACTGCACTGATTTCCGCTCATGCCTCCGCCTCTTGATCAGCCCCGAACGTCGTGTCCCGGCCTGTAAGGTCATCAAAACATAAAAGGTGTGAATGGACGAAAATAATATCATTTGAAAATACATTTCAAATAGACCATTTCCCCTCTAGTTTATCAAACCATGCATGCATAGGGTAAAACATATGAATAACAATCACTGACTTTCTAGCCAAATCACATGAAACGTATCAAATCCCGGCTCTCAAGCCAAACATGTGAAAACACTAACCTAGCTACAAAGACCAAAACCCGTACTCAATACCAGTACACAATCAAAATCAACATCAAACAGCACTACTCATAAGTGCACAATCAATCAATCAATCCGCACTACTCACAAGTGCACAATCAATCACACAATCACCTCCGCACTACGCGTAAGCCACCATCCAGCCACATTCTCGGGATCAGACACATCTGGGTTCAACCTTCGGGATCAGCCACCTCTGGCCGAACACATCTCCAGGATGAGACGCATTCAAGTGGTACATCCAGGCTCAGTCGCATCTGAGAAGCTGGCTTACCGTAAAAACAACTCACAATCATATCCCCCAAGCTCCGGTCGTCTGGGTAATCCCCTAGTTTCGACCGTCTGGGTGCTCACAATTATAATGAAAATCATCCCGGGATTACATCCCAAAACATTTCAATCAAATCCTTGACTTCAAACCAAGTCAAAATCATTCCCGACAGGGTCTCAAGCCCAAATACCATTTACACGTAAATCTGTAAAATCTCATTTGAAAACATTAAAATAATCCAAAAATCATCATTGACTCAATAACTAAGTCAAAATATCCTTTTTGAAACCTTTTTTACTCCGGGCTTAGCCCAAAATATCATTCGCACATTCATCGTAAAACGTGCCTGAAAGACTGATTAAAATAATCATAAATCACAAAGAATCATGCCAAATTACTATGACATGATTGCAAACCAAATCATGCAATCAATCATATAAAACATTTAATTATGCATGCATAACAGTTTATAAAAAACGTCCACTCACACACCGTCCAAACCGCTCGCTTTCCAAGCTGCACGCGTTTCTGTAATTTTCGGTACTTTCCAGGAATCGTGAATCCTGTCTAAAATCATCATTAAGGGTCACTAATGACTCAATTAATATCCTATAAATTTCCCATAATTTTTCGGGAATTAAAAATTAATTTAAAACATAACATAAGCCTTCGGACCCTCGAACAATATCGAAACGGTGTCCGATTAACTCAAAACCAACGCTAAAATGTTCGTTACATTGCATAGAACAAAATTCATGTTGATCTCACCTTGGGAATCGTGCCAATGAGCCCTCATGCGCCGCACAGTACTTACTACAGTGCATCGTTCTCACTCGATTTCCCTACAATTGGGCTCTTTGACCCTCGACACAACCAGGTTAGTTTTCCTTCAATTCGACCTTTTTTCTTTCAATTCTTTCGTTGGATCTCATCTAATACATTTTAATTGAAGGTCTATATCATTCATTTCACACGATTTGAACTTAAACCTATAAATCTCGAATCTCCTGCCGTCGAGTTCAACTTCTGAATTCACCAAATTAGGATTATTGATTCTAATCAACTAGGAAGTCACAGAGGGGTCCTACAAACACAATTTTGAAATCAATTACATTGATTCTTACCTCGAATCACTTGAACTCAATCCCAAGTTTCTCTCAATTCCGCCACATTTGTTCGTGGCCTTCCCTGTGTCAATTCTTCTCAAATTTGAGCTAATTACATTCCAATTGATCCTAGAAGACTCAATTTGAATAATCACAGTCTATTACTTTTATTTCGAATTTTGGAAGAGTTGAGCTTCCACGGGTTTGGGTCTTCGGGTTTAGGGGTTTATCTTCCTCAATTCTCCTCTAATTCTCACTCGTTTTTCTCTGTAAATTCGTCCCACTGTCTCAGGTTTTATAGTTGGCCTCATCAATCAATCAATTTGATGAAATTTGAACGAAGGGGTGGGTGATTTTGTTGTATCTATTGTTGTTCATACACGACATCCTACAAACAGGGCCACCAATCCATCTAATTTCAGTGACATGTGTCACTTACTGGGCAGCTAAGTCACTAAACGTTGATTCATCAATTGACTCAGCCACAATTACCATTTTACCCCTGCACACATAATTACCAAAATACCCCTAGCCTTCGCAGACCCGCAACTTTCACATCTGACCTTCGATTGACGCATGCCGCCTGTCTACTGATTCAGCGTCCCGAGACCTATCTAACGGTCCTTACGGAAGGTCCAAACAATGTCCCGATCAAAAAGTCAACTTTTACCCCCCATAACCAAGGGCAAAATCGTCCTTTCTTTCCAATTTTTCCAATTTTTCCTTTTTCGAATTTTCGGGTCGTCACATTCTTGATTCCCACAAACAGTAAACAATAAGCAATCAAGGTTAAAGATTGAAGCTGTTGATGTAGAAATCATTCGGATTTGTAGAATTCCGTTTTAATCCTTACACACAATAACAAGAGATAATCGGGGTTAAGGTTGAAGCCTAGGGGAGTGGTTCAACCAAGAACACTCCGATGCTAAAGTCAGTTTAATCGAGAGAAATAAACCTACAGAGTTTCAGTATGAGTTTTGAATTACCTTCAGAGATGAGTGAGGCCCCGTATTTATAGTGAAGCCTTGAGAGTCACCGGAGTGTCTGATTGGTTGAAAGAGATAATGTTTAATATGTGATTCTACCGAGAGAAATCACTATTATTAACTATATAAATAATAATAGATAACTCACGAAGAGATTATTTATTATTGATATTGATCCAATTAATTAATATATTCAACTGGTAAATATATTAAATTAATGCGAAGATCATGTGATGTCGTCATCGTATATACCAAGGGTAATATCGACATTATGATAGTTATGGGCCACGTGGCAACTTCACAATCTTTTGGTGATTTATGGTTCCACAAATTCCCCCACATCGCATAGGAATTCAGAGAATGCTAAATGATGTACTTTTTATTATGGTCCCGATTAACCATTTTTATAGGAGTAGGACTCCGTTTTGCTTTGAGCAGTTGAAGTTCGTTTGGCATTGAACGTTGCTTTGGTTTCCTAGTAGGAAGCTTTGGGCTTAAGTTGAGTCTTGAAGCCTGCTTGATAATCAGGGTTTGTTTACTTTTCTTTCTTTAAACCAGGGCTTGCGGCTCTTAATTTTAATAAAGAAAATTAAACACTAATAAGGGTTCACTACTGGTGAAGAGGAGCCAATAACATTGAGTTGCTGCAACGAAGGAATTCGATCCACAAGTTGTAAGGAAAAAAACCCTTTTTCTTGTCCCTGATGTCCTTGAATTTTGCAAGTTGCAAATACAATTGAATGAGAGAAAGGTAGCCTGATGTTGATTGAGGGGAGAGAAAATGACACCAGGAGATAAGGATTGAAAGCGATAGGCTTGTTGTAGGCGTTGTTGGCTGGTGATGACGCCAGGGTTGTTACAGGCACCGTCTTCTGTTGTTAATCTCAGCTCGATTGCTGTAGGTAGATGGCACAGTTTGTTGAGGCGTACAAACGGCCTCGCATGACAGGTGGAGAGACCTGTAGTCCGCAGGTCTCGTCCGCTGCCCTCGATGGGTACGACTTATGGCACATGCGTAGGGCGCGGCTTCACTATAGGGGTGGGATAGTTCGGTCCCACGAGGAGAGATGATGGCTAGCGGCAAGGCCAGTTGGTAGAAGGTTGAGCGGTCGGTAGGAACTCTGTTGTAAGAGCAGGACACGTGGGTCCCAGGTGGAAGAACGTGTCGGCTGGCAGCTGGGGATGTTGGCCATTGCTCTCCTTTTTTTCCCTTTTTTTTTCTGTAGCTTTGTCTTTTACTATAATGTTTGTCAGATAAAAGCAAAGAAAACTTGGGCTTTTTTTTTTCTTGTTACTTGGCATTGGCAGCATATGTAACATTTTCTTTCTTTCTTTTTTTCTGCTGCAAGAAGTGTGATGTTTGTCAGAGTAAAGATTTTTTTGTTCTTTTCTGCCGTTAGCAGCTTTTTCTTTGCATACTTTTTCCTTCCCTGCGCCTCCCTTAACAAAAGATATGGTTTTTTTCATTGTTTCCACAAGCCATTGTATATATGAATAAAATATATATTATATACTTATTATATGTTATAAAATGTATGTATATATATATATATTCTTTTGTTGTTTTTGCTCTTTTGAGGATTTCAAGAGCTGTGGATGTTTGATTGCAACGATTCAAGCGGCAGTGCGCTCTACTTTCCAAGCCGATCATTTCAAGATGCAAGGAGGGACACTTCCAATGTGGTCTCAAAAAACTCACTTAGTGGATTGCAGTGCTCGGCGCATTGATAGACTTGTCATCCCCAAGTATGGGTGGAGCCAAAATCAAGGCCTTCAAAGGGGAGACGCAAAGTTCCACGACTCGAAGTGAGGCGTGTCACAAGGTGAAGCGTGTTCTAGCTTAGGGGCAAGATGTGTTACACTGCAATGAGGGTTATGTTATGATGTAAGGCGAGGCACAATAAGGTAAGACGATGCGCAACAGAATCCAAGGTGAGGCTCAGCAGAATGCAAGGCGAGGCTCAGCAGAATGTAAGGCGATGTGCAGTAGAACACAACTTGGGGCGCGTTACAATTACGAGGCGAAGCATGGTACAACTACAAGTTGAGGCATACTGCCAGTGTTCATAGGTTGCGAGTTGAAGACATTATGACTTTGACAAACAAGGATGTTGATGAGTCGCAAAATGATTCCCTCGATGCGTCGCGGGGTGATTGCCTTGATGCGTCGCGGGGCGATTTCCTTGTTGTGTCGTGGGACGATTGCCTTGATGTGTCGTGGGGGGATTGCCTTGATACGTCACGGGGCGACTGCCTTGATGCATTGTGGGGGTAATTGCCTTGATGCTTCGTGGGGCGATTGGCTTGATGCTTCACGAGCGATGAATTGCTTCATGTGTGAAGGCTTGGTAGGGCGAAGACTTGGAGTACTTCGGAGGGCGGAGATTTGGAGTACTTCGCGTGACGAAGGCTTGGGGTGTGGCAAAGGCTTGGAGTGCTTTTTAAGTTGAAGGCGTGGAGTGCTTTACAAGGCGAGGGCGTGGAGTGCTTTGCATGACGAAGGTTTGGAGTGCTTCGCAGGGCAAAGGCGTGGAGTGCTTCGCATGACGAAAGCTTCGAGTGCTTTGCAGGGTGAAGGCTTGGAGTGCTTTGGAGGGCGAAGGCTTGGAGTGCTTCGCGTGGCAAAGGCTTCGAGTGCTTCTCATGACGAAGGCTTGGAGTGCTTCGCATGGCGTAAGTCATTCAGAAGCCTCCATAGTACTTCTTTAGCGTGGAGCCAATATGGGGTTTGTTGTGATGCCTTTCCAGCTAGTTGCCTATCTGCATGTTTGGAGGTTTCCGTCGCTCCGAATGCGGAAGTGGATTGATGTCGGGGAGTACACTAGCTTCGAGTGGCATTAGCATGGCATGGGCATCATAACCATGGGCTAGCGCCGTTTCTTGTGCCACAGAAAATTCCAATTGCAAAGCTAGTCATAGTTCCCAGTAGGGGTGATCTAGTCAAACCTCTGGGATTCCGTTGAGTAGATCGCTCTTATCATGAGTCGTTGCGACGGAGGCGGTAGGCCTGTCAGATCATTTCATTCCTTAAGTTCTTGCCATAGACGAAGAACGATGAATGATGAACAATGATGAAGTTTTTCCTGAAAAAAACTGGAGAGCATGCATTGAGTATTTCTCAATTCGACTCTCAATGAAAGCACCAGTTGTTGGTACAGAAATCGTCCAGATTTGTAGAATTCCTTCTTGATCCTTACACATAATAACAAGAGATAATCGGGGTTAAGGTTGAAGCCTGGAGGAGTGGTTCAACCAAAAACACTCTGATGCCAAAGTCAGTTTAATCGAGAGAAATAAACCGGCAGAGTTTCAATATGAGTTTTGAATTACCTTCAGAGATAAG
Organism: Prinsepia uniflora; assembly: GCA_032719365.1. NCBI lineage: Eukaryota > Viridiplantae > Streptophyta > Magnoliopsida > Rosales > Rosaceae > Prinsepia > Prinsepia uniflora. Next base: position 42,598,424 of record CM064870.1, on the reverse strand, counting down.
TTAGGCCCCGTATTTATAGTGAAGCCTTGAGAGTCACCGGAGTGTCTGATTGGTTTAAGAAGATAGTGTTTAATATGTGATTCTACCGAGAGAAATCACTATTATTAACTATATAAATAATAATAATAGATAACTCACAGAGAGATTATTTATTATTGATATTGATCCAATTAATTAATATATTCAACTGGTAAATATAGTTATGGGCCATGTGGCAGCTCCACAATTTTCTGGTGATTTATGGTTCCACATAAACTCCAGGGGGTTATTCAACTAAGAGCGCTCTGATGCTTAAATTAGTTATTAGAGAGATAATTTTAAAAAAAAATTGAAGTAAATATTGAATTATCTTGAAAATGGAATGAGTTCCGCTATTTATAGGAAACCTTTGGTAGTCACGGAATATTCTGATTAATCGATTGAATTTGTAATTAATAAATAATTCGTTTTTAATAAAAATATATTATTTAATAATTGATTGATAATAATAATAATTAAGTCTTATGAAGAACATCTATCATTATTGAGGTTTTAACCCAATTAAATAATACATTTAATTGATAAATATATTATTCAATGGGTTGGTGCTTCTGAGCTGTTAATGCTATTACCAGATAGGCAATATGAACATTATTTAAATTATGGGCGGCCACATGACAGTTCCACAATTTTCGAGTGATTTTGAGTTACACAGATGCCCCCATGTCGCTTAGAATTCAGGGAATCCTAAGTGATGTAGGTTTTTGCATTCCCAATAAATCGTTTTGGAGTAGGATTCCGTCTTGTCTTGTATTATTCTCGTGCTGAAAAATTTGTTGGGCCTGAAACGTGTCATTGAGTTGAAAATGTAAGTAAGCTTTGTGCTCTAACTTTTGACCCAACAAAAATAGCTTCTTCTTTTTTTTTCCCCACAAACGCTTTTTTTTTTCTTTCTTTTTAATTTAATGAAGTTTGTTACATCCATTAGAAAAAAAATCTTCATTTTCTTGGCCATTGAAGAGAAAAAAAGACTATGCGAATTCCTTAATAAGTTCATCTTTTAATGTTTTTTTAGGTGATAACAATTATTTAAAAAAGATGTATAAATAATTTTTTTTCTTTGAAGTCCTCAGCCTTTTGCCTTCTTCTCCAAAAAATTCATCTTCTTGTTCCAAATACTTACCCTCATCTTGTAAGAATTCAAGGTTGAATTTGCTTGTTATAGTTTGAAGGGAAAAATCTTCTTCAAATTCATTTTCATAGTGTGGTAAGAAATTTTGCTTTATTTTCTCTTTCATTTCATTTTTATTTATTTTTATTTGATGAATGAGTGAGAGCAATGGTGATGGATGGCTGAGATGATTCCAAGGAGGTCATATTAGAAACATCAATGGCTAGGATAATGGTTGTAAGTGTCCATTTTGTGCATAAAATATTTCTAGTGAGTCTCACTCGGAAGGAAATGTGAAATCTGGTGTCAAGGATTCTTTCTGCCGTCACCATCTTTTCTGCCAGCTGACACGTGTGTGAAAGAAATTGTTGGGCTTGAGGCGGGTGAGCACCACGCTTCGACAACCGCAAGTGGGACTGTGCTGCGTCATTAGGTGCGTCATGCGAGGCAGTTTTCCTCAGCTTTTTGTTTTGTTCCAAGATGACACATGGGCGAAACCCATTGGAAAAGCATGGCGCGTGCACCTCACGCGTAAACAAAAGTGAGCGGTGGTCAGCTATTTTGTCAGATGGGATCCACGCAGTTGCCATCGTGTCAGATTTTGGCTCTCAAGACGGCTAACGGTTCAACGCGGCTTGGCTTCAGCTCTCCTCTCTGATCTAGCTCATAGCTTGGCGGCTTGCTTTGGCTTGGCGATTGTGGAAGATTTTTATTTTTTTTCCTATTATTTTCTGCAGTTTTTTAAGAATATAATATATGAAAAGACCCATCCCGATAATACCTTGATAATCGAGAAGGGTCCTGCTCCTGTCTGACAACCAAACTCAAAATATCAAAAGTAACCTTATTTATTAAAAAAAAAACGTAAAACCTTATTTATAAAAAAAAAAAGGTGAAGCGATAAACAGTGTCAGACTAGGGATAACCAATTATATAGAACCGTTAAGACAAAAGTTCAACTAATCAACGATATTACAGAGCATAGGTGACTATACAAAAAAGGTACCAAGATCCTACTCTGTACGGTATCCGAGTGCGCAACAGTAACCTTTATGCCTCTGCCTCGGTATCAGCTCCAGAACCTACGCAACAGCTTGGAGGGTCAGCAAAACATTAAAAGTGTTAATGGACAAAAATAATATCATTTGAAAAAATAATTGAGGAAATCAAGTTTTACCCTTCAGTTTCATAAACATGCATGCACATCATAACATATGAATAATAATATGAAATCAAATCATGATATAAAATATCTGGACACAAATATCGATAAATAAAAATTGCTAGATATCAGAGTAATCACATATATTAGAATCCGAGACTTTAAACTCCCGAGTCTTTAAACTCAATATCATATCAAGCCTCTCGAGTTAACGAGTCTTTAAACTCAATATTATATTAGGTCTCTTGACTCAACAAGTCTTTAAACTCCTGAGTCTCTACACTCAATATCACAGTCATCGAATCCAGTAAATTCATTTTTAAACCATTTATGTCTCAAATCAAGTCAAACATTTCAACAAGGCCTATGCCCGAGATGTAAGGACCCGCCCCAATCCCCCCGGAATTAACGAGGGACGCTCCTGATCCCGTCTGACACGGAGTGTCAGATAAGGGAGAATTAAAACCGTTAGCCCGACCGGCTTCTAGAGTATGCCAGGATCCGGTAGAGGAGTGTGATGTCTCAGTCTCTGCTACAGTCCGCACCAATAATCAAACTGAAGGGTAGTGAAAACAAACAAGACTGTGAGTGGACGAAAAGTAATAGTTTGATAAATCACATTTCATAAAAGACCTTTATTCCCTTCACTAAAAAGCATACATGCATAGTAAAACCATTTATCAAACCACATATGTTTAAACAACCATTTATAGGGTCTCAGCCCCAAATTCGGTAAATTCAAATCATACGGGCCCCTGCCCAAATCCATTTACAGAAATCCATAACATAGTAACATATGTGGGATCTCAGCCCAAATCCATTTATCATTCATAAAACCCAATTTCGCAATCCAAGAAATCATGTTTATCGTATATCATATAACCAATCCTGTCACGGTATCTAGAGCTACGTGCGTGCTACCCGGGGTCTCAAATTCCAAGTCTCCGCAGGGTCAACCCAGGTCAACGTCCGCAGATCAATGACTCTCCCTGGGGGTTATAATCGATAATAGCCTTCGTGAAAGTAAGGAACCCAACGAGGGCGACTCCACTCAGTCAATGCTCCGTGACTACTCTGGGGGTCCACCTAGGCCAACGACCCTCCCCGGAGGAGACAATCCATATATATAAGGATGGTATATGAAAAACTATTTTAAATCATTCTCAAAACCTTTCAAGGGTTCATGCCCCGGTCCCCATAAATCGTCATGAACTAGAAATCCATTTATGGGTCCCTGACTCGGAATCACAATCGTAAACCATAACTGGGCCTCAAACCCGAATTCATAATCCAACTGAGCGTCCGGCCCGATTTTGTAAACTAAATAGGCCTCGTGCCCGATTTCGTAAACTAAATGGGCCTCGTGCCCGATTTCATAAACCAAATGGGCTCTGAGCTCGGTTTGTAAATCAAATGAGCCTCGAGCCCGATACATAAATCAACTGGGCCTCCGGCCTGATACGTAAATCAATTGGGCCTTTTTCCCAATTCCTTGTTAAATCAAATGGACTTCAAGTGCGAGAGTTCGTAAATCATATGGGTCTCGTGCCCGATTCCATATTTTCAAATCCAACATCGATTCACGAACCAATTGGGCCCCTGGCTCGATAATGTGACTTAAAGGGACTTCGAGTCCAAGGGTTTCCAAAACAAATGGGTCTCATGCCCGAGTTTACCTTTTCAAATGCAAAACCATTTCATTAAACCATTTCCAAAACCACAAGCACGTAAAATCAGTGCAAAATCGTAAATCGCCTCAAAATGCGTGAAATCATATAAATCACTAATATCCAAATCAACATCATAAAATCACATCCAAAAAACATATAAAAAATTTATGCTTGCATCACAGTTTAGAAATCAAGGTCCATTCACAGACCGTCCTAAGCTATTGCCTCGATTTGCGTGCCATAAGCCTCCCCGAGCTAATCACCGTCATCGGGACTCCTAAACCTGTCTAAATCACTTTAGAGGGTTACTAACTACCTCATTAACCTCTCATTGAAGCCCTGTAATTTTCCCGAATTTTTAACTATTTTTAAACTCGATTCTAAACCATCGGACCTCCCGAACAATATTGAGACGGTGTCCGATCGACACGAAACCAGTCCCAAAATATTCGTTACATCGAATAGATTAATTTACATCTTGAAGTAAACCCCGAAATACCCTCCACGCGCCCTCACGCCCTGCCCAAAGGGGCTGCGTGTGAAAGCCACGCGCCTGCTACAGTGTCACCATCAACCTCGCGATAGACCAGGTTCTCTGGTTTTGAACCGGACCGAACCAGTCTGGACCGGTCCAGGGCTTCATTTCACTCATTTCGATCCATTTTTGTTCCATTTTGATTCCTAAAGGTTCCTAAAAATAAACCGAACCGATCTAGCCATTAAGAACATGAGAAACGGGTCGAAATACTACCTCCATGATTGAACAACAATCCAGCCACCTGCAACTAGCTTCTGCCATCGACTCCAGCCACCTCCAACCTTATAACCGGTCCCAATAGACTCTCCCAACCTCCATAAACAAGTTCCACACATTAAACACGATTGAGGGCCAACAAAACTCGATTTCCAAAATTCAAACCAAAACTCACCATTTTGGTTATCGGCCGCCTCAAACAACCAAGCTCCTCGAAAATGATCCCAAACAGTTCCTACGATCTCTAGAAAGCCATATCCATTAAAGAATTGACTAAAACCCCTTAAAACTTAGTTTCCAATTTTTGAAACTAAAATGGGTTCTCAGGTCACTTACCTCCGCCATCCACGGTGGCCCGTGCCATAGCCATCGTTCGACTCGTCTTATTCCACTCTTCCTTTTTCATTCACATCTTAGGAACTAGTGAGGAGGTTTGGAGGGTGTTCATAAAGGAGGGGTGTTCGGGCTCGAGGGAAGAAATGAAAATGGTAAAGTGTGATCGATGAAGAAGAAGGTAGAGTTTAGGTGGTTTGATCAGATGAGTGGATGGTGAGGATGAGGGCTGTGATGGAATGGATGGCTGGGATTGAGAGAGAGTGGGTAAAGGAAATCGTAAAATAATCCCAAAATCAATATTTTAATCCTAAACTCACCAATCACACTTTAGATCCACTTTTTGGGGTTAATGACCAATAGGATGAGTGACAAGTGTCACTTATCCAAGGGTCCCATACTAAAAAGTCAACCAATCAGATTTAGCCAAGTGTCCCCGCCTCATAATGCGTGCATAGTTAAATACTTCGGTGAACCGTAACCTTCCCGTCCGACATCCGATTTTGGCGTGTCACCTATCTATGGATTCGTATCGACCCGATTTATGTAACAGTCCTCGGCCCTAGGCCATCGGACGTTCTGAGTCAAAAGTTAACATTTTGGCCACGACTAGGGGCAAAACGGTCATTTTGCGTCGTCCGTCCGATTTCCCTAAGCTAATCACCGATTAACCACTCTAATCCTTCATTAGTCACTAATCTAATCCCAAAATTCGAGACGGGTCATTACACGAGACATAGTATTCACCAAATAGGTTTCCACATAACTATCGTAAAATAGTGTAAAAAAAATTACAGAAATCCAAAATTTCACCAAGCCATATCAATCATTATTCAACCATATCAAATCATAATCTTTCTTTTAAACTCATGAGGATTCAAAATCTGAGTCAAATCATTTCCACTAGGGTCTCAAGCCCAAAATATCATTTTCACGTAAATCCGTAAAATCATAATCAGAAATCCGTGAACATATCAAAGCATCATCATTCAAATCATTTTAACTCAAATCATACAATGAAGCATTTAAAATAGTTATACATGCATCAAAGTTAGAAAACAAAAGTTCACTCACACACCGTCCAAACTGCTCAACCTCGAGTTGTATGTTCCTCAGAGGTTTCGGGAATAGTCTGGCCGATTAAACATAACAATTAGGGGTCACTAAGAGTGTAGAAGGTCGTATAACATAAACCCCTAAATCCCGAACCGTCACACGTATCCGAAATTCAATATCCCGTCATTTTGGAAGCTCAAAACTACCTTAAAACAATCTCAAAATGTCTCGTAACCTATACCAAATGATTCAGAACGTCGAGAATTGTCAGACACGCACTGTCGTGAGTCGGGGAACCTCCCCATGCACTTTCATACGCCCTTTGTAACGACCAGTCCCGGAAAATCGGGATTAGATTAGTTGTCAGTGATGGGTTAGTGAAGTTAATTGGTGATTCGTTGGATGCGTTCGGATGGACGGTGCGAAATGACAATTTTGCCCCTGGAATTGGACAAACAGTTGACTTTTAGTTTGGACGATCAAATGGACTTTGACCAAGGACCGTGACGTAGTTCGGGAAGTCACGAGTTCATAGACAGGTGGCACGTCCGATTCCGACATTCCACGGAAAAGTTATAATGTTCGGAAGGTCGAGGGTATTTTCGTAATAAGGTTAAAAAGAGGGAAATTATTGACTTTTTACGTGGCAAACGTTTTTCACGAAATTAGAGGACCTTAAGGTAGGTGTCGATTCCTTGAGTACAACGACAGGCGGCATATCATCATCGGACTTCGGATGAATTAGTTATGGGTCTAAATGTACGAGGGGTAAAATGGTAATTTTCAAGGTAAGGGAAATTTGGTCATTTCCTGTATTGGGATTAGTGCCCAGTGATCAGGGGACACTTGGCTATTATTGGAGATGGTGCCACAGAGAGGTTGACGCGTGGCTGGGTCTGGATGGTGGTGGAAACAACCGTTAGTCTCTCAATTGTACCTCACACTATTTAAACACAAGTGCACAGTTTGGGGGTTCGAGGGAAAAACAGAGAAAAGAGGTGGTGAAGAATTTGAACCCCCCCCCCCCCCACCCCCGCGGCTATCCCCAATTGATAGTGATACATGAATATAAACGAAGGGATAATCGACCTGGACTCAGGTGGTGGAGTCGTGGTTGCCCGTCGTGCACGGTGGCGGTTGGAGGAGGGCCCAATCCGTGGACTCCCCTGTTGGACTTCAACTGGTTCATGGTGAATTGTCAAGTTTCGATCGATTGTATGGGCTGCTAAAGGTTACTAGAGGTCTGGGGAATCCAACAAGCCCACTGTTGAGGCCTGAGATGAACGATAAGGTCAAAACCAATTTATATACATAGTTTGAATTCGATCATGGAAAGTTGGGATTTAACGGTTGATGCTTAACTTCGTGCTTTGGGTGTAGTTTTGGAGGTTGAAAAGAGGTGTTTGGACTTAAAACCACGACGGGAGGTGGCCGATAGTTGAAGAATACAGCAGGGGGAACATGGCTGGTTCATCTCTTGAACTAAAGAGGTAAGACAGAGCGTCTAAACTCATGGTTTTAGGTTCTAAATTCTTTGCAAAGATTAAGGTAAGCATCAGGAATGAAAAGGATTAAAATTGGATTAGAATTGGATGAAAACCAGGATCGAACCGTCCACGCTAGTTCAAGATTGGACCGGGTCAGCCTAGACCAGTTCAGACCCGGTCTGACCAAGGTTGAAGGAGATAAACAGTAGGCACGTGGCTCCCACGCGCAGCCACTTTAGGCGGAGCGTGGGGGTGCATGGGACCCTTTTTGTGGGAGTTCCAACACGACTTTTAAAGTATTCGGTGTAACGAACATTTTGGCGCTGGTTTCGAGTCAATCGGATATCGTCTCGACATGTTTCGAGCTGTCTGAAGGTTTTAGGGCTCGGTTAAAAATAGTAAAAAATACGGGAAAATTATGGGGCTTAGTATGACCATTGTGAAGTAGTTAGTGACCTTAGTATGAGATTTGGATAAGTTCGGGAAATCCGAGGATAACAGAATGGCCGGGAACAACGTAAGTGCGCTCCTATCGAGGCAACGTCGGAATGGTCTGTGAGTGGACTTTACTTTCGAACTTATTATTCATATATGTTTTTATATGTGATTCTATGATTTGATATATGATTTTGATGGTTTACCGTTTTGTACGATTTTCGAGGTATTTTACAGAATTTCACGTTTTACGGGATTTCGATCGATGTTGTGATTTGATCATGGTTTTAATGATTTGATTTTGGGATTTGAAATATGATTTGATTTCAAGGATTTGAAAAGGATTTTGAAAAAGTGATTTCGGGCTTGGATACCTGTTTCTGAGATTTTGATAAACAAACTTTTAGTTTTGAAACTGGATTTCGGAAATGAGATTTTGGATTTGGGAAGGAAGTCTGGATTTGGGTTCGGGACAGTGGTTCCGGATGCTGGCTTACAGAATCATTGTTGCGAATTCGGAGATGGATTTTCTATGGTTTCCACTGTTGTTTGAAAAATGGTTTTGGGTTTAAAGACCCGGAAAAAAAGAAAAGAAAACCACTGGATCTGGTTTTGAGTTTAAAGACTCGATGATTGTGATACCCCCCGAGGCTTGTGATTGTGTTTTGAGTTTAATGACTCGTTGATATCCCGGGAAGGCCTGGTTATTGCCCATGGTTTTGAGTTTAAAGACTCGGGCGCACTTGAGATCCAATAAACTTGTATGATTGATGTTCTTCACTAGTTTTTCACTGGTTTTCCGATGTTTTGGGCAATGGCCCGGATGAATTGGATTTTATGAGTTTTAGGACTGAGTTCCCGTATTTGAGATTGCTTTGTGATTTGAGGATGAGGCCTGGATTTGAATAAGGATTTTGATTCGGGTTTCCGATAATGGTTTTCATTGATGGTTTTAATATGAATGGTTTCATAACATGATTTGATATGCATGCATTGGTTTTTTTATGGAGCGTAAAAATGTAATTATGTTTTCTAATAACTGTTTTTTATCTATACTTTATTTTTGTCCACTCACAGTCTTTTCATGGTTTTGATACCCTCTAGGTTGTTGCGGTGCGGGCTGTTGGTCGAGAGGGACGAAGACATCACACCTGCGTTCCACAGTAGATTTGGCGCACTCTAGAAAGTTCAGATATGTTTAGGATGGTCGGTTCGAGAATCCCTTGTCCGACTTACATTTCACATGGAGGTTGGACGTCGATTTAGCCTTCATGTCATGCGTAAGTTAGACGAGAGCAGGATTCAGCCCTTAATCCCTGGGGATTGCGGGTGGGTCCTGATAATTGGTATCAAAGGGAGGTTTCATGTGTTCTGCGCGAGGTTTGGTTCCCATAGTCATTGGTTTGTTGACATGGGTGGTGTGATGCTAATGTGGATGTGATGTCTCGACGCGGAACAGCCCATCAGCAACCTGGATACGATAAGTGATAGTACGTTTGTTGTAGTTAGTTAGCAGTGATTGTTAGTGACAGAATGATAGTCGCTCGATACGCGGTACGAGGTATGACATACGTCGGCTTAGGGTCAGAACATTTAGTGCGTTGGCGCTGGTTAAGCTGGAGGATTGGACCATAGGGTCGAAGATACGCCATCGGGCTTAACCTGGATGGTAGCTGGTGAGCTAAGGATGAGTAGGTTGGTCGGCCTGTAGGGCCCGAGAGTAGCTCGTGATACGTGGGCTAAGGAGGCCAGTTGACAGTGGCCTATTGGGCCGGATGGTGTTTGTTTGAGACGGGTGTGACGACCCAAGTGGTAAGGTTGTTATAACCTAGTGATTGTCGCGGTTTGGATAACCCGTATGAAGGGGATGATTTGAGGAACCCCGTAGGATGACTGGTTGGAATGTGAGTATCTGAGTAAGAAACCCCAGGGAAAGTGCTTAGTTTGGAAACCGTGAGTTGGGGTTTGTGGTCGGTAGTTGTGGTGGTTGGGCCGACTTGTAAGACCCGTATCCTGGAGGGAACGGTGAACAATCCCACATTCCTACGAGGGGGAATGGTCTGGGAGAGGATGGTGGTGTGCCTTAAAGGTTTAGGCACACACCTATCTAGCACTAGGCCTTTTGGGAGCTCAAATGGCTTTGGGGGGGATTAGAACCCCAAAGTTAAGCGAGTTGAGCCTGGTGCAATTCTATGATGCGTGACCCCCTGGGAAGTTGCACAATGAGCTCCCGAAAACAAAACCGTGAGGGCGAGGCCCAAAGCGGACAATATGGTGCTAGATGAGTCGGGTCCTGGCCGAAGAGAGTCGGATCCTGGCCGAGGATGGTCGAGTCCTGACAATTTGGTATCAGAGCTAGACCCCGACCGGAAGTGTGCCAGCGAGGACGCTGGGCCCTAAGGGGGGTTGATTGTAAGACCCGTATCCTGGAGGGAACGGTGAACAATCCCACATTCCTATGAGGGGGAATGGTCTGGGAGAGGATGGTGGTGTGCCTTAAAAGTGTAGGCACACACCTATCTAGCACTAGGCCTTTTGGGAGCTCAAGTCTCTTTGGGGGGGATTGGAACCCCAAAGTTAAGCGAGTTGAGCCTGGTGCAATTCTATGATGGGTGACACCCTGGGAAGTTGCACCATGAGCTCCCGAAAACAAAACCGTGAGGGCGAGGCCCAAAGCGGACAATATGGTGTTAGATGAGTCGGGTCCTGGCCGAGGAGGGTCGGGTCCTGACACGACTTACGACCCGGATTGGAGATGTTGCCGCTGGGTGCAGCCTAGGTAATGGATGACTGGTGAATGACTATGGATGAGTCCCGTACGAGTGCGGCGTGGGTTGAGCATTTGGTTGCTCAGAGTTGTGGATTACGACAAGGGATGTTAGTTTTCCCGAGCTGAGGTTCGGGATTGGTGTGTTGAGAGCACTAGATTGGGATGATGTGCTACGAGCTGGGAGACTTGTGCACAATACAATGGGCACCTCATGAGTTGTGATTGTGATCAGGATTGAGATGCTAGTGTCAGGAAGATGTGTTGACCATTGGTGGGTTAGGTTTCGGGACGAACGGTCAGGATACCATTAGGTAATCAGAGTAGCACAGAGGAAGCGCGGTGGACCTATGCTTCATGCTGGAGTGGACTAGGTTTGTATGGTCCGGGTTGACCGCTCGAGAGGTTGGTTTTAGTAGACGTCCCCCAGACGTGTTGGCATATGTCGGTGTGTGCCGACGTTGGCACTTGGTGAGTGACGCCTTCGAAGGTGGTACTTGGGAAGTCTGAGGTCAGTGATTGAGGATTTCGGGAGATGTTGAGTTTGAAACGATGAGATACTGTGTTTGGTTCCGAGTTGGGAATTAGCTTGTGTGGTAGATAATCTAGCGTTGAGTGAGTTGAAATGCCAGGATTTGTAAACCCCCTTTAGGTGTGGACACTTATGTTGTGTTCAGGAGTAGAAAAGTACTTGGTGACGCCGAATGTAGCGAATGTTAGGAGATGGTGTTAAGATGGATTATAGTCGTTATGATGACATGATTGAGGACCATTGTGAGTTCCGTTGAAGGATGACAGAAAGAAATGGAAAATGAGTGACTATAACTGATCGATATGAGGTTATTGAAAAGAACCCACAATCTAGACGTGCGGTATAGAAGATCGATTGAATTTGATGCAGTGGTCTGAAACGTAGGCGGTAGGATCCACTTAGGAATGAGTGGATCAAGACTAGAGTGTTTTTTACTCAAGAGTGGTGCAGAGGTTGGATGACAAGACAGAGGTTAGATGTTGGACATACAGATGAGTAGAGTGCTCTATCTTGTAGGAGTGGTGCAGGACGTGTGTGGTTTGTGGTTGCATACATATGGATATTGGACTCCGATCTAGTGATGGGTCTGCCCTATGTACGTGGTTGAGTTTTTGAATGGATTTCATATTGGTCAGGAGACCCAGGAGATCAGTAGTTTTGGAAGGGATTTGAGTTGGACATTTCTGGGAGATAGGTAGTTCAGTTTAGAGGTTGGAGTGACCGATGGGCTTCAACGTGAAGCGTGTTTGATTTGTGATGACCCCAGTGCGATTGGGACGATCTTTCGATGAACTAAAAGTCTGTTGAGTAAGATGAGGTGAAAGTTTGGGCACTGATAGGATATTTTGGATTGGCAGGTGCTGGACACCGGGTAGGAGACTCAAGTGTGAGACTAGTTAGATTTCCCTCATGGGACACTTGGCTGTTATTGGAGATGGTTCCACAGGGAGGTTGACGCATGGCTGGGTCTGGATGGTGGTGGAAACTGTCGTTAGTCTATCAATTGTACCTCACACGATTTAAAACACAAGTGCACAGTTTGGGGGTTCGAGGGAAAAACAGAGAACAGAGGTGGTGAGCAATTTGAACCACCCCCCACCCCCCCCCCCCCCACCCTTAGCTATCCCCAATTGATAGTGATATGTGAATATAAACGAAGGGATAATCAACCTGGACTAAGGTGGTGGAGTCGTGGTTGCTCGTCGTGCACGGTGGCGGTTGGAGGAGGGCCAAATCCGTGGACTCCCCTGTTGGACTTCAACTGGTTCGTGGTGAATTGTCGAGTTTTGATCTATTGTATGGGCTGCTAAAGGTTATTAGAGGCTGGGGAATCCAACAAGCTCACTGTTGAGGCCTGAGATGGACGGTAAGGTCAAAACCAATTTATATACATAGTTTGAATTCGATCATGGCAAGTTGGGATTTAACGGTTGATGCTTAACTTCATGCTTTGGGTGTGGTTTTGGATGTTGAAAGGAGGTGTTAGGACTTAAAACCACGACGGGAGGTGGCTGGTAGTCGAAGAATACGGCAGAGGGGAACATGGTCGGTTCATCTCTTGAACTGAAGAAGTAAGACAGAGCGTCTAAACTCATGGTTTTAGGTTCTAAATTCTTTGCAAAGATTAAGGCAAGCATCATGAATGAAAAGGATTAAAATTGGATTAGAATTGGATGAAAACTAGGATCGAACTGTCCACGCTGGTTCAGGATTAGACCGGGTCGGCCTGGATCGGTTCAAACTCGGTCTGACCAAGGTTGGAGGAGATGAACAGTAGGCGCGTGGCTCCCACGCGCAGCGCCTTTGGGCGGCGCGTGAGGGCGTATAGGGACCCTTTTGGCGAAGTTTCCAACATGACTTTTAATGTATTCAATGTAATGAACATTTTGGCGCTAGTTTCGAGTCGATCGGACATCGTCTCGATATGTTTCGGGCTGTCCGTAGTTTTTAGGGCTCGGTTAAAAATAGTTAAAAATACGGGAAAATTATGGGGCTTTAGTATGACCATTTTTAAGTATTTAGTGACCTTAGTATGGGATTTGGACAGGTTCGGGAAAGCCGAGGATAGCGGAATGGCCGGGAACAACTTAAGTGTGCGCGTATCGGGGCGACGTCGGAATGGTCTGTGAGTGGACTTTGCTTTTGAACTTATGATGCATGCATATATGTTTTTATATGTTTTCTATATGTGATTCTATGATTTGATTTATGATTTTGATGGTTTACGGTTTTGCACGATTTTCGTGGTATTTTACGGAATTTCACATTTTACGGGATTTCGATCGATGTTGTGATTTGATCATGGTTTTAATGATTTGATTTCGGGATTTGAAATATGATTTGATTTCAAGGATTTGAAAAGGATTTCGGAAAAGTGATTTCGGGCTTGTAGCCCTATTTCTGAGATTTTGATAAACGAACTTTCGGTTTTGAAACTGAATTTCGGAAATGAGATTTCGGATTTGGTTTTGAGATTTGGGAGGGAAGTCTGGATTTGGGTTCGGGACAGTGGTTCCAGATGCCGGCTTACCGAATCATTGTTGCGAATTCGGAGATGGATTTTCTATGGTTTCCACTGTTGCTTGAAAAATGATCTTGTGTTTAAAGACCCGAAGAAAAAAAAACCGCTGGATCTGGTTTTGAGTTTAAAGACTCGGTTGATTGACGGGGGGAGGGCCCTGAATTGATATGTTTTGAGTTTAAAGACTCGGTGATTGTGATACCCCCCAAGGCCTGTGATTGTGTTTTGAGTTTAAGGACTCGTTGATATCCCGAGAAGTCCTGGTTATTACGTATGGTTTTGAGTTTAAAGACTCGGCGCACTTGAGATCCATTAAACTTGTATGATTGATGTTTTTTTACTGGTTTTCCGATGTTTTGGGGAGTGGCCCGGATGAATTGGATTTGATGAGTTTTGTGTCTGAGTTCCTGTATTTGAGATTGCTTTGTGATTTGAGGGTGAGGCCTGGATTTGAGTAACGATTTTAATTCGGGTTTCCGATAATGGTTTTCATTGATGGTTTTGATATGAATGGTTTCATAACATGATTTGATATGCATGCATTGGTTTTTGCATGAAGGGTAAAAATGTAATTATGTTTTCTAATAACTGTTTTTTATCTTTACTTTATTTTTGTCCACTCACAGTTTTTTCATGTTTTTGATACCCTCCAGGTTGTTGCAGTGCGAGCTGTTGGTCGAGAGGGACGGAAACATCCCACCCGCATTCCACAGTAGATTGGGCACACTCTAGAAAGTTCAGATACGTTTAGGATGGTTGGTTCGAGAATCCCTTGTCCGACTTGTAACGCCTCGAAAATCCAAAAAAATGTAAAATATAAAAATAATGTGTAAAATGACGTTTTTACCCTTGGAAGAATGTGGCTAAAATTTGACTTTTTGTTCGGAATACTTTTTGTACACTTTTTGAGTACCGTTGTGTAGATCCCGAGACGTTGAATCCGTAGACAGGTGGCACGTCGAAAATGGAGCTCGGATGAAAAAGTTATAGGTATGGGAAGTTTAGGGGCAAAATGGTCATTTGTGCTTAAAGGGTAAAATGGTAATTGTGAACGGTTATAAATTAAGTGGCTGCAGTAGGGTTAATTAAATGGGCTAATTGGCTGAATCAACCCTTAAGATGACTCAGGCAGAGTTGTGAGTTACACATGTCACTCACAAATGATCATTAGTGGCACTTTGTATAATTAATGAAATTAATCAACTGTTGCACATGTTCATATACTCGCAGTCTTCGAGTAAGATACAAAACAGAGAACACAGACAATCACCTTCCTTCATTGTGATCGATTAGCAGCAAAACAAAGGAAACCAGTGATCAATTAGTGTAAATTGGAGAGAAAAACCAAAAGGAAAACAAAGAAAACCGAAGGAAAACTGTAACGACCCATCCCGAATTCCTAGATTAGATTAGTGACTAATCACGATTAGTGAGGTTAATTGGTAATTAGTTAGGCTAAATCGGACGAACGATGCAAAATAACCGTTTTGCCTCTTGGCGTGGACAAAACGTTGACTTTTCATTCGGGCAGTCAAATGGACTTTGACCGATGACCGTGACGTAGTTCGTGACGTCACGAGTTCATAGACAGGTGGCACGTTCAATTCCGACATCCGTGGAGGAAGTTATGACGTTCGGAAGTTTAGGGGCATTTTGGTAATTTTAGTTAAATAGGTCAAATAGTTGAATTTTTTACCAAGAGGTCCGATGGCCAAGGGCCAAAGACCATTACGTAGATAATGACGATACGAATCCATAGACAGGCGGCACGTCGAATTCGGACGTTCGACGGTGAAGTTACGGTTCACGGAAGTTTCGGGATACTATTTACGACGACACGTTTTACGAGACAAAAAGTGCAGTTTTGTCTCTAGTGGGCCTAGATATTTGTCCTAATGCCAATGGATGAGTGACAAGTGTCACCCATCCAATAGACACCATATTTCCTTCATGCACCGTGCAAACCAATCCATTTTCTCCATTTCAAACACACACCCAAAACCCACCCGATCTCACCATTTCTCTCATTCCCGTGCAACCCCAAAACCCATCCATTTCGACCAGCACTGAGACCAGAGAGTGGGGAGCCGGTTGGATGCGGTGACCGGCCCATGGAGCGCCACCGTGGACGGCGGTGCTGGCCAACCCGCGAGGTAATCGGTTTTTCCCATTTTAATCCATTTTCGATTTCTAATTATTAGGGGCTTGTTTGGACGTTTGGGTTGAACTAATTAGGTTGCTAGGGGGTTTTTAGGAAGGTTTGGAGAAGGGTTGGACGTCGGGGAAGCTCTGTGGAGGGTTTTGGATTTTTGAACCGTGAGGACCAAATTGGACCGGTCGGATTTATGACGTTTTAGGAGTTATAATTAATTGGGTTAGATAGGAAATGAAGAAATAGGAATTTAGGAATTGAAATGGAGGCAAACGGACCAAAATTGAGGGAGAAGGAGGCCTGGACCGGTTACGACGGTCCAGTTGCAGGCGAACCGGCCGGTTCAGACCGGCTACGCGAGGAAGAAGACGCACTGTGCAGTGGCGCGTGAGGCCCACGTGCAGTGCACTCCCAGGGCGCGTGAGGGCGCGTGGCAGGGAATCTGGGGAAGGTTCCAACATGTGAAATCATCTATTCGATGTAACAAACATTTTGGGACTGGTTTCGTGTCAATCGGACATCGTTTCGATAGGTTTCGGGCTGTCCGAAGGTTTAGGTTCGGTTTTTAAAAATAGTTAGAAAATCGAGAAAATTACGGGGCTTTGGTAAGAGGTTAATTAAGTAGTTAGTAACCTTCTATTAAAATTTGGACAGGTTTGGGAGTCCCGGTGATGGTGATCGGCTTGGGAGAGCCTATGACACGCAAATCGAGGCGGCAGCTCGGACGGTCTGTGAATGGACCTTGTTTTCTAAATTGGTGCATGCATAAATGTTTATTATATATTTTATTACATGTTTGATGATGCCATGGGTGCATTTGTATGTGGTTACGTATAAGCACGTATTTCGAGGTTTCGGCCTTATACGGTGCTTATACGGGTTTGTATTTCTTTATTGATTTAAATGTAAAGGTTTTGAATTTCTAAAAAGATAAACTCGAGTATGAGACCCATTTGGTTTTGTCTCGGGCATATGACGCTATTTACGACCTTCGGGTCTAAATCGTGGTCGCGTCGGGTGCTATGTGCACGGCGATCAACGATACGACGCTCGCCTCCGGATTAGGATGTGTTCCTTCCGGAGAGGTCACGATGCTCGATTCGTGGTCGGGCAGCCTGGGGAGGCTCGACTTCGGAGTGCTGACGGTTCAGGATAGCGATCGGTGATGAGTGCACCATGATCTTGTGGTGGTTGCGTCGGTTGATTCGTTCACGGCGACATACCAAGATTGAGAGCGGTCCTGGGTGGATGGTTGCACGCATCACTATGATCGGAGTCGTGACTGACCCTTATATATCGGGCACGGTGCCCAGTTGAGTCATATGTTCGGGCACGAGACCCAGTTACCTTACGGTTTATGATTTCGGGTCAGGGACCCTACGTGGATTTCCAAGTTCATGACGGTTTATGGGAACCGGCATGAACTCTGGAAAGGTCATTGTGGTTCATGACGGTTTATGGGAACCGGCATGAACCTTTTTCAGGTCATTCTAGTTCATGACGGTTTATGGGAACCGGCATGAACCCTGGTTAATGGATGTTATGGATCATGACGGTTCAAGGGAACTGGACATGAATGTTTATGTTATGTATATATATGTATTCATACACCTTCCTTTACTTCTATTATCTCCTCCGGGGAGGGTCGTTGGCTTGGGTGGACTCCGGAGTAGTCACGGAGCACCCACTGAGTTGGGTCACCCCCCAGTTGGGTTCCTTAGACTCAGGAAGGCTATGATTACTATTACCTTGGGTAGGTTCAGTGGTCTGCAGACATTGATCTTGACTTTGAGAAGACTCAGATTGAGACCTAGGTAGCACGCGCGTAGCTTTGGAAACCGTGACAGAATTGGTTGTGTGAATTATATGTATATATGATGTATGCTATATGATATGATATATGATGTGTGTTTACACAGGTTTTTGGGCAGTGACCCGTACGGTTGAGTCTTTATGGTTCTTTCAACCTTGGTTTTGGGCTTAGTTCCCGTATATGGTTTCTTTGGTTAAACGGTTTTCGAATGCATGCATGCTTTTTAGTGTAGGGTAAAAATGTCTTTTATGAAATATGTTTTTATAAACTCTTGTTTTGTCCACTCACAGCTTTTAATGTTTTGATTGCCCTTCAGGTTGAGATCGGATGTGGACTGTAGCGGAGACCGAGATATCACATGCCTCCTCCGGATCCTGGCGTACTCTGATAGCCCGGGAGGGCAAAGGACGGAAATATCCCTTGTCTGACACTTCGTGTTAGACGGGAGAAGGGTCATCCCGCACTAATCCCGGGGGGATTAGGATGGTCCTGTCAAAAACCAAACTGAGCAAACCCGAAAAACCACCGAAAACAATAATTATCGATTTTGATTTCTTAGACGGTTTCGTTTGAAATTAAGGTGATATTGAGATTTCTGGGAACTAGACGACTCGAACCAAATCAATTGGGAAGTCAATTTATGGTGAATCAACGAAGAACAGGCCCTGTGACTTCTTTGAAAATTTGAGCTTGAGTTCGATTACTTGGAGGTAAGGAACTCTGAAATTGATTTCACAGTTGTATTTAGAATGGACCTAGGATGCTTCTGGTGTAATTAATTGAATGAAACAGGTCGGTTTTGGGTAGAACCCGATTTAGGACCCGTCGGGTGTTCATCTTGAGTCGAGGAGTTTTAGGACTTGTTTGATTAAATTGAAGTCACATAACCGTAATCTATATTGAATTGATGCTAATGAGTGAAAGAACGGGAGGAATTGAGTTCAAATCGATAGAAAACGCACCGGGTCTGATCGCGGGTTGTAGACCCGTTTACCAGAGAAACGAGCGAGAGAGACAACTGTAGCTGTGCACTGTTCACGGCGCGTGGCTGTCACGCGCAACCTCTTGCGGCGGTACGTGAGGGCGCGTGACCGGGAATCTGAAGGTGGGTCCAACATACTTTTTGATGCTCTCGATGATATGGACCTATTGGCGTTAGTTTCGGGTCAATCGGATATAAATTGAGGGTAGTTTTGCGTATCCGAACGTATAGGTTACGTTTAAATAATATGATTTTATTCCGATAATTAGGGAATTCGTACATAGGATTATGTGATCCTCTAGTGATGTTGTATTACTTGTTTAACAGGCCGGAATAGTCCCAAGACGTCGGAAGGAAGCGAACAACTCGAAATGAACAATCTGGACGGTGTGTGAGTGGACTTTTGTTTTCTACCCTGAATGCATGCATATATGTTTTAAATGCTTTATGATATGATTTAAAATGATTTGGCATGATTGATGTTTCGATATGATGATTTCCAGATTTTTGGACTATTATATTATTTTATATGCTTTTGGGCACGAGTTTCGAGAAACTCTTGATATTGTCATTTTGGGCGAAGGCCCAGGATTTGAGCTTGATTTTGACTCGGATTATGAGTCTGGAACTAGATTTGATGGATTTGTATTATTATTGAGATTGTGATTGCATAGATTTGCGTGAAACTGGTTTACCGGATTTTGAAAAATGGTTTTGATATTATATGCAACTATTTTTCACTGATTTTCTTGATGATGATATATTGTGGTTATTAGGGCTTTCGGTGTGGAATATGTTTCCCCCGAAGTGCACCCTGGAGATAACGCTCGCCTCCGGGATGGAAGTGTTTACCCTGGAAAGGTCCCGTAGCACGGTCTGTTGTCGTGCTGGCCAAGGGAGGCTCGACTCAGACCAGATGTGCTGGATGATATGGAAGTCAGTCGGTGATATGTTCACGACGACCTGGATTGCCAGCTGGTGATGTATTCACAGCGGCGGATGCTCGGATTTTGAGGCGGTCCTTGAGCCTATTGATTTGCACGCGTTGCAGGGATAACATGACTATATATTGGACCTGGATTCTGTGGTTTTATTTATATTTGAGATTTATATTTGTGTCTTGATTATTTAATTTATACCTTATGATATGCATGCATGTTTGTGAAACTGGAGGGTAAGACTATATTTTGATAAATGTATTTCTAAACTTTATTTTTTGTCCACTCACACCTTTGATGTTTTATGTACCCTCCAGGCCAGTGAACATGTACTGAGGGCTAGTATCGAGGCAGAGGAATAAACAGACCGTTGCGTACTCAGACCCTTTACAGCGTAGGATTTTGATCCCTACTTGTAAATATTTCCTATGCTCTGTAAACCTGTTGACTAGGTCAACGGTATCGGAATACTGAACTATCCCTTGTCTGACAATGTTTATCGTTTGTTATGTTCTATATGTGTATATGTGAAACTACTTTTGGTACTTTCGAGTTATTGTCAGACGGGAGCAGGATCTTTCACGGTTATCGAGGGATAATCGGGATAGGTCTTGTCAAATTGGTATCAGAGCATTAGGTTGCGGTCTGCGTTTTGCACTTTGGGTGTCTGTGTTGTTACCGATCTACTTTACTTACAGAATACCTCAATATGCCTCCGCGACGCGAGCCTCGTGCACCTGGCGATGAGATGGAGGGTCCAGACGTAGAAAGAGCTCAACGTTTGGGGGCCACGAGTTTTACTGGCCAGACCAACCCAGAAGAGGCCTATGAGTGGATTACGCAGTTGGAGAGGATTTTCGAGATCATGTGATGCCTACCCAGAAACATGCTTCCATTAGCCACGTTTATGCTGAGCAGTTAGGCGTATAGATGGTGGCGCGGATTACAGCTTACGGGATTGGATGCTCGCACTTTGAGTTGGGAGGACTTCAGGCACCGTTTCCTAGATCAGTTTTATCCTCGTTTTTTTCTTAATGCTAAGGAAGTGGAGTTCCTTCAGCTGCAACAAGGAAACTTATCAGTGGCTAACTACGAGCAGAAATTCTTGAACCTAGCTAATTTTGCCCCTCTGTATGTGGCGAACGAAGAGGACAAGTGCAGGAGATTTGAGCAAGGGTTGAGAAATGAGATTCGTGGTGCTGTGACAGTCGGATCGTATGCTTCCATGAGGGAGTTGTCTGATGCTGCCGCTAGAGTTGAGGTGACCTTGACGGTACAACAGCAGTTTTCAGGCTTCGATCGGGGTCGAGAGCGACAGTATCAGGGAGCGCCTAGTCAGAGATGGCCAAAGAGGGGTGGTTCTAGTTTTGGATCGTCTGGTGGCACTCGTCCGAGTTATGGTAGAGGCAGTACACCAAGATTTGGGTCTCAATCTTCGGCAACAGTGAAGTCTAGTGAAGCATCAGTAGGATCAGCCAACCGACAGAACAGCGGGCCCACTCGGGTTAATGTGCTTGTTTGATTTTATTGTAGGGAGCCGGGTCATTTCAAGAAGGACTGCCCACGTTTGGTCGGTAGTGGTACCGGTTGGGGCACTGCCGAGCAGAGTCGGAGTACGGCATCGACTTCTGATATGACTGGGGGGGGGGGGGGGGGGTAGAGGAGCTAGCCGAGGACGTGGTGGAGTACGAGGACGTGGTCAGACTTCGGGACCACAGGCTCGGGTATTTGCAGTTACTCAGCAGGAGGCCCGAGCAACTCCAAGGATGGTGACAGGTATGTTTCCTATTTTTGGTCATCGTGCACGTACCTTAATAGATCTGGGAGCTACCCATTCTTTTGTATCCCGAGAGTATACCTTATTAGCAGACAGAGAGATTTTCGTGATCGGTTGTGATATGGGAGTCGGTACGCCGACTGGTGATATATATGTGGTCAACCAGGTGATACGTGAGTATCTTGTGTTGATAGGGGGTGTGACCTTAGTGGCTGACCTCATATTGTTAGATTTGTATGATTTGATGTTATCCTTGGGATGGATTGGTTGACAACCCATCATGCCTCTATCGCGTGTTTCGATAAGAGGGTGGTACTCCGGAGTCCAGGATTGCCGGAAGTGATATTCCAGGGAGATCGGCGAATGTTACCCGCCAAAGTTATATCAGCCCTCACGGCAGAAAGATTGCTGCGGAAAGGTTGTCAGCGTTATTTGGCACATGTGATCGATGTACGGGATACCCCAGTTAGGGTCGAGGACATCCCTATTGTATGTGAATTCCCAGATGTGTTTCTTGAGGATTTATCAGGGTTACCACCACATAGAGAGATGAAGTTTACTATCGATTTGATCCCTGGTACACGACCTATTTCCTTACCTCCTTATCGTATGGCACCAGCTGAGTTAAGGGAATTAAAGGTGCAATTACAAGATCTAGTTGATATGGGATTCATTCGACCGAGTGTGTCACCGTGGGGAGCCCCCGTACTATTTGTGAAAAAGAAAGAAGGCAGCTTGAGATTGTGCATGGATTATAAACAACTGAACAAAGTGACAATAAAGAATAAGTATCCCTTACCTCGAATTGATGATTTGTTTGACCAATTAAGGGGAGCTAAGTATTTTTCGAAGATTGATCTTCATTTTGGTTACCATCAGCTGAGGATTCGAGATGAGGATGTTCCGAAAACAGCCTTCTGGACTCGGTATGGTCATTATGAGTTTCTAGTAATGCCGTTTGGGTTAACCAATGCACCGACGACATTTATGGATTTGATGAACCGAGTGTTCCGAAAATATCTTGATCAATTTGTCATTGTGTTTATTGATGATATTTTGGTATATTCAAAGAGTAAGAAAGCGCATGAGAAGCACCTGAGACTTGTGCTTGAGACTCTAAGGGAGAATCAGCTTTTTTCCAAATTGAGTAAGTGTCAATTTTGGTTAACCAGTGTAGGATTTCGGGGACATGTGATTTCTGCTGAAGGAATTTGTGTTGATCCCCAGAAGATTGAGGTAGTGGCCAACTGGAAGCAGCCGACAACAGTAACCGAAGTGAGGAGTTTTCTGGGTTTGGCCGGTTACTACAGACGTTTTGTGGAAGGATTTTCTACGATTGCTGCTCCTTTGACTCGCTTGACCAGAAAGAGAGTTAAGTTCATTTGGGATGAGACTTGTGAGCGGAGTTTTCAGGAATTGAAGAAACGATTGACATCCGCTCCAGTATTGGCCCTTCCAGATGATAGTGGAGAATTCAAAGTATATACTGATGCATCTTTACACGGATTGGGGTGTGTGTTAATGCAACATGGAAAGGTGATTGCTTATGCCTCTCGACAGTTAAAACCGCATGAACACAATTATCCTACCCATGATTTGGAACTGGCTGCAGTGGTACATGCGCTCAAGATCTGGAGGCATTATCTATACGGTGAGACCTGCCGACTGTTTACGGATCATAAAAGTTTGAAGTACTTTTTTCACCCAGAAGGAGCTGAATGTGAGGCAAAGAAGATGGTTGGAATTGCTTAAGGATTATGACTGCACAATTGAATACCATCCGGGAAAAGCAAATGTGGTGGCTGATGCATTGAGTCGGAAATCAGTACATTCAGTAGCCCATCTGCGGACGATACACTTGCCTCTATTAGTTGAACTTCGTAAAACTGGTGTTGTGTTGGGACTGGATAGTCAAGATGGTTTGGTAGCGAGTTTCCAGGTGCGACCAATCCTGATTGATCAGATTATTGATGCTCAATTTCAAGACTCGACTTTATGTATCCTTCGAATCGAAGTAGAAGCAGGGGAACGGCAGGATTATGCAGTGAACGAGGACGGAGCCTTAACAACGAAAGGGAGATTATGTGTACCTGCAGATGAAGTATTGAAAAAGGAGATTCTAGATGAAGCCCATAGTTATGCGTACGCTATGCATCCAGGAGGAACCAAAATGTACCGTACGCTCCGAGAACATTACTGGTGGCCTGGCATGAAACGAGAAATTTCTAAGTATGTGAGTAAATGTTTGATATGTTAGCAGGTAAAGGCTGAGAGACAGAGACCTTACGGAGCACTGCAACCACTTCCTATCCCAGAGTGGAAATGGGACCACATAACAATGGACTTTGTGTTTAAACTTTCGAGGACGCCCAGAGGCCACGATGGAGTTTGGGTGATTGTAGACAGACTTACCAAGTCAGCTCATTTCTTACCTGTGAAGGAAGACTTTCAGATGACCCAGTACGCTAACTTGTTCATTAATGAGATCATCCGGTTACATGGCACACCTGCCTCCATTGTCTCAGATCGAGATCCGCGATTTACATCTAGATTCTGGCAAAGTTTATAGGAAGCTTTTGGGACGAGATTTCATTTTAGTACAGCATTTCACCCTCAGACAGATGGACAGTCGGAACGGACCATCCAGACCTTGGAAGATATGATGAGAGCAAGTGTTATGCAATTCCAGGGTACTTGGGAGTCACATTTGCCATTGATGGAATTCGCCTATAATAACAGTTACCAAGCAAGTATTGGAATGGCACCTTATGAAGCCCTATATAGACGCCAGTGCAAAACCCCTTTGTGTTGGACAGAGGTGGGCGAAAGAAAATTGTCCAAGTCTAAATTGATTGATCTGACGACGGAGAAAGTGAAGCTCATCCAGGATAGACTCAAGGCAGCCCAAGACAGGCAAAAAAGCTACGTGGATCGACAAATCAGGGATCTTGAATTTGCAGTGGGAGATTGGGTTTTCCTGAAGTTATATCCTGATATTGATGACTCATTGTTTAGTGACATCCCGTTCCTTTTAGTTGAAGAGTGGGCCGAGTTTCAGAAAATGATGGGCGTAGAAGGCTTGCTTTCAAAGATGTTGTTGATTACTTTGTTGACGTCTATCATTGTATTTACATTCCAGTATTAAATAATTGGTTTGAGCAATTATTGTGTGATTTTCCAACCGCTTTCCAAATGGAGAAATGAAAATAACGCTTATTCATAGCTTTGAAATTCAAATATTTCATTATTGTTTCAAACTTTGTTATTTGTTCGAATTAACTTTTAAACTTGTTTATTTTTTAATTTCCCCCGTTGTAGTCATGGGCGTTCAACATTAGGGTTTAACTTACTTGGCCTCTAACAAGAGGGCAGTCTTTTTTGGTGCTGCCTTCAGGGAAGGGCTTTTGCTTCCTAAAAGAAAGTTGTACATGCTTTATAAAAAAACATTATTTGCTTCCAAGAGGAAGGCTTGAAAAGCTTCTAGGAAAAAGACTTGTAGCGTTTCTCGAAGGAAGGCTCGTGGTGCTTCCTAGAAGAAGGCTTAGATGCTTTGCATGGTGAAGACTTAGATGTTTTACATGGTGAAGACTTAGATGCTTCGTATGACGAAGGCCTAGATACTTCATAGGGCAAAGGTGTAATGGGGCTAAGTTTAGAGGCAATGAATATATAGGATAAGTGGTGCTCAAATTCGTTCCAAGACTCAATAGACTCCCAAAACGTAACATAGCTTCCCATCCTTAGTGCAATGACGTCAAGAATTCATTCCTTCAAGCATGGGCCATGTTTCATCATGTTGGGCCTCACATTCATTCTTTGTGTCGGATTTACAAATATACGACTTAACTCAAACTTACATAATCAAACTTTATTAATATTATGTTTTTTTTTCCTTTTTTTTTTTCATGTATCACGGTAATAGCATGTGCAAATAATACAACAAAGTTTGAGTAAGTAAAATCCATAGAATACACATAAAAGTCTTCAAAACATCATCAATTTCTCTTCACACGATCTTCATGTCTTCAATCGAGTCCTTGGAATAAGGGTAAAGGATGTCTATACTAAGCTCAAGTGTTTAGATAATCATGGTGATGAAAGAAAGGCTTAATATGGGCTCAAAGGGATTAAAAATAAAGGGGTCGCAACTTGTGTGCACAAATAGGGAACATGGATGTTGAATTTGTGGTGTTAACCCTAATGTCTTAATTATGTCCAAAATCAGAGAGAGTTTATTGACTTAAAAGCTTTGAAAATCACATAGAATAAGTTCTAGTACTCTAGAGTTCATTAAAAGCTATGGCAAGCAGTTATGAGGCATATGCATATCAATTTAGACAAAGGACTTATGAATCACTCATCAAAGATGTATAAAGTTCTAAAGCTCACATACGGTTCACATGATTCATACTTATCTTAACATGCTCGCTTATGTACCAATTTAAATGCATCATCTACAAGTAAAAAAAACTTAATCACAAAGTATTAGCAAACGAATTCAAGTTGTAATGATCATCTTTAAAGCCATAAATTAAGCGTTTTCCTTCATTAATATCACTGACAGGTTAAAGGGCAACCTAAAACTCGTAAAAACACTAAGTTACAATGAAAAGACTCAAGAAAGATTTAAAAACTCATTTTTTTTCTTTTTTCTTTTTTAACATGAAATTTTGTAAAACAATTTATTGCACAATTAAAACTATAAACCATTCCCCCATACTTAAATTCTACATTGTCCTCAATGTAAGAAAGCAAAAAGTAAACGAACATAGAATCAAAGTAAGGAAGAGGATTTATGAAAATAAAGCAAGAAACACATTAAATAAACAAAGTTAAAGAGAGTAAAGGGTTACAAGATAGCAAATCTTTGTTGATGACTCCTTCACAACTCGGGAACACATTGGGTTGCCTCCCAACAAGCGCTTGAAGTTTAACGTCCATCCAGCCTAGACCAAGATGCAAGTTAGTTAGTCAGAGAGGCACGTTTGTGAAGGATGCAAGTTTTTGTTAAGGATGCAAGTTTTGTTTAAAGATGCAAGTTGAATATGCAAGTTTAAGTTAAAGATGCCATGCAAGTTAAGTTAGAAATGCAAGTTAGAGATGCAAGTTATATTAAAGATGCAAGTAAAAGATGCATAATGAACTAAAAATGGAAGTTAAAGATGCATGACAAGTAATGTAAGAGAAGGTATAAACAAATGTGAACGACATATATAAAAGTAGGAAATAACATATATACAAGTAAGAAATAACTATAGACAAGTTCAGAATGCACAAAGTAAAGTCACGGCAAAATCAAGCATATGTACAAGTTCCAAAAACGTCAAAACTAATGCAACATATAGGTAAATACATGAAGAATAATATGAATGCATAAGCAAGAAATTTTTAGAATCTAGGCAAGACATAAAATTTACGTGAAAATATATGAAACAATGACCTGTACCTTCGATCTCATTTCCTTAGATTCACTTAGTCTAGGGGGCTCAGGGATGAAATCCGAGCATCATGAAACCTTAGGGAGGTTATGCAATGTACAAATGTAATAGGAAACAGTATTTACATGTTGGGGAAGTAAATGATATATATGGTTCACATAGCTTCAAAGTTTAGATTGTGACTTCTACATATGTGCAGTCCAAATAAATATCTTAGATTTATTCAACCGTTTGGGCAAGTTGAAAGGCGGCCAAGTTAGAAAGAATAAACATAAGAGGCAGAGCTAATTTCGAGACATCCCGAGGCTTAAACTACATTGATGTCCCTTTCTTAGACCCAAAACCCGTTATGAGTACCGTCTCTTATCGTATACATCACCTTTGAAAATTATTTACTGCAAATGAACTAAGATAACTCAAGTGTTAACAATCACCGCCCTCAAACTTATGGTTTCTTAGGTCCATTAAGGGTTTAGGTGAGAGTTAACAAACGAGACTTCACCTATTCCATTAAAAATCAAAATCTAAATTCAGAAGCACAAGTGATCTATATATAGCCGAAACTAATTTTATGAAAAACAAAAACTTATAAACAGGTATAATAAGACACTTTACATATGAACAATTTATACACAAATATGGTGTTATGCACAAAAAACGATATTCACAGTAACATATTAAAATATGCACAAGACTTATTCACAAGTAGAAATTTACAGTAACATATGCACTAAGTAATGATATTCCTCGGCAACGGCGCCCAAAATTGATAACGCTCTAACTACGCATCAAAATAAATATGTAATTCGAGTATATTCAATTTAAACCCTTTTGTGTAGCTGTAGTATTGGTAAATAGGGATCGCTCTTAACCAGAGTAATTAGGAAACATTAATAATGTGTTAGTGAAAAAGAATAATAAATAATCAAAGAATAAAATAATAAATTAATAAAAGAATAAATGAATTAAATAATTAAATTGGGGGGGGTTTAGAAAAGAGTTTATGGCCAAAACTACGCTTTAACAAACTAAGAATTAAATTCAAATTAACAATCACATTATTTAAACTACTCCTAAAATACACTTCCTTCAAACACAATTTTTATTAACACTCTAACATTATGCACATATTGAACCACTCATGAAATCTTACCTCAATTACTTCAATTACCAAAATATACTTTTAAATATTATAAATGCACCGACAGCGGCAGATACTTACAATATGATTCACCTTAAGTTTTTTATTAAATGCACCAACAACGGTCAACATTTAAATCTCTTCAATCTTATTCTAAGTGCACTGACAACGACCGACACTTAGTTTTGAATTGAAGTTTAAGCACTAAAACGTACAAAATAACTACAATTTATGAAGTAAAACACATGGAGATTATATTCACATTTACAATTGTCAGAAAGAAAAACCGAAACAATAACAAGAGTTTAAGTAGAAAAAACATGGTTTTTCACAAGGAACTCTGACAGCAGGCAGAACCGTGTGAAGATGGAGGAAGAAATATGAGGAATTCAATCTTAAAAACTCTCGAATTTCCTTATAATTACCTAGCCTTAGGTTTTTCTTAAGGAAATCATAAAAATGTGTACAAAGAGAAGTTTAAGAAAATTTAAGAAAAAGTAAGGAGAATGATACTAAGAAATAAAATGTAAAAACAACTCTAAAAATAAGATTTAAAAGAAAACTAAGAAAAAAATTAAAAGAAGCTAAAATGATCCCAAAATGTATCTCAAAAGAGAGAAAAATGAACTTAACAAAGAAAACAAAAAATGACTAAAAGAAAGGGACAAAAAGGGAATAAAGGGACTAAGAAGGGACAAAAAGGGACCCGTTACAATAAAGATAGCCTTCCTATTTATAGAGGAAGTGCCCAAAAAATTAGAAAAATAAAATACAAAATAAAAACTAAAAAATAAAATAATTTCATGAAACAAATTATGAAAATGCTGATTTTGGGGCCGGATTAGAGCTGGAAAACTACACAAAAGAGAGCAGTTGGAGCAGGGCATGTGTCGGCAGGAAGCAGTGAACTGCAATGATGGGAGTTGGCAAGGGCCTACTGATAGGGGTAGAGGAAAATCGGTGTGGCCCTGTAGAGGAGACGTACGACAGCGTGAAGAAGTAGGTGCACGCGCGCCGATTTGGGTGAGGAGAGCTCGGCCAGCGCTTGCCAAAGTCTTAGGCTGACGCTTGGCTTGGGCTGCAGCAATTGAATATGGGTTGGACAAAATGGGCTGGGCTGTCTGATTAGCAGATTGGGCTTCAGATTTTTGGGCTGGATTTAAATATTGGTTTGGGCTCATAATTTAGTAGCTTCCCTCCGAATTTCGTCCATAATTTTTTCGTTATAATTCCGATTTGGACGATTCTTTCATCAAAATACTTAGAATTCCAAGCTTTATTATTTCTGCAAATTTCCCACAAAATATATTATTTTCACCCATTTTTTGGTATTTTAATAATAAAGTCAAGTAAAAAGGGTATAAAACGATATAAAATAAATCTTAATTAACGACCTATCAAGAACGTGAGAGATAAGGGAAAATATGAAAAGGGAGTTTGAGATAAGAGATTGGAACAAGATAAGAGGGATATGGGTAGACTGTTATGGAAGTTGGAAAGGGTGGGACTCTCCAACCTATATCCATGAACGAACTTGGAAAGGCCGAAGAACGACCGTGAGTTGTCATCACGATCAGTTGTCGTGTAACGGCTGTTTGAGGATCCTAGGAAGTTAGGCAAGGTTCTAGGGTTATTCTAGACTAAGAAAAATGAATGTTGGGCATGATTAACAACCCAGTACATAGCACAGAAATTGGTCGAACCATCGAGGTAAGAATCCTTGACTTTTAGTTATTTTCTCTTTGTTTTGTGATCATAAATCTCCTCTTAGGCCAGTTTTGAGTATTTTGAACGTAAAAGGGAGGAAAACCGATGAAATTTGAGGAAGATACGGCCAGGTCTGGTTGCCGGGTCAGACGACCCGAGTTGCAGTCTCGGATGGATGTAGCTGGTAACTGTGCCAGCGCATGGGTTTCACGTACAAGGAGGTGTCGTCGGCACGTGAAAGCGGGTGCGGCGGTTCCTGGAGGTACGTTCAACATGAAAGTTGTTCTTTTTGAAATTTTGGATTTGTTGGTATATATTGTGAGCAAATTAAATTAAATTTGAGTATGCTTCTGGATTTTTACAGTGTATGATATGTTTTAAATCAAAATTAATATGGGGAAAATGGGTATTTAAACTACAATAATTTCTTAGATGTTGAAAGGGGATGTAATGATGAGTTTACAGTGGACAGAGAACTATAGAATTGCACAATAGAATTAATGTATGATTAGGTTTTCTAAAAAGGATGCACTATATATTGATATTATGAGGACGTTGGTGACTCCATATAAAAACTAGGAGGAATACATAGCTATGGCCGTGTGGTTTTAATTGTATCACAATTTGGTGGTGATATGTATGTTATTCTATCTACTAGTATTCTTGTTAGGATGACAATCTATAAGAAATGACTTAAACATGTGAATTTAATGGTAATATTCTCGTTATCAAGGCTAGTAATATTCACGTAGTGGTAATGATAATATATATGTTAATTTGATGAATTGTACTGTTTATGGTTGTTACGGATTCACGTTATTAAAGCTATTTAAGTCTAGGAAGACGCAAAGTAATAAGAAGATATGGAGAGGTTTGTACTAAGGATTGTGTTTAAAGGGTTTCATGTTGGAGGCTTTGATTGAGCGTGAGTATACATAGGAAAAGGATAGACCTTATTGTGTGAATAATTTTGTATCTTTCAATCTATAATAACTTGAGGAGATAATGGATGGTTTCAAAGTATAATTGGTTCCATAATTTATCGGGGCTAGTGGGTTGGACGTGGGAGGTAACCTCGCAAGGTATAAATTAATTTGGTTTATCTAACAAAGTTTAAAACCAGATTAAATATTGGGGTGTGCTCAAAGATAGTTATATCCCTTGTCTGACCCGAGTTTTTAAATGGGAGTAAGACCGGTCTAGTTTTCTTGGTAATTAGGGATGGATCCTGTCAATGACTCCCCGATAAAATTCAATATGTTTCATCAGGTCAGAGATCCCCTTGAATTGATTAAAGTTTAAAGTTGCAAACCGTTGATGAATCGGTTCTTCTCCGATGACCCTCATGAAAGGTGAGGTTGAAGATGATTGAATTTGACGACATAGATCATCTTCTAGATTGCCATCACGTTGGATGCCTCGAGGGCATTGATCTAACATCTTTTGGACATCATTAACCTGCAATGTGCCTTAATAAAGCGTATAGTCGTTTTGAGTCAAACTTTGTTGACCTCCTTGGACCTTAGTTTCCAAGTTCCTAGAGTGTATTGGTGAGTATGTCCCATCCTCCTCACTAACATAGCTAGTGAGCCTCATGCTATTTTGAGCATCTTGGGAAGTTATATGTCGCATATGCCTTCCGTGTGAATGCTCAATTTGTGACAAAGCCCCAATGCTCTTTCTAAGCCAAGCGTGTGTTGACCTCTTGAACATTGTTGACTCTTTTCCTCGTAAGTATAACTTTCCTCACCAAAAGTCACTTAAAGATGTATCATGAGACATTTTTCGTCATCAGATAATTTCATTGCCACAACGCCTTGGAATGTCAACTTGCCTACTTCAAGATGTAGTCTGCCTCCCACCACTTTGAGTTGATCCTCGCTTTGCTAGAATTTGTTGTAGAAGTTCTGACTGCATCCGTAATTGGTTTCTTAGCCTTTCGACTTGTTTGGATATATTGTCTTGAGGAAATAAGTGTCGAGGTGTGAGCGTATAATGCATATCATGTGATGACCCGGAAATTCGAAAAAGGAAAAATTCGAAAAATTGGAAAGAAATGACGATTTTTCCCTTGGTTATGAGGGGCAAAAGTTGACATTTTGATCGGGACCTTGGTTAGACTTTCTGGAAGGACCGTTGGATAATTCTCGGGACGCTGAATCCGTAGACATGTGGCATGCATCAATCGGAGGTCGAGTGTGAAAGTTATGGGTCTGCGAAGGCTAGGGGCATTTTGGTAATTAGCCAAGGAAGGGCAAAATGGTAATTTGGGGCAGTAGGGTGAATTGGAATTGGAAAGTTAAATTGGATGATTCAGCCGTGTGGATGAGTTAATTGTGTAATTAAGTGACACATGTCACTATGCAGATTACAATTAGTGGCAATATTGTGTTAATTGGATAATTGGCAGTGGAAGGAATTTAAATGGGTTACCCGTGTGTTTGTGTATGGCTTTTAGGAAAGAAAAACAGAGTTTGATGAATGAAAAACCATATCCCTACAATCACTACCAGTTAGTCGATTCAATGAGAGGATAAACTAGAGTGAGAAATGAGTCAGAATAAGAGAAGAAAGGAAAATAATAACCCTTAAACCCGAAGAGCCAAACTCGTGAAGTTCATGCCTTTCAAAATTCGAACTTGAATTTATAGCTCAAGATGCTTTAAACAGAATTGAATTGAGCCTTCTGGGATCAATTCGATTAGGATCAGCTCAAATTTGATGCGAATTGAGGTTGTTTTGCCTTAGAACCAAAAGGGTGAGGACGTTAAATTTTTTAGGTTGAGTCAAGTAATTGGAGACAAGGAACGCTGAAATTGGCCTTGGAAACATGTTTAGTAGGATCCCACGAAGCTTCCTGATGCACCAATTGAAAGAAAACAATGAAAATTTATGGAGATTGAGAGATGAACAGTGCCTGCGACAGAAAGGAAGTCGTGAAGTCGAATTTGACGGGATTGAGGTAATGAATCTTGTAATTGAAATCACAGACCTTTAACTAAGGATTAAACGATGATGTTAGATGACTCAATTGAAAGAAATGATGCAGAATTGATGGGAATCGAACCGGGTCTACTCGCGGGTTGTAGGATCCGTTTACCAGACACACGGGTGAAGGTGGTGACACTGTAGCATCACTGTAGCACGCGAGTGGGTTTCACGCACAGCCACTCACGGCGGCGCATGAGGGCGCGTGGGCACGATTCTCGAGGTGAGGTCAACATGACTTTTATTCTATGCAATGTAACGAATATTTTAGCGTTGGTTTCGAGTCAATCGGACACCGTTTCGATATTGTTTCGAGGGTCCGAAGGTTTATGTTACTTTTTTAATTCGTAATTAATTTTCGAAAAATTATGGGAAATTAATATGATCTTCATTGAGTCATTAGTGACCCTTAATGATGATTTTGGGTAGGACTTGGAATTCCTGGAAGGTACCGAAAATTACTGAAATGCGTGCAGTTCGGAAAGCGAGCGGTTTGGACGGTGTGTGAGTGGAAGTTTGTTTTATAAATTGATATGCATGCATAGTTAAATGTTTTACATGATTTATTGCATGATTTGAATTGCAATGATTTGGCATGATATTATTTTTTTCCACTCACACCTTTCCTGTTTTGATGACCTTGCAGGCCGTGGCACGACGTTCGGGGCTGATAGAGAGGTGGAGGCATGAGCGGAAATCAGTGCAGTTATCCCTTGTCTGACAGGTACTGAGGGGTAGTTTCGGAACTTCAGTTAACTTGTCAGATGAGAGCAAGACCGGGCACGGTTATCAAAGTCCAGTTGGGACGGGTCCTGTCATATCACGTCAAGACCTATGCCTTGTGCTCTCGCGTTGCTGATCTATGTTATGATTTTCGCTTATTTGATTTTGTTTTTGTGTTTCATGAAGACCATTCAGAAAACTCCAAAGATGTTCATTTGCATGGAGTTGATTCGGGGTTTGCATGGATGCTTCCCCCACGAATTTCCCATTTGTTTGCTAGAAGAGTCTCGATGCTAGCGGTGGCGGTGCTGGGTTGAGAAGATCAGAATGGTTCCAAAGCTAATAGTAGGAGTTGGTCCTTGTGTCCCGATAGGTGCTTGTACCGTCACTTGGAAGGGATGACCTAGTGACTCATTCGAGTTTCCGGTGTGCGCTCCGCTCTGAGTCTATGTTGTAGAGACGGAAGCATCATCTTCAGATGAACGAGCGAATCGTCGTGTTCTTACCATGATCAAAGAACAAACTGAATGAAGAAAAAAGTTTAATAACGACGAATAAAGTCCACGAACAATAATTTAAGTTTGAAGAGTGGTGAATAAGGTTAATGAACAATGAATGAAATTTATGAAGAAAAACGAACGGAGTTCAAGAACGACGAACAAAGTCAATGAATGACGAATAAAGTCGATGAACAACGAACGGAGTTTATGAACGATGAATGAACTGAAGAGCACTTCTTGAGTATTTATCAATTCGACTCTCAATGAAAGTACCAATTGTTGAGGCAGAAATTGTTCGTCCTTGAAAAATCTTCTTGATCTCTACAAACAGAAAAAAAGAAGCAATCAAGGTTAAAGGTTGAATCCCATGGAGTTGTTCAACTAAGAACGCTCTGATACTTAAGTTAGCTTTGAGAGAAATAATTCAAAAAAAGCTTTAGAAGTAAAGATCGAATTACCTTAAAAGTTGAATGGGCTCTGCTATTTATAGGAAAATCTTGGAAGTCACAGAGCATTCTGATTGATTGATTAAATTTATAATTAATAAATAATTCTTTTTTGATAAAACATATTATTTAATAATTGATTAATAATAATAGTAATTAATTCTTATGAAGAACATTTTTTATTATTGAGGATTTAACCTGATTAAATAATACACTTAGTTGGTAAATATATTTTTCAATGTGTGGGTGTTTGTTAGCCGTTAATACCATTACCAGGGTCAGTATGGACATTATTTAAATTGTAGGTCACATGAAAATTCTACAACATTCAAAAATCAAATTTGCATAAAAAATATAGCATTCAAAAAAACATTCAAAAACGACATTCAAAATCAAATCTACATTAAAAAACAGCATTTATAGATCAAAACAGCATTCAAAAAACATCATTTTGCATTAAAAAAAACAGCATACTGCTATTTGATTGTATCAAAACCAGCATTGAATCAAGAACAACATTCAAAAAACAGTATTCATGGATCAAGAACAGCATTCAAAAACCAACATTCAAAAACAGCATTCAAAATCAAATATGCATCAAAACCATTTGCATTCAAAAATAAACAGCAACACCCATTATAATATCAATGAGATTGTTTAAATAAACCCTAAAACCAAAAATAAACAGCAGCACCCATTATAATATCAACAACCCATCTTGTAACAAAACAATTATATGCCTTTTTCTCACTATATTTCTATTCAGCTCACATTATAATATCCAGAACTCATCTTGTTATTCGAAAACAAGCAAAATAAAGACAAGAAAGCAACATCTTTAATGGTGGAACCCAATCACAAAAATAAACCATAAACATATACAAGGAACCAAAATCTACATACACAAGTAATAACTTACCGTATTTCGGAAGTTCCCCTCCGTGCTCTCGACGGATCCAATCCATATTACCAAATAAAATTCTTCGAAGTCGCTGGATTTGGAAAGAAAAAAAAAAGAAGAAGAAGAATTAATGGTGAGAGGATTGATTATTGCTGAATCTGAAGCTTATACAGAGGAAAAAAAAATAATAAGAAGAGGAAGAAGAAGAATTGATGGTGTCTTCGCGTTTCGGTTCTGGGTAACTATGGTGGCTGGGCTGGTGCTTGGAAAAATTAGGAATCATCACTATGTTTCGTTGTGGGAGGGAGAAAGGAGATATTTGGAAGGGCAATTTAGTCTTTACATGATGAAATTGAATTTAAGTGGGCCAAAAAAATGTCATGTCAGACGTTAACAGAATTGTGGATGGAAAAACTAACAGAGGGACAAGGTTGTACTGCTTTACATAATTACGGGTGTAAATTGAAAAATCTAAAACATTAAGTATAACCTTATATTTGAGTGTAAACTGCAAGGTAGTAAATTGTAATTTTCTCATAAAATAATATGCAATCTTAAGACTCATCCCAAGGTGGTGACCAGCTAGCTCTGTTTTTGGGTGTTTTTGGGCTGGGTTGACGAGAGAGACAATGAGGAAAAATTAATGAGAAGATAACTAGGAAAGAAGAGTGATTTGGGCTTAGTACATGGGCATGTTGGGCTAGGCTGCAGTGCTCCTTTTTGTTTAGAAGGTTTATCATTTTTGGGTTTAATTCCCCCACTTAACATAACAACTTTAAACTCAATGCCCAAACAGTGCTTGTTAGGGCATTTTGGTAAATTAGAATTTTTTGATGTCCTAGTTTGTAACGACCCGTCCCAAATTCCTAGATTAGATTAGTGACTAATCACGATTAGTGAGGCTAATCTGTGATTAGTGGAGCGAAATCGGACGAACGGCGCGAAATGACCGTTTTGCCCTTGATGGTGGCAAAACGTTGACTTTTTAATCGGGAAGTCAAATGGACTTTGACTGATGACCGTGACGTAGTTCGTGACGTCACGAGTTCATAGACAGGTGGCACGTTCAATTCTGACGTTCGAGGAAGAAGTTATGACGTTCGGAAGTTTAGGGGCATTTTGGTAATTTGGGTGAATAGGGGGTCAAAAGTTGACTTTTTGACCGGGAGGTCCGATGGCCGAGGGCCAAAGACCGTTACGTAGATAAGGACGATACGAATCCGTAGACAGGCGGCACGTCGAATTCGGACGTTCGACGGTGAAGTTACGGTTCACGGAAGTTCCCGGTTACTATTCACGACGGCACGTTTTACGAGACAAAAAGTGCAGTTTTGTCTCTAGTGGGCCCAGATATTTAATGGAGGCCCAATGGATGAGTGACACTTGTCACCCATCCATTGGCCAACCCCACCTACTCATGCACCAAACCCATCCCCGTGCATTTTCATTTCTTCATCCACACACAAACCCACCCGATCTCACCCATTTTCTCTCATTCCCGTGCAACCCAAACCCAGCCAACCATCACCCATGACCAGGCAGAGGACCAGGGAGATCGAGGGAGCCGAGGTGGCCGGCTTGGAGGCCTGAACCGCCGCCCACGGCGGCGAGAGGAGGAGAAACCCGAACGGGTACCCGGTTAGCCCATTTTGATCCATTTTTCCATTTTCGTTGTTATGGTTAGTTTTTAATGGTTTTAATGAGTCCATTAGGTTGCTAGGGACATTTTAGGAAGGTTTTGGTGGTGGTTGACGGCCGAGAAGCCGTGTAGACTGATCGGAAAAAATTGAACCGTGAGGTTCAAATTGGACCGGTCGGATTTCGTAGGTTTTAGGTAGTTTTGTTAATTGGGTTAGATAGGAAATGAAGAAATAGGAATTTAGGAATTGGAATGGATGAAATCGGACCGAAAATGAGGGAGAAGGACACCTGGACCGGTTACGCCGGTCCAAGTTGCAGGAAAAACCGGACCGGATCGGTTCAGACCGGTCTGATCGATGTAGGGGATGACTGATGACGTCATCCTGATGACGTCATCATGTCAGGGATGACGTCATCATGTCAGATCTGACAATGTCAGACTGACATGTCAGATCTGACAATGTCAGACTGACATGTCAGATCTGACAATGTCAGATTGACATGTCAGACAGTGGGCCAATGGGAGCGTGACACGTGTCACTGTCAGGGGCTGTCAGTGATGACGTCATGCTGACGTCAGCGATGACGTCAGCAGGTACTGTAGCAGGCGCGTGAAGCCCACGCGCAGCCACTTCAGGCGGCGCGTGAGGGCGCGTGGCAGGGAATCTGGGGAAGGTTCCAACATACGAAATCATCTATTCGATGTAACGAACATTTTGGGACTGGTTTCGTGTCGATCGGACATCGTCTCGAGATGTTTCGGGGCATCGGAAGGTTTAGGTTCGGGATTAAAAATAGTTAAAAATATGGGAAAATTACGGGGCTTTAGTGGGAGGTTAATTAAGTAGTTAGTAACCTTCTATTACGATTTGGACAGGTTTGGGAGTCCCGGTGACGGTGATCGGCTAGGGGAGCCGTATGGCACGCAAATCGAGGCGGCAGCTCGGACGGTCTGTGAGTGGACCTTGTTTTCTAAATTGGTGCATGCATAAATGTTTATTATATGTTTTATTACTTGTTTGATGATGCCATGGGTGCATTTCTATGTGGTTACGTATAAGCACTATTTCGAGGTTTCGGCCTTATACGGTGCTTATACGGGTCTGTATTTCTTTATTAATTTAAATGAAATGGTGTTGGATTTCTAAAAGGCTAAACTCGGGTATGAGACCCATTTGGTTTTGTCTCGGGCATATGACCTCAGATTCCGGGCACGGTGCCCAGTTGGTGTCCTATGTTCGGGTACGAGATCCAGTCACTTTACGGTTTTGATTTCAGGTCAGGGAACCTTAAATGGATTTCCCGGTTCATGACGGTTTATGGGAACCGTCATGAACTCTTAATATGGTATCATGGTTCATGACGGTTTATGGGAACCGGCATGAACCCTTGTTGGTTATTACGGTACATGACGGTTTATGGGAACCGGCATGTTACCTGGTTATGTTATTACAGTACATGACGGTTTACGGGAACCGGCATGTTACCTAATTATGGATATTATGGATCATGACGGTTCAGGGGAACCGGTCATGAATGTTTATGTTATGTATATATATGTTCGTCTAACATAACAACATTAGCATAGAAAAACCAAACTCAAAACATAACAAAAATCATAATTCTTTCTCCAATTCATATTATCAAGCACTAAGCTCACATAAGCATTATCATTCTAAAATCCAAACTCGAAATTTTGAAGAAAAAAATTAAACTTCAAAATCCCAATATCATATTGTGAGATTTCATATCAACCTTAACCTAGAAAAGCCAAACTCAAAATAAAGAATTTAAAATTCTTTCTCTAACTTATAATATCAAACACTTGAATTCATAATAACTTTATAATTCCATAGGAAAAAAAAAAAAACTTCAAAATCCATCTCTCATATGTTGTGAGTGTTCACCATATCTTTACTTTGAAATTAAATTGGATTGTCTCAAATAGGGCTGGTATAAAAAAATAAAATGCCTTTTAGCTTAAACTTTACACCATATTCTCATTATTTGCTCACTATACATTCTGAAACAGCCGAATCATTCCACTCAACATCTTTTTTGTTAAAATTAACCATTTTCTGTCAAATTTAAAGGTAAATGGTAATATCAGCCCTTCTATCTTCTTCCTTCTGAAACCCATCCCCACTGCCAATCTTTTTTCTTTCTTTCCCAAGAAAGCACCAACCTTGCACCAGAGAACGCAACAACCATGCACCAGAAACCTTTCTTTCCTTCTTCTCCACACACTTTGTTGCCTTCTCTCTCCTGATATGGCTTCGTCTTCCTTATTCCATTCCTATTCCTTATTCCACTCATCTCTCTCCCCTTCCACCCTTAAACACACCGTATTTTACCAAAACTGTACATCCAACTGCCCATTCCTACACTCACCATATCAACCAACCAATCATTGACCACTTCCACATCGCCGATTTCAAGTGGGTTTTGATCAGCATTTAAAAACATGTCGTCGCAGTCACACCCAAAACACGGCCATCACCAGTCCAATGTTTGACAATAGAAGCTCTGTTTCCCCAGAGAAACGGAGGGACATAGTTCTGACCTCCAATGGTGAAGCAGTCGTTGATGGAGGATCTTGATTTGTTTAGAAAGAGGAAGAAGTATTATAGGAGGTTTGTCACTAAAGACCACCCGAAAATTGAAGACATTGAGGGATTGCTACTGCACCTTCAGTGGTTTCAAAACATTAGCCTATAATTACCTGTAGATTAAAGACCACCTGTTGTTCGGAGAAATTGAAGGGTTGCTAAACATGGTGGAAGCTACACATGCCGAAGTTGCTTGAGCTATGGTGAGGAGTGATGATGCTTAAGCTTCCCTCTAAGCTCTTGTCACGCAGGATTGAAATATTGATATCAACAGATATATCGCTAGCCAAATTTATGAATATCTCGCTTTAAATATCTATATCGATATCGTTTACGGTCAATAAAAATGACAAAAATTTAATCTAAAAGTTGAAAATTTTTAATGAAATTTTGGGAAAACTTAAGTACCCAATAATGGTTATATAAGACTAATAAATTTATAAAATGACTTTGATATAATATATATATGATGTATAATATGATGCAATATGATTCTAACGATAACTAATAATATAAAATTTTAAATATAAACAATAATTGAAGTGTATTACTATAATTGAATGTTCGGAGAAATTGAAGGGTTGCTAAACATGGTGGAAGCTACACATGTCGAAGTTGCTGGAGCTATGGTGAGGAGTGATGATGCTTAAGCTTCCCTCTAAGCTCTTGTCACGCAGGATTGAAATATTGATATCAACAGATATATCGCTAGCCAAATTTATGAATATCTCGCTTTAAATATCTATATCGATATCGTTTACGGTTAATAAAAATGGCAAAAATTTAATCTAAAAGTTGAAAATTTTTAATGAAATTTTGGGAAAACTTAAGTACCCAATAATGGTTATATAAGACTAATAAATTTATAAAATGACTTTGATATAATATATATATATATGATGTATAATATGATGCAATATGATTCTAACGAAAACTAATAATATAAAATCTTAAATATAAACAATAATTGAAGTGTATTACTATAATTGAATGTTAATATAGTTAAAAACATAATAATAAGCATAAAAAAAATTCAATTGAAGAAAAATGATAAAATAAGTCCAAATATATTTAAATTGAAAAAAAGATGAAAAATAGGTCCAAACTTTGTTAAAAAATTGGAAGGAATGGATGTATTTAAAATTGGGGAAAAAATGGAAAAAAAAAAGGCCAAAATTTGTTGAAAAATTAGAAAGAATAGTTAAAAAAAAATCAGAAGCTTGCCAACCTCAGGCCTTGAATCCGAGTGGCTAGGAATGAAAAATAGCCACAAAGCTAACTCAACTAAGCCAAGGTTCCTTCACCCCTCCTTTAGGTGTCGCCCCCAAAAATTCCGATATTTCGGTGAAATATCGAACGAAATGTTCGATATTTTCATCCATGCTTATCACGTCCCTCTGAACCAAGAAACTCAAACCAACATTGTGACGGGTGTGGTTGGATTTCTCCTCTCTTTAGCTTTGTGTCTTTTTGTAGTATTTTCTATGAATTTGATATCTTGTTCGATTCTTGTAAATATGACTTGACGAAGGCGAGTTCATCGGTCATTCCATTGAGTCAAACGGTTGTGGTGAATGAGAGACGGGGAGATAAATGGTGAGTATGATGGTGATCAGAATTAGAGATGTTAAATTTCAAATTTACTCTTAAATTGATAGTCACTTAATAATTTTAACAAAAATATGTTAAACAGAACTACGGATATTTTAGGGTGTATAATAAATGAATAATGAGAATAAAGTGTAAAGTGTTACAATACTACAAATACAAATGCATGTAAGATAATGGCCAAAATAGAAAACATTCACGTGCACGCCACAAACGATATGACCTTTCATTGCAATGGACATTAAAGTGGGACCGGCCCTCCTATGAAAGTTATTTATGGGGTAGGTCAAGACTCAAGAGAGTGGAGGCAAGCCGGGTTCGTACTTCGTACTAGGTACTAAGCTAGCTAGAGTCCAGAGAGACCCACCAAAGCACAAATCATGCAAGTGTTGCTTTTCTTCAACATTATCTGCTCAATTATGATTCATCGGCACAGAGAGCATCATGTGTTGATTGAAGGTCGTCAAAAGATTGGCATTAGCTCTTTCGAATTCTGATTCTGATTCTGATTAGATGGTCCCTCCGCAACTCTACTCCACTTCGGTGGCTGTGTCTGCAAGGGATAAGTGTTTGTTTGCTATTTCTTCAAGTAACTAGTACTAATTACGGCATACATAGCTTGTTCAGTTCCAAATCTCAACCATGAAAGGTCTCTGCATTGATCTTTTCAAGAATTGCAGTCTGGCCAGCTTCAGTTACCGGTTTCAGAGAAACAACAAGTATGAACATCAGACACGTTATCTTCCTAGTCGTAACTAACTAACATTCTCCATTATTCGTTC
This sequence comes from Prinsepia uniflora, assembly GCA_032719365.1. NCBI lineage: Eukaryota > Viridiplantae > Streptophyta > Magnoliopsida > Rosales > Rosaceae > Prinsepia > Prinsepia uniflora. Next base: position 42,556,411 of record CM064870.1, on the reverse strand, counting down.
ACTCGATTCTGTTGTGTTTTTCTTTAGCGGTAAATTAAGTTGTTTTGCAAGTGCATCATCGGGTTTGAGGTCGACGGAGTGGAAGGCGGTGGAAGAAAAGAGTAGGAGTGATCCGGATGAGAGAGCTGGGTTGGTGGTGAAGGAGGTGCGAGAGAGTTTCAATTCGGGGAAAACAAAAAGCTATGAATGGAAAATGTCACAGTTGGAGAGTATTGCAAAGATGCTTGAACAAAAAGAGGATGAGATTGCTGAAGCTCTTTATAATGACTTCTCAAAGGCTCCATTAGAATCCTACATATCCGAGATTGTCACCGCAAAATCCTCCTGTAACGAGGCACTCAAAGAATTGAAACAATGGATGATTCCACAGAAGGTGATTCATTAGATGAGTTCATTCATTAGATGAGTTAGCTAGTTAGTCACTTGTTCTGTTTGTTTCAGGTGAGGACTTCAATTACAACATATCCATCATCAGCAGAAATTGTGTCAGAACCTCTAGGAATTGTGTTGGTCATCTCAACATGGAACTTCTCATTCTGTATGTGTATACTAATTAAATAGATAATTAAGTTAGTTAGTTAGACTTAATTAACTCGATAATGTCTTCTCAGTGTTATCGATGGATCCAGTGATCGGAGCGATTTCAGCTGGGAATGCGGTTGTGCTAAAGCCTTCAGAAATATCTTCAGCTACATCGAGTCTTCTTGCACAATTAGTAGAGGAGTATTTGGATAATTCAGCTGTTCAAGTTGTTGAGGGAGCAGTTCCAGAAACAACTGCACTGTTAAACCACAAATGGGATAAGATACTCTATACAGGCCCGTCACTACTGCTTCCTTTTTCAATTTGCATCCTCCAATGCACCGTCCCTTTTTTTTTTTTTGGACAATTGCACCGTCCCTCTGTTTCTCTATGATATTGAATAATGGTATGGCAATGGCAGGTAGTGCGAGAGTAGGGCACATTGTGATGGCGGTGTTGAGTTAATGCCTTCTTAGTAGATTATTAATGCATTGAATTTGATTATGTATTGGGAATAAATACATGGTGTTGTTCATTCAACCTTGTAGGAAAAGATTGACGTGGAAGCTTCATGAAGAAGAACATTAATTGAAGAAGGTGCATGAATGGACTTCAATAAAGGATGTTAAAATGTGAGGAAAATGTCCCACATTGGAAAAACACAATTGTAACTTGTGTCTTAAGCACTATATAAGGGGGAGAGCTTGGTCACATTTCAACATCAAGGAGAACACCTCACAAGTGAGTGAGTGCTTCAAGAGTGTGTATAGCTCTTAGGCTAGAGTGATCTTTTTGAGCACTTCAAGAGTGTGTATAGCTCTTGGAGTAGAGTGATCTTCTCGGTTAAGAGAAGGTGAAAGAGTGTGTATAGCTCTTTGGGGTAGAGTGATTTTCTCGGATTGAGAGAGGGTGTACAAGGGGTATTCTATGGATACAAGAGCTCGAGTTGGGTATAAACTTGAGTAGTGTAATCTTGTATTTTGTATTCTCTCATAGTGAAGGAGAAAACTCTCTGAGGACGTAGGCAAGTTAATTGGCTGAATCTCGTTAAATCTTTTGTGTTCTTGGTTTCTTTATTTTCTTTTTTCATCTTTATTGTTAGCAATTACGTGGCAGATGATTAATTTCCTAACAAGTGGTATCAGAGCTCTGGTTCGATCGTGAGCGGTTTGCCATGGCAAGTTCTAGCGGCTCACATTTCAAGGTGGAGCAGTTTGATGGAAAAGGAAATTTCACTCTATGGCAAAGGAGGGTGAAGGACATCCTAGTTCAACAAGGTCTTGCACGACCATTGAAGGGGAAGGATGCGAAGCCAGAGAAGATGCCAGATGAAGATTGGGACGAGTTGGAGTCCAGGTGTGTCAGCACTATTAGGCTTTATATTGCTGACAATATTATAAATAATGTTAATGATGTAGATTTTGCACCTGAACTTTGGGAGAAAATGGAGAAGCTTTATCTTGGGAAAGGCTTGCAAACAAAACTGAATTTAAAGCGGGATCTCTACAAGCTCAAGATGGGAGAAGGTGCGAATCTCATGGAGCACATGAATGTGTTCAAGGGATTGATAAATCAACTATCAAGAGTTGAGGTTAAAATTGAGGAAGAAGATCAAGCCCTTTTACTTCTTACCTCGCTTCCCGATTCATATGAGAATATTGTTACTACAATTGTGTATGGTAAGGATACACTGAAGATGGAGGATGTAGAATCGACTCTCTTATCACATGAGAAGAGAAGAAAAGCCGATGATTATCAACGTTCTGTCTTCATTGCTCGTGAACAGAATCGTAAGGAAAGGTCAACTGCGAGGGGATTTAGTGAGCATAGCATGTCTAAATCCAGAGGCAGAGGAAAGGGCAAGCAATGCTACAAGTGCAAGGAGTGGGGACACATAAAGCCATTCCTTTTCCTTCATGCACCGTGCAATTCCTTTCTCCATTTCAAACACACACAAAACACCTACCCGATCTCACCCATTTTCCTCCCATCCGTGCAACCCAAAACCCATCCACTCTTCACCCATGACCAGGCAGAGGATCAGGGAGATTGAGGAGGTTGCTGGGCGGCCTGAACCGCCGTCCACGGCGGCTGGAAGGAGGAAGAACCCGTAAGGTTCACGGTAGGTCCATTTTGACCCATTTTTCCATTTTTGTTGTTATGGTTGGTTTTTAATGGTTTTAATGAGTCCATTAGGTTGCTAGGGACATGTTAGGAAGGTTTAAGGAAGCTTGGGATGGCTGGTCAGCCATGGGGGAGTTTTGGGAACTTTGAACCGTTTGGTTCAAAATCGAACCATGGGTTTAGGCGGTTTTTAGGTTGTTTTAAGGATTGGAATGGATAGAAAACACCAAAATAGGATGAAAGGAACCAAAAAGGAAGAACTAGGATGAAAAATGGGGTGTCTAGGGCTGTGAACCGGTCACGCCGGTCCAGTTGGACCGGCCAAACCAGGTGAACCGGCCATGAACAGTAAAACCGGTCTGCTGGAGGTTAGTGCCGATGAACACTATTTTAGACCTTCTAGGGGCTCTTGAGGACGCGTGGTCCATAATTTGGGAAAGTGTTCAACACGGGAAATCTTCTATTCGATGTAACGAAGATTTTGGAACTAGTCTCGCGTCAATCGGACATCGTTTCGATAGATTTCGGGGTGTCGGAAGGTTTAGGGTCCGTTTAAAAATAGTTAAAAATTCGGGAAAATTACGGGGCTTTGGTAGGAGGTTAATTAAGTAGTTAGTAACCTTCTATTAAAATTTGGATAGGTTTGGGAGTCCCGGTAATGGTGATCGGCTCGGGGAGCCGAATGACACGCAAATCGAGGCGGCAGCTCGGACGGTCTGTGAGTGGACCTTGATTTCTAAACTGTGATGCATGCATAAATGTTTTCTATGGTTTATGATTGTGATTTCATGGTGTTGATTTGGATTGTTGTGAATTATATGGTTTCACGTATTTCGAGGCGATTTACGTGCTTGCACGTAAATCGAGGTTTCCGGTTTTACTCTGATTTTCCGTACTTATGGTTTTAGTTATGATTTCATGAAATGATTTTGGATTTGAAAAGGTAACTCTCGGACTTGAGGTCCATTTGATTTACGGAATCGGGCCGGAGGCCCAGTTGGTTTACAATTTGGACCGGGGGTCCAGTTTGTATGTGGATTCGGGCCTAGGGCCCAGTTATATATTACAAATGGTTTTTATGGTTCATGACGGTTTATGGGAACCGGCATGAACCCTTGGAATGGATTTACGGGTCATGACGGTTTATGGGAACCGCCATGAACCCATGAAAGGATTTTATGGATTATGACGGCTTATAAGGGGCCGGGCATGAATCCTGGAAAGGTTTCAAGAATGATTTCAAAAGGTTTTTCATATTCCATCATTTATATATGATTGTCTCCTCCGGGGAACGTCGTTGGCCTGGGTGGACCCCGGAGTAGTCACGGAGCACTGACTGAGTGGAGTCGCCCCACAGTTGGGTTCCTTACTCTCAGAATGGGCATGGTTCGTTACCTCCAGGGAGGGTAATTGATCTACGGACATTGACGTGGGTGGACCCTGGAGAGACTTGGGTTTGAGACCCCGGTTAGCACATGTGTAGCTTTATTTTACCGTGACAGGTTCTGGATATGAATATAATGGATAAAAATGATTTCAATTGGTTTTGGAAAATTGTGTTTATAATGATAAATGGATTTGGGCTGAGATCCCTCATATGTTCACTGTGTTATGGTTTTCTGTAAATGGTTTTGGGCAGGAGCCCGTATAACTTGTATTTACAGAATGTTGGTGCTGAGACCCTAATTGTGGATGTTTTAACATATGTGTTTGGATAAATGGTTTTACTATGCATGCATGCTTTTTAGTGGATGGTATAAAGGTCTTTGATGAAATGTTTTTATAAATTCTTTATTTTTGTCCACTCACAGTCTTTCTGTTTTTAATACCCTTCAGGTTGGATATGGTGTGGACTGTAGCAGAGATCGAGATATCACATACCTCCTCCGGATCCTGTCGTACTCTGATAGCCCGAGAGGGCAAAGGTCGAAAATATCCCATGTCTGACACGGAAGTGTCAGACGGGAGCAGGGTCATCCCGCACTAATCCCGGGGGGATTGGGATGGGTCCTGTCAGAACACCTCACAAGTGAGTGAGTGCTTCAAGAGTGTGTATAGCTCTTGGGCTAGAGTGATCTTCTTGAGCACTTCAAGAGTGAGTACAACTCTTGGAGTAAAGTGATCTTCTCGGTTAAGAGAACATGAAAGAGTGTGTATAGCTCTTTGCGGTAGAGTGATTTTCTCGGGTTGAGAGAGGGTGTACAAGGGGTATCCTATTGGATACAAGGGCTCGAGTTGGGTATAAACTTGAGTAGTGTAATCTTGTATTTTGTATTCTCTCATAGTGAAAGAGAAAACTCTCTGAGGACGTAGGCAAGTTAATTGGCCGAACCTCGTTAAATCTTTTGTGTTCTTGGTTTCTTTATTTTCTTTTTTCATCTTTATTGTTAGCAATTGCGTGGCGGATGATTAATTTCCTAACAGGCGGCTGCTGCAAAACACCTCACGCCAGTGATTCTAGAGCTCGGAGGAAAGTCCCCTGCCGTTGTTGATTCAGATGTCAACTTACAAGAAATATACTTTTGTAAAAGCATTCCTTCAATCACAACCTAGCTGCATGATCCATGAATTCAATTTTGAGTAAGGTTTCAATTTGAAGGTTGCTGTTAGAAGAATAATAGCAGGGAAATGGGCATTGAACAATGGACAAGCTTGCATTGGCGTGGACTACATCATCACCACAAAACAATTTTCTCCAAACTTGGTATTGATCCATTCATATTATGACTGTTGAGGTTTCTGAAAGCTACCGTGATGATTCATTCATCCAACTTTATGATGAACAGATAGAATGTTTGAAAACTGAACTGGGGGAATTCTTCGGGAAAGATCAAATGAAGTCCAAGGATATATCGCGGATAGTGAGCTCAACCCAGTTTAAACGTTTGAAAAAACTGTTGGGTGAAGATAAGGTCTCTGATAAGATTGTGCGCGGAGGCCAAATGGATGAGAACCAATTGTATGCATAGGCTCATCTCTTTCTTAATTTCTTAGTTATTGTTTCTTAATTATTGACATGATGATGGATGAATGATTGAATGAATGCAGAAAAATAGCTCCAACAATCTTGCTGGATGTCCCAGAAGAGTGTCAGATTATGCAAGAGGAGATAATTGGGCCATTGATGACTATTGTCACTGTTGACAAGATTGAAGAGAGCTTTGATGTGATAAATTCAAAGCCGAAGCCGCTTGCTGTGTATGTGTTTACAAACAATGAGCAGCTGAAGATGAGTTCTGTGGAAAATGTATCGTCTGGAGGAATGCTCATCAATGACACCGTCCTACATGTTAGCAACCCCGGCTTACCTTTCGGAGGAGTTGGGGAGAGGGGAATGGGTTCTTACCATGGTAAATTCTCCTTTGATGGTTTTAGCCACAAAATGGCCGTTCTTTTTTAGAAGTTTTACCGGAGATTCATCGTTAAGGTATCCCCCATACACACCTCAAAAGCAAAAATTACTCTCAAGGCCGTCATCTCTGGTAACATAATTACCATAATCATGGCTTTGCTTGGATTTTCAGCTGGAGTATCCTCCCAATCCTCTAAATAATCAATATATGATGGCAATTTCAACAAACTGTTATTGTTATTCTTGTTCTTGTTCTTGTTCTGGTTCAATTCACATTATTTATTAATTTTCTTTAAACTACAAATATACTATACTGTACACTATGTCTTCTGGTAGGGAGCACCTGATTGTAGAAATTGCAGACATGCTCTGTGAATCTCATGCGGCATGCATGCAGCTTCCCCATTCATCACCAAAAGTTGAACCTTTTCGACTTTGGTAGTTGAAATTGATCACAATTTCCAGGATACCATCCAACCATCTGCTTCTCATTGTCATAAATCACCATCTTATCTTGCATCGAAATGTCTGTAAAAGGGACAGAAAAAAACTTATCATATGTTATTTCATAATAAGGCCAGACGACATACATACATACATGGAACGTTGGAAGGTTCATCTCTCTTACCTCCAATGATGTTTGAATTCTGCAGCCCAACTTCAGAACCGTTTAGAATTCCCAAGCAAACATTTCCCTTGGACTGCAACCACATATATCATTACTAAATTATGTTTCTCACAGAAAACAAAACTGCTTGCTTCTACTTGCCACAAAAACAAACATAGCAAGCCTGAATTTACCGAGATTATTAGATACGCTTCAGGAGGCAACTCAAACTGACTTGAATCTTTTCTACCGCCGCCAAACTCTAGTGCCCACGGCTTGAAGTAATTCTTTACGTCTCGGATGTTTTTAAATGGCCTTCGACCTTTCCAACACAGTGGAAGAGTCCTATCATCCGGAGCTTCTTTCAAAGGCTTTCCCGTTACTTCTCTTTTCAACTACAATATGACAAGAGTAAAACCAATCAACAACTGTTCTAAATTGAACCAACATTCTGAATACGTTTCACTGGGAAAAAAAAAAAAAAGATGAAACCATGATATTTGAATGAATACGGTAATTGAAGGGGAAATGGACAAACAAATCAAAGTAAAACAGATGCAGGCTATTCTTCGATAAAGCTTCTAACTCACCCATGAAGTCAAAAGTTGGTAAGCCTGAGAATTGAGATAAGTGTAGGAACTTCCACTGTCAAAAACCATCAGTAGGTTTTTTAATCCTGTAGGTTTCCCATCTAAAATAAGTTCGGCAAGTCCAGGCGAGTAATGTTTGCTGACATAAACCACACGGAGATTAAGTCAATATTCATAAGTTTGCCTTACAAAAGGTAAACATTCAAGATGGAAAACAGGGTTCAATATGGGTTCATTACGAGTAATCAAGTAACATTGGTGTCCAGGCTATGAGTGATGGATCATAAAGATCATCCCCTATGATGAAAATCCCTCCACCTCGGCCACTTAAACAATGACCGATGACGTTTCGCACCAGACCCTGACTACTAAGTTGTGATACGATGCTAGACTTTCCCCTGCCAAGGCCAAGCACTCCATCTATTGGATGATACGATGATCCAGGAAGTTGGTCGTATCCACACCTGTAGAAAAGAGATACTAAAGAACTGAATGATCCAGATTGAGTATGTGAAGAAACTTTAGGAAACAGTGGTTTTCCATGGCTCAATGTAAATCTAGGGATGGTTGTCAAGTTTATATCATATTTGTTCTCAAATCATCATAACCAGAATCATCATATTGCTAATTCTTCTTAAATAAACTATGTAAACTTCTTGGTTTGAATTCATCTCAGAAAACTACCTTGTTTTAAGGAAAAAAAAAACAAGTCACTATTTATGCATGCTTAATTTAATACCATTCTAGTGAGGAAGTATCATTTACGTAACAATAGTCGATATATGCAGCTATCTATACAGGACTGTTAATATAATATCAAAATAAATAAATAAATAAAAGTAAAATTAACAAATAAAAAAGACCCCAAAAAAGGAAAAGATAACATATGTTTTGACCTTGATCCATTTCAAGAAACTGAAGAAATCTTAGCGCATTTAGATGAAATCAGATAACTAGTTCCATTGTGATTCAAAGTTCAAGCACGCGGTGGCAATTATTTTCATTGGTAAGATATGATGCATTGATTGCTTACAGTAATAACTAGTAACAATGAATCAAAAGAATGGAATACTAAGCATGGTTAAACAATGATATTGATGAAGAATTGAAGCAGGAAAAGTTACCAACCCAAGGGCCAGGTTAGGTCGTAGCTGGTTTCCATTTGTAAAGTTGAGGTGAAAGGTATCCCTCAAAAGTACCCCAAGGGAAGAACCACCATCTGCGTACTCAACCTCATAGTCACATTGCCCTTGGTTTTCACATTTGTGAGTTCCAGGTGGGTGTAGGGATGCACAGAGAGGGTCCTTGCAGGGCACCAGATCATTGCTGGGACGATAATATGGATGAGGAGCCTGCAAATAAAAATGATGAATATTAACCCATCTGCTTGCATCAACAAAACCAATTAACATTCAGAATATAAGATGAGACCCCAAAATAATATAAAAGTAACATCTTTCTATCTAGCATTTCAACTTTGTACGGGTATTTTTGGTGGTTCACTATATATCGATGTAGGGAATTACCTCTGTGCATCTAACACAAGGAGCATCACATTGGAGCCACGTGAGATCACTACCAGTGTCTGGATCCACAAAGTAGGGCTTTGGAGGCTGACCAATGTTTAGAGTCACATTATAGGACCTGCAAGTGCAAAACAAATTGACTTCACTCAATCACATTGATTGAGCTTCAAGATTGATTGAAAACAAAGTAAAAAAGGACCCAAAACACATTGATTGCCTGCCTCACTTACCCAGTAGGATACACGTTTCCACGAACGGGTAACACAACGGATGCGCGGTTGAGCCCCATGGACGACGTCGCTTCCCACGGTCGCATGGTTTTCCTTGTGCCACGGTAGTACTCATCTCCATAAAAAGCCGATGACATAATTACAGACCAACCCATCGTCAACACCACCAACATTAACAAAAGCTTTCTACACTTCCCCTCCATTTTTCAACCCGTTTTCTCAGTACCCAAATTGCGGTGAAATGAAAAGGGGTGGTTTGTCTTATTCGATGAAAAGTCGCACACAATGTGTTCGATAAAATGACTGAAAGAATGGAATATATTCGAATGATAGAGTTGGGTGTATGCAATCACGTTACGTGACATTGGAGATACTCCTCAGCTGGATTCATGGGCATTGCTTGTTTCCTTTGATTTCAGCTAATGACCCTCCTTGTTCTCCTCGGTTCAATTTATTCAAGAATAATTCTTGTAATCCATGCTACTTCACCTTCTTTATTTGTTTCTTCCTTTGACATGGCAGGAGGATTGTTTGCGCGGATTTTGGCTTCGCTCAATTTTGCAACCATCTTTATCTGTTTATACATTTTGCCAATTATTGGACAAAGGTATGAATGCTTCTTTGCTCTAAGGAAATGACGAGTAAGAACAAACATTGTAATCATAAACACGAAATACAACGACGCCAATGTAATTTCTTCGAACTTTCTTCGAACCTTCAGCGGGGACAATGCATATCAGCTTTATTTTCCGTTTAGTCCAATAAAATTAAAGTAAATTACAACCATATAATTTACACATTATAACATATTTATATATAATCTTTCAAATGTCGCAAATACCTCCTAAACTCTTTGAAACGTGACATTTTGGTCCGTTTGTTAAATTTTCTTGTCCTAACTTCTATGAGATGCTAACATGGTATTTGTAAGTCAAATTTTCCAACTGTTATCGATCTCATTAAAAGGTCATATATGTCAATTTGCCCATTTTGACGTCCAATTTGGTTTTCTTTTCCTTATTTCGTACTCCATTCTCTTAGCTTTAGGAGCAAAAATGGGTGAATTGAGGTTGATAACTGTTGAAAAATAAGACTCACAAATGTTACGTACGTATCTAATGAAAGTTGAAACAAAAAATTTAAATAGAAAAGTCAAAGTGACATGTTCAAAATGACATACCTCGATTCAGATATTCAAGGATGTGAGGCCCCACGTGATGAAGCCTTAAAAGTGAATATATGTTTAGGAAGAGTGAAGGGAAAATAAGTAATGGTAGTTCAACTGCATAAAAGATAACATGCATAAAGTAATTAAACAAACAAGTTTACGAATTCCCAAAATAAAGTGCATGATGGTCCATCTAAGGTCATGATGATCCAAAAGATCATCAGAGCGTGATTAATAATCGAAGAGTTCAGATGGTGTAATTGTAAATTTTGAAGTGTCACATATGAATTTTTTATAAGGCGTAAATCAAATGGTAGTAAAATATAATTTACCCTAAAATTAAACTATTTGTATAATTTTTCAAAATTAAATTAATTATTCATGCATCTAATTATTGTAGTTATTACAATACAACATATGTCATAGGTTAAAAATGCGCAAAATAACGGTCGGTGCTCTTAAGGCGCTATATAAGGGACCTAGGCGGTTTTTTTTTTCAATGAAAAAATAGTAAACTTAATAATATAATAATAACATAACTTACCATTCAAATTTTTTAACATAAAAGATACAAAAAATAACAATATATTAACTAATTCATCTTTTAACCAATCACACATTTACAATTTCAATTTTATATTGAAATTATAAATTGAATTCTCAAACTTAAAAGTTAAAATCATACTCTATAACTTTTAAAAAACGAAAGAAAAAAGTTCAAAACCCACCTAGTCCGCCCAAAATCACCTAGATCCACCCAAAACCACCTAGATCTATCTGCCCAAAGCCACCTAGATCCGCATTGGGCCGCCTAATTATCGGTCGATTATCTCTCCCGTTTTAACTTTAATCGGAACGGTGGTCAAACTTCAAGAGCCTAGGCGCCGTTCTTGTGAATAGTGGGCTGAATTGAAATAAGGATTACCTAGAATAGGTTGAACTGCTGTTAATATGTCTCCTGTTTTGTAGTTGAGATTTGAATTAGGTTTAGAATTTTCTCTTGGTTAGTGGTTACTACGAGAAAATAGGTTGAACTGCTGATAATATGTTCTAGATATTCGACCATCGACATTTCCCACACCTTATAACTAGAGTACTAGATATCCCCAATATTAGGTGGATAAAGTTTTTCATACATGGTTGGTCTCCCTTGTCTTTTCTAACTCATAGATATACCTATCATCGATCTGACAGATAGCTTCCATATATATATATATATATATATATATATATATATATATATATACTGTTGTCTCCGATTCATGCTCACCATTGTCTTGTTCGGTGTCCACATGCAAGTCGAAATCCTTATTCAACTGATGGTCCGTAATGACCCGTAATTGTAGTCTAGCTTCGACTTGAACCAATATTATCTTCGTTATACTAGCGCGCCGTTTCATTCCACGTCCATTGCAATATATATACATATATGGACTTCATATATTCAGCTATCGCCTTGTGTTTACACCCAAAATAATCCCCTGGGCTCAAATTAATGACTCACGGAGATTAAAAGCCCAAAACCGACTGAAGCCTAGCCCGAGCAGGTATTGAGCTTGGAGAAAAAGTAAGTTTGGACGGTACTGACACAGACAAAGAAAATTGAAGCATGGAGAGTATCCCAGCAGAGAAAGACGACAAATTGGGACCCACACGGGATCCAACTTGGAAAGTTGAGAACTTCATACCACCTATAAGAGGAAAGCAGCACAACTTATCAAAGGACATCCAATCAACCAATCAAACTCAGTAAATTGATTTCCATCAATTTATAAACCTATGAATACCTTTAACCAAGGTTTCATGGCTAAAAACATCTTGGCCTTTTGGCAAGAACTACCTTTTTCGACCTAGGAAATCAAGATGCAACTTCTCCTCTCACCCTTTCGAGGCATTTATGCAACTACCTAACCGTCTTTCTAACCAACAGTGTCACAATGGTTGGCTACATTTCCCTGCACAAGTCCTCTTTCTGACATGCAGGGGTCATAAGGGTTGCCTTTATTTTGATGGACTAATTCATGGGCTCTCGACTGAGGTTCACAGAAGATCACCTTATTTCTAACCATTCGGTGTCATAGGGGTTGATATTATCGACTACCGGTTCACAGACAGTCATTACAAATATCGACTCACAGATAGTTTGCGGACACCGCTCGACGGAAAGCCATCCCAACTACTGCTTATACGGAAAAGTCATTCTGACTACCGCCTGTGCGGGGAAGTCATTTCGGCTGCCAACTCATGGCATGATTAGTGAGGGATTCGAACCTCCTCTTGACGATCTAACGACATATTTGATCCCTCTACCATCTCGTAGCATGATTTCTGACTGATATTCATTTTAATTGATGATTTCCAGAATTTCCTGATTGATATGGACTTGAAATGCGAAGGAAATAATTTACTCATTGTACTTGCAATTTCAGTTATTATTCAATTCCGGTACTTTTACATTATCGTATTCGTAGTTTCATTTTCATTTCCATATAAAACCAATTTTTCTCATAAAGTGATTGGTAATTGGAAGATACTAGCCAAACGTGGTTGACGGCTCACCAAGTCGGGATACCATATTTGTGCGTTGGACCGAATACTTTGATCTCGACTTGGGAAAAATTGGGACCATTGTCCACTTAACTACTAAAATAACAACGTCACCAACATGAATTTCATGGCAAAGTAATCCTATGGCATTGGGCATCGCTGGAAGAAAATATTAAGTCTTTGAAGGAAGCAGAGAAAAGAACAGCACAAGAGAATTCTTATCCGCCTACCTCACAATCGCATTGATTAGAAAAACAAGGTTCTTGGGCTGAAAATGGAATCCATTTACACTGACTAGTAGTAGTCTTCTACTAGTGGCACACCTGCTTTCTAAGTCGAAAGACCCATTAGCTTCCTAGTTCACCCATTTAGGGATCGGCCGTAGCTAAAAACTCATTACACTAAAACCAATCCAGCATTTCTAGACCATCCACCGTAAAAAAGAGATCATCACGAGTGGTCCGCCCCCTCTCTCCGTAGACCAGGTTCCGCTCGGAGGCGTAGCAAGGGTCACCTTGGAACACTCGACTCCTAAAATGAGAAAATTATTTTGGGCAGGAACATAACCTGGCACGCTCAGTGGGACTCTTTGCAGTGCATGCCCAAACGCAGGTCTATTCAGCGACGCCGAGAGGCTAGGGGAAGACTTATAAAGAGCGCTTCTTAGGAAACGTTGCCTGAGTTACTTGCCACACAAGCTAGTATGGAGCCTCAACAAGAAGGAGTTGCAGTGGAAGTTTTTGACTCAAATATAGGAAAAGAAGAGATCCTGCAACTCTTCAAGGATATTCTAGCTTCTATTAGCTCACAATTCAAAGCTCTGAACTGACACGTTCAAGAGCTTTCTAGCCGAGACACGGCTTCATTAAGGAACACTAAAGTTTCAGCAGCTAGACCTTCGATACTAGACAGAGGAAAAAGACCCCTCAGATCGGGAACACCCATCTTGGAAATCTCATTTCAAGCGCCAAATTTCCTAGGAAGAACTTGTTTCGAGATTCCGAGTACAAGCAGAGCTCCACAAGGGGTTCCATTCTCTGACGCAGGTTTGTTTTCTAGGGACTAGCTATTTAATGTCCATGGCGAAAACAAACCTCCAAACCCGCTAAAGAACAGAAATATACTAAGCAACTGGAGGAAACCAGATCCCGATGAGGTGGGATCAGACGAAGAGTTTCCCCAAAATGGAAGATCACCATATACTACAGAGCATTATAACCACATGAACGAAATGAACAAACAAAGGCGTCTGATAACAGGTCAACCAGTACCCCCTCAGAGGATCAATGTCCCGACCTACAGAAAGCTGTATCTGATAGTGATTTTACCAAGCACAATAGATGTACTAGGAAAAACCTCTAGGTGTAATAATTTTACAAGCACACAAGACGTGTATATAGAGTATAGATTACCTTGATTAGATTACTATGCATGTTTCTAAATTAAGTGCGCATACAGGGGTCCGACTAAGGCTCACCCTACACATATTATCTTCTCTTAGATTGCATGTTTAAGCGTGATGTGCCCGCCCATAAAAACCTATTACCGATGGTACGTGATAATGCTTGGAAGATGAAGAAGATTTGATGACACTACACTATCCCTAGAAAAGTGATGTGCAATTCTAGTGAGTCATGAGTTTAGATTACGAATAAGATTCTCCCTCTTAAACGTGATACTACAAATTGCAGGGTGAACACAAACATCGAGGTGATCCGTCAAGCAATTACATCAACAATTATACACAAATAAGGTAGCTAACCTTATAGGCATAAATTGAGTTCATGAAGCGCAGTAATCCAACAAATCCAGGCATACATAACAATCATAATTAAGAGCTAGAAACCTAAGTAAGAACTAACATGGCTAGGGCTTCAAGTACCTCTAGCCCTAATTACACTACTCAAACATTATTGTATAAAACAAGGACATAATTAAAAGGTGCATAAACATAAATAAAGTATGAAATAATAAAATGACAATCAATAAATGAGACGAAGGAAAACTCCCTCAAGGTAGACGTGCTGAAATTAAGATGCTTGAATTGTAAAGAGTGCTTGAATTAACATTAAAAAAAACCCGAAACTAAAAACATGAATTGAAGTACGAATTTTGACAGAGTTTCGGAGACCTTCAAAAGGTAAATTCGGCCCCCCATGCATAAACCCTAATACCTATCTTTATAAGAGAATCATTAATCCTTTTAAAAATAGGAGTTCCCAATTAAATTCTACAAGGAAAAGGCTTCCTAAATAATTAAGAAATCTAATGAAAACCTTTCATACAAGTAAAGGAATTGAAAATAAGAATACAAAAGGAAGTAGGACTAAAATCCTTATACAATATGGAGAATAAATGGTAAAGCAACTTGGAATTATCCTAAAAAAGGCCAAAAACTCGGAATAAACCTTCAGGGATCGTTTTCAGTGGTCAACCAACGAAATCGAGGCTGTCAAAGGTGTGGTCAACCCTGGTCAAAGGTGCAGGGCTGTTGCTTGGAGGGTTTGGTGGCAGACCACCGAATCGGGAAGAAGAGCTTCAAGACACGCGCGTCGTTTTAGAAGAAAGGAGTTCGGCCAGCGCTTACCGAAGAAGGAGGCATGCTACATTGACACGCAAAGGACTACGATGCTTAATTAGGTGGGTGTCCACCGAATTCCTATGCCATTTTCTTTCCTTCACAATTTCTTCGTTTCAACTCCAATTTGGGTGATTCTTTCACCCAAATTCTTGTAATTCCAAGCTCTATTTGATCTACACATTTCTCACAAAATATATTATTTTCTCCAATTGCATAGAACGAATTATTAACAAAACATAAGTAAAAGGGTATTAAATCATGGATAAAACATGCATAAATTATGACCTATCAGTATCCTGCTTATGTAGACAAGGACAATCTTTTTCCCAGGAATTTTAACCTGCCAACATTCACGCTCTTTAATAGAGAAAGCATCACATTGTCTTTTCAAGGGATATTATTCATTGGGAAGTTTTGAGATACCAAAGCTAGTGATTTGAAATTTCGAGGACGAAATTATTTTAAAGGGGGGGAGGGAGGGGGGGGGGGGGGGGGGGGGGGGGGGTGGGGAGGTAGGTAGATTGTAACGACTAGGACCTTCAACGGGGGTAAAATTGGAAAGGTTGGATGAGCCGGACCATTTTTCCCAAGGAAGTTAAAGGTTCAATTTTTGGTCAAAGTCAAAGGGTTGACTTTAACTAAGGTTAAACTGTTTACTTTTTTAACAGAACGGTTTTTTACTATTCTAAAAATGCCATTACGAAGGTCTCGGCCTCCCGAGTATGTCAACATGCTGTACGTAAAAATCATAGATCGTTTGAGATTTTTACGAACCAAGAACCCTTACGGGTATTTTTGTAATTGTTCCATCATGGGCATTTTGGGCATTTGCATTTTTCTACCTATTGAATGTTGCAATGTGTCCATTCAAGAAGGGTCTGATATTTGGCTCTTCACCGATTCTCTCTATTTATCAGGTTGGGTGTGAGCTGTTTGGTGGTTCGGGAGATCTAGGTCGAACACCATGGGTGGTGTGGCCAAGAGTGAGAGAGAGCTTAAGTGATGATGAAAGACACAGAAAATGAAGGACAGATTAGGGGAAAATTTTCTAAGGAAGAGACGAGTATTGTGATGGTGTTTTGAGGTTGGGATTGCCCAGAACCCGTACCCTTGAATTTTCATTAACGGGTTCGTCATCGTGAACTTTAAGCAGGAATTGGTGGCTTGTTAGCAGATATCTAAACATTATTCTAGGAGTCCTGGCTTTTAACTGGACCTGAAAATGGGAGCTTAGATGTAGAAAACTCTCTGAGTTGAAGAACAAAATATGGCCGAGAAGGAATGCACATTCTTGGATTGTATGGAAAAATGTGTTGTTCAGTTTGGTTGTATGCAAGGTACGTGTGAGTGAACCTTTGTTTTCCCGAAACCCTATGTGTGCATTTTTATATGGTTTTATATGATTTATTATGTGAATTACTTGATGGTTATTTGTGTATGATTTTTATGGATTTTCGGTGCATTTTACGATATTGATGATGTTTCATGTTTATGGATTCTGGCTTACTTCTGGGTTTTGGAAAACGATTTTATATTTGATATTTCATGTTTATATGATATTGATGATGTTTGGTGAAATGGACTTTTACAAGATTTTATGGGTATTTAATGGCTCATTTTACGAGGTTTGGTTGAGTTATGAATTTGGGCTTAGGCCCAGGTTTTGATTTTGGTCTTGGTTTCTATACTTGGTTCTGGATAAGGATATGTGGTTCCTCGGTATTTGTGACCATTGTGATGTTTATGATGATGTGTGATGGTTATGATGACGTGAGATGTGATGTAGTTGATGACCCTCCTTGAGATACCGATTGTGATTGATCGTCTCGAACGTCGAGCTGGGGTCCATCATTCCCGAGACTTGTCTCAAACACCGAGCCTGAGGCTCCGTAATTTCTAAGACTAAGATCGTGACTCGGACGTCGAGCCTGGGGCTCCGTAATTTTGGAGTCAGCTTACACTCGTACGTCGAGTCTGGAATTTCGTCAGTTCCCTAGGGATATTTGCCTACTGGTAGTGCACCTTTGATATGATGATTTAGCAACAGACATTAAGGTTGGGTCGCTTGTTATGACTGGTTGGTTCGGTATGTTGGTTATTTAAGTATGGCTGGTTCTGTGTGATTGGTATGCTTATGCACTAATATGGTTATGTCGGTGTTGGCATATTGACAGGGCTAGCTTCCTATATTGTTGAGTTTGTGCTTTGGTGTAGTTGTGTTTGCATGGATGTTTTGAAATGGTTTCATGTTGGTAAGGTTTTTGAAGTTATTGAATTTTTTTCCTTATTGCACGTATTTCGAGATTTCTATTTTCAAGTTGTTGCATGTATAGTTTTATAAAACGGAGAGTAAATGGTATTTTTTTTAATAGTATGCTTTTGTAAACCTTTATTTTTGTCCATTCACACATTTTGTTTTGGTTTTGATACCTTCCAGGGTTGCTACACGAGAACCGATGTGGTTTCTAGAGCGGAGGCATAATCTTACGTGATTGCAAGTATCCCTTGTCTGACAGGGTTTCGATGTTACTTTTGGTATTTTAGGTTACCTGTCAGACGGGTGCAGGAACCAAACACTTAATATGTAGGGTTTATCGGGTTGGGTCTTGTCAACTTGTATTAAAGCCTAGGTTCTAATTTGTGCTTAAGATTATCATGCCTCTGTGATGTGAACCTCGTGCACAGCTTGGTAATCAGATGGGAATAGTAGCCTCGGGGTGGTTTGGGGTTGGACATGAATTTTTGTTTTCATATGAGATATGTGTTGTTAGTACGATTTACCCGGATTAGTGTTATATGTATTGTATGCCAGTGTGTTTACCTGATATTTGTGATATTGAATTGGATTAGCAGCGTTACCATTGAAGTCCCGCGCTGAAGAGGGGAATAGTTGTATGACTCCAAATAAGAAGTGAGCTCACTAGTAGAAGTCAGTATACTTGTCGATATCTTGGACTTGAGAAGGGTGGATATGATTCCTCAGCTGGATTAAGTGTGTGAGGATTAGTGAGAGGGAAGGTCCCATGTCAGATTTGAAGTGTGTGGTAAGGTGTTGGCCAACAATTATAGGAAACAGAACATTCCTAATTGGGAATGTCAATTGGGACTCCGATAGGAGTCTGGATATTCGGTTATGGGTTAGAGATAAATTGTGCTGTCGGGATAAGATCTTCAAAATGCCAGAAGGTGTGTCTGCTTTGTGATCGAGTGTATTAGATATCATGGTTTTGTGTAGGTTGGAAACAACAATGGTAATACGGAAGAAATACCCCCTTCCTTGGATAAGTGATGTGTTTCATGTGAGGTGGATTAAATAAGGTTGATGGTTGTTCTGTGATTCGCAAAATGATTAAGGAAGGGGAAGATTTCCCAAATAGACCTTCTTAAGCGTAGGGCTGTAAGATGTTGATAATGTTATTATGGTAGAAAGATCTAATTATGTTCTTTTAACCTAATAACGTGATTGTTGATAAATAATGCAGAAAGATTGCACGCATACCATGCCACGTCTGTTGAAGGGAACTTAAAGATAAGGAAAAAGAAAAGTCTTGGGGCCATAAGATGGATTGCCTTGTGTTTTGGGCCTAGATCTATAAATGTGCAGTTGTTAGTACATGTTGAGAAAATAGTGTGTGATGGTTGCTATGGCCCCATGATTCCTGACTTGTGCAACGTAGAAGTTGATTGTTATTATTTCAATGTATATTTACGCTTGTGCTTGGTGAAATAAATTATTGGAACGGCAGATTTGATTGGTAATAATGATATCGTATTCGAGTTCTCAGTTGTAACGACCCGTCCCGAATATCGGGATTAAATATTAATTAATTATGGATTTAGTATGACGAATCGGGGATTAGTTGAGAGAATTAAAACGGATGGTGTAAAATGACCGTTTTGCCCCTAAAATTGGCAAAATGTTAACTTTTGATCTGGAGAGTCAAACATACAAGGACCAATGACCGTGACGTAGATCGGGACGTCACGAGTCCGTAAGTAGGCGGCACGTCGAAATTGGACGTTCGACCGGAAAGTTATGGTCACGGGAGCGAAATCGATTAAATTTACGTCCCGGAAATTTAAATGAAACAATAATAAAATAATAACTTCTGATCAATGATTATGGACCCTTGGATGAGTGACAAGTCCATGGCTACTTTTCCCTATTTTGTGGATCTTATTTCATTGGTCCATTAATTGATTATTTTAAACACCCCTCACACATCTCTCAATCGTTCACACATCTCTCTCAGCCTTCTCATCCTCACCCTTCATCTCTCTCATCCTCACCCTATCCCTCTCATCTGATCACTCATCATCATCAGACTCCATCTCTCTCCCATATTCTCCCATATTCCCCGTGAAGAACAAAACCCAAAACCTCCCCATTTCACAAAAAAACCCCACCGTCCATCATCTTCATCTAATCAACTTATCACTCATCCTCAGCCTTCATCTCCATCATCTGTATCATCTCCATCATCATCAAACTTCATTCCTCTCCCATAATCTCTCAAACTCGTGCACCACCCAAACCCGTGAAGAATAAAACCACACCCAAAGCTTAAACCGTCCAACCCACATGGACCCACCTCAAACTATTGCTAAGCTAGACCAAGAAGAAGGCTAGGACGCCAGAGGAGTCGACTGGAGGACCCTCGACGGTGACACTGAAGAGGTAGGCCAGAAATCCTGAGAACCACCCATTTCTATTCATTTTTGAAACACCTAGTTTTGACGTGTATGGGCTATTCCTATGTGTTGGGACATGTTCTAGGGACAGTAAGGAGAGGTTTAAATCTGGTTTCGAGGCACGGGTCGCCTGAGTCGATGGGGAGGACGACTAAAACTCTAGGCTACGGGTTTTGAATCCAAGGTATAAATCTCGAACTTCTTTCTGGTTTTTAAGTTCATGGACCTTTAGAGGAGGTTTAAACGAGCATATAGGGACAAACCACGATGAAAATGGTGGTCAGAGTTGGGAGAACTGGTCAGATCCAGCTGGAAGTCACGGTGGCCTGGTTGTAGAGTTTCGGGCTGACCCGGTCAGATGATAGCGATGATGACGTTAGCGTGCTGACGTCATCCTGATGTCATCATGTCAAACATATCAGACTAGTAACCAACCAGGGCATGACACGTGTCAGTCTGACACCTGTCAGTGATGACATCAACATGACATTAATAATGACGTCATGATGACATCATCATTACTATACCAGCGTTAACCAGAGAGTTGACCTGGTGCGTATGGGCACATATGAACAGTACTCGAGGTGGGACCACCACCATCTTTTAGGTTTTGACGATACGAATTCAATGGCGGTGGTTTCGTGTCTATCGGAGATCGTTACGTTGGTCAAATCGGGGTTTTTTACCTCAGGAATCATGTCATAGACACGTTGACTTTTCCAGGAGTTTTGGTTCATCCTATAGACTTGTATGGTTGATTAGTCTCTGGATATTCCGGTGATGGTGAGTTAGCCCCGAAAGGTTTATGGCATGCATATCGAGGCAATAGTTAGGACGGTCTATAAGTGGACCTTGTTTTCTAAACTATGATGCATGCATAACTATTTTATATGTTTTACATATGTGATTTCTATGATGATGATTGTGGTATTGGTGGTTTACATATTTGCACGTATTTCTAGGTGATCTCCGTATTTACACGTATTTCGAGGTTTACGGTTTTATCTTGTATTTCTCCGTGATAGTGATTTAAATAATTGTTCAATGGTATGATTTTGGATTTGGAAATATGGAATCGGGCATGAAACCCATTTGCTTTCGAAACTATCGGACTTGGAGTCCATTCAATTTAACGAGATATCGGGCTGGAGACCCATTTGGTTTACATGATCAGGCTTGAGGCCCAGTTGATTATGATATCTGGCATGAGTCCTATTTGTTGTTTATAAATGTGGTTTCAAGTTCGGAGACCCTAAAAAGATTTGGATTTGAGAAATCGGATTTCTGGATTTACATTGGTTTTATGGAAATCTCGTGCATAGACCCATTTGGAAGGTTTTAAAAGGATTTATGAAATGTTTCCTATACCATCCTTATATCTATGGATTGTTTCGTCTAGTCTTTTGGGACGCTGGAGTAGTCACGACGCATTGCCTGCGAGGGGTCACTGTACGGAGCGACCAGACTGTATAGTGACTCAAGAGCAGGATTGCTAGACGTCTGGGACGTTAGACATCTGGGACGTCAGACATCTGGGATGCCAGAGATTAACTCGGGTTGAGACCCTGGGTAGCACACGTAGCTTGGACTGTGACATGACATTTGGGACGCTAGGCATCTGGGATGCCAAGAATTGGTATATAACGGTATTTGATTGAATTGTGATTTGTGGATTTACTGGATTATGTATTTGGATTTCAGATTTATTGGACTTATGAAATGGTACTTCAGTGTTGGTGGTTTTCGGCAGCGGCCCACATGATTGGATTTATGGTTTTGGGTTGAGTTCCAACATACTTAGATTTATGGTTTTGGGCTAAGGCCCTAATGATTTATTAAAGTAAATGGTTTGACTATTGGTTTTCGAATGCATGCATACTTTTTAGTGAAGTGCATAAATGTCTTCTTATAAAATGTGTTTTATTAAATTATTGATTTTTCGTCCACTCACAGCTTTTTTGGTTTTCATGCCCTTCAGGTTGATCGTAGATGCGGGCTGTAGTAGAGACCGAGACATCGCACTCCTCCACCGATCCTGGCGCGCTCTAGAAGCCCCGAATGGGCTATGTTTTGAATTCCCTGTTCTGACACTTCATGTCAGACGGGGGCATGGCACATCCTGCATTAATCATGGGGGTATTTGGGATGGGTCGTGTCATCGGTATTCTTTTGCAGGTATGTTTTTAGCATCGTCTAAAGAAGGGTGACAGTGTTGGGATAGACATTTGTTACGCCAAGTTGTAAGGTAGGTCGTATTAGGAAAAGATAGTAAGGCATGGAGGATTGGGTAAATCGTGTCTGCATATTTACCATATGATTGAATTGAAATCAGTTGTTATAGTTTGATGAATTCTAGATTCCGGAAATGATTTTCGGACACTGTTGTGTGATGGGTTAGTGGAAATTGTTTCTACCCATGTTTGAGTGCAAATCCTGCTGAAAGGTTTATGGGAATGAGTTTATTGGATTTGATAATGATCTTTCACATGAACTTTCTTTGAGTATGTTGTTGTTTCCTCCTAATTGTATAATGGCTACAGAGGGGTCATAATTACACTGCTCTAGAGATGAGTAGCTCCGTGGGAAACTAACTCTCAGAAGTGTTAGTTTATGACATCGCTTGGATGTCGTTGATTCTATGGATGTGCTCGAATGTTAGGATCCCGAGTTTCTACACATAGCACTGATATCGTGACTGATGTTAATATTGAGGATTGGAGATCAAGTGATAAGTCGTGACAACTACTTGAAGTTGTAACTGTAAAGTTAGTTGGAATTGTTGGAAGGTTATGGTGAATGCATATATATGGTATTCCTTTATGAGTCCTCCTGGTGAGGTGTGGTGATATAGAAACTATGGATATAACATGACAGCAGTGTTGAAATGGCAATAGGGTGATTATTGATAAAAGTTGAGATTCAAGGAAATACTTGTATAAGTTTGAGACGGATAAGATAAGAATCAAGAAAGTAAGGAAAAGATTTAGGGAACTAGAAAAGAGAAGCTATATATGCTTCTACTTCTGAATCTGAGTGTTGGTGATACACTTAGAGTTAAGAATTAATAATTCTTTTACCATTTTAGAACCATTGTGTTTTGAACCTTGATCTAGAATTTAGAGACGAGATGAGATCAATGAATTAAGAATTTATGAATGGTAGCTTGAATGAATTTGGGTTTGGTAATATTTCGATTTAATGATTAAATGGAAGCTGAATTGAAATTGGGATCCAACTTGGTTACGAGATTGTGTGTGAGTACGTTGTTTGTCTTATGGACTTTAGGGTAATTAAGTTAACTTAGTATTATTTACTTATTGATATGACGTATTGAGTAGATATCAGTGTGATACCTGCTTGAATGTGACTTGAACAATATATAGAACCATTTTTTGAAGTGTTTTTGCAATTTCGTTATTATGATTAGTATCTACGAGTTATGGATCAGTTGAATAACTGTTGAGATAAATTTGAATATGCTATGATCGCGTCTAAGGAAATTGAGTTAACTTGACACCTACAAAATTAGTGAACCTATGAAATAAGTGATGTGAGGAAGAGGGCAGTGCAGATTCGTCGAGGTTTTGACTTATAAATTTGATTGGTGATGTTGAAATATGGTATGACACATTGTGAGAATTGTTATGGTGGATATGGTTCCAAGTATTATGATCTCTATCGATAAGATTTGAAACCTTAGTGGTTGATGATTTCACACTACAATAATCCAGTTGTTGAAGTTGGATGGATATAATTGAAGAACAAGTTTATATCTTGTAGTGTCGCTTATTCTGACATAAGCTTGAATTAGTTGTTTATTTTGGCTAGCAGAGAGCAAGCTTAAACAGGGTGGTTGAATTTCAAACGTACCTAAAGATACTAAGTATATGTTGGCATGGCTACTAAGCCCGATTCCCGAAAAATTTATGTATAAACTTGTGATATCTTATGATGTTTTGGTTGAGACTTGTGTATGTTCATATAGTCAAGGTGATGTTTTTGGCCTTTTGATTGTGAATACCACTAAGTATTCGGTGGTGGTGATTACAACCCCCAGGCTGACCTATGTTTAGTGTTGATACTGAAACATCATGCATTTGGTATGTGCACTTGTGAATTGTGATGTTAAACAATGTGGTTGAATTGAATATTGATGGCTGATTTGTCATTGACACTATTAGTTATGATCTAGATATCGTTTTGCGTAGTTCTCGGGGTCAGCAGAGTTATCATAGATGATGTTTGAACCTTACTAAAGAACGTAGCAAGGCGACCCCCATGTTGATTCGAGGATTGAGAGCTATTATTGTTGATTCTCCATTAAGAGAGAAATTACTTGGTTATGATGCTTTGGGAAGTACTTGTGTATGGGGAAGTATTATCACTTAGCGTTTGAGAAACACAGTTATTTCAAGTGATATTCTTCGTTGGGAAGTTTTGAGATACCCCAGCTAGTGATTTGAAATTTTGAGGACGAAATTCTTTTAAGGGAGGTAGATTGTAATGACCCGGACCTTCAACGAGGGACAAATCAGAAAAGTTGGATGAGACAGACCATTTTTCCCAGGGAAGTCAAAGGTTGACTTTTTGGTCAAATTTAAAGGGTAGACTTTGATTAAGGTCAAAATGTTGACTTTTTGATGGGGACAATTTTTTTTTATTCTGAAAACTCTGTTACGAAGGTCTCGACCTCCCGAGTA
Organism: Prinsepia uniflora; assembly: GCA_032719365.1. Lineage (NCBI taxonomy): Eukaryota > Viridiplantae > Streptophyta > Magnoliopsida > Rosales > Rosaceae > Prinsepia > Prinsepia uniflora. The sequence continues at coordinate 42,531,772 of CM064870.1, read as the reverse complement.
TGTCAACAGACGGTACGTCAAAATCGGAGATCGTTTGAGGTTGTTAGAAACTAAGAACCCTTAAGGGTATTTTTGTAAATTTTTCATCAAGGGCATTCAGGTCATTTGCATTTTGCTATCTATTGAATGCTGCGATGTGTCCATTCTGAATGGGTCTGATATTTGGCCTTTCATCTACTCTCTCTCTATTTATCAGGTTGGGTGTGTGTAAGACCTATGTCTTGGAGGGAACGATGAACGATCCCACATTTCTGCGAGGGGGGAATGGTCTGGGAAGGGATGTTTGTCTACCTTAAAGAATCTAGCACGAGGCCTTTTGGGAGCTCAGTAGCTTTGAGTTCAGTTGGAACTCCAAAGTTAAGCGAGTTGAGGCTGGTGCAATTCCATGATGGGTGACCCCCTGGGAAGTTGCACCGTGAACTCCCGAAAACAAAGCCATGAGGGCAAGGAGGCCTAAAGTGGACAATATCTACTATAGTCCGGTCCTAACAGAGGAGATTCGGGTTGGGTCCTGACAGAATGGTATCAGAGCCAGACCCCGACCGGGAAGTGTGCTAGCAAGGACGCTGGGCCCTAAGGGGGTGGAGTATAAGACCCGTGTCCCAGAGGAAACTATGAACGATCCCACATTCCTGCGAGGGGTGAATGGTCTGAGAGGGGATGGTGGTGGTGTGCCTTAAAGAATCTAGCAGGAGGCCTTTTGGGAGCTAAGTATCTTTGAGTTCGGTTAGAACTCCAAAGTTAAGCGAATTGAGACTGGTACAATTCCATGATGTGTGACCCCTTGGGAAGTTGCAGCGTGAGCTCTCGAAAACAAAATCGTGAAGGCAAGGATATAAGAGTCGTGTCTTGGAGGGAAGGTTCAGGTTGGGTCCTAACAGTGTAAAGTGTTTGGTGGTTCGGGAGATATAAGATGAACACTATGGGTGGTGTGGCCGAGAGTGAGAGAGAGCTTGAGTGATGATGGGAGACACAAAAAATGAAGGAAATATTGGGGGGAAAATGTTTATGCGGAAAAGATGAGTGTTGTGGTGGTGTTTTGAGGTTGGGATTACCTAGAACCCGTACCCCTGAATTTTCCTTAACGAGTTTGTTATCGTGAACCTCAAGCAGGAGTTGGTGGCTTATTAACCGATATCTCAACATTCTTCTAGGAGTCCTGGGTTTAAACTAGACCTGAAAAGAGGAGCTTAGATGCAGAAAAACTCTATGGGTTGAAGAACGAAACATGGCAGAGAATGAATGGACATTCTTGGATTTTACAGAAAAATGTGTTGTTCGACTCGGTCATATGCAAGGTACGTGTGAGTGGCTCATTTTACGAGGTTTGGTTGAGTTATGGATTTAGGCTTAGGCTCAGGTTTTGAGTCAAGTCTTGGTTTCTGTACTTGGTTCTGGATATGGATATGTGGTTCCTCGGTATTTGTGACCATTGTGATGTTTATGATGAGGTGTGATGGTTATGATGATGTGAAGTGTGATGTGGTTGAGGACCCTCCTCGAGATGCCGATTCTGATTAATCATCTTGGATGTCGAGCTGGGCTCCGTAATTTATGAGCCGTCTCACACTCAGACATCGAGTCTGGGGCTCCGTTAGTTCCCGAGTGATATTCGTCTATCGGTAGTGCGCCTTGATATGATGATTCAGCAACAGAGATTGTGTTGGTCCAGTTGTTATGACTGCTTGGTCTGGTATGTTGGTTATTTCGGTATGGCTGGTTCTATGTGATTGGTATACTTATGCACTAGTATGGTTGTGTCTGTGTTGGCATATTGACAGGTTGGCTTCCTATATTATTGAGTCTATGTTTTGGTCTAGTCGTGTTTGCAGGGATGTTTTGAGATGGTTTCATGTTGGTAAGGTTTTTGAAGTTATTGAATTTTTTGTCTTACTGCTTGTATTTCAAGATTTCTATTTTAAAGTTGTTGCATGCATAGTTTTATAAAACGAAGAGGAAATGGTATTTTTTTTAATAGTTTTTTTTTTGTAAACCTTTATTTTTGTACATTCACACTTTTTTTTTGGTTTTGATACCTTCCAAGGTCGCTACATGAGAACCAAGGTGGTTTCTAGAGCGAAGGCATAAGCTTACGAGGTTGCAAATATCCCTTATCTGACAAGATTTTGTGGTTTTTTTCGGTATTTTAGGTTACCTGTCAGACGGGAGCAGTACCCGAACACTTTGTATGTAGGGTTTGTTGGGTTGGGTCCTGTTAGGGGATCCAACCGGGAAATCACCAAAACATCACGACCAGAAGAGAAATGGTCGGAATTTGTTAGAGTACGAAAAAAGAAACCGCTTGATTGGAGCCATTGGATGAGGCTTCCTGGCTGCACGATCAATAAAGCCCTGATCAAACCCATCACGGTAGGTGGCCACCCTCAACTACTGGCTCAAGGCATAAAAAAAATAACATCAGCCCTGAACTGTTCCCTTCATCTATCATAGCTGCAAACTCTCCTTCTAGCTGCAGCAGCGCCTCTCTGGCAGTAATGACTTTTTCAAAGAGGGAAATAATCTCAAGTTCAATGGATGACCGCTTCCTCATGTGAAGGGTCAGTTCTGAATCTTCTGAAGCAGGACATGCATGGTGTTCCCGCCTCAGATCAGTGATAACCTACAACTGGTCTTGGGATTAAACCTGAAGATGTTCAACCAACCTATGGTAATGAAGGAGCAGAACGTTACTCGGATCGTGCTCTAGGAGAAACATTGTGGGACAAGATAATTTACATGGGGAGAACCACCTTATAAGTATTTGCATATGCCACAATATGGTGGTGGAAATATGGAAAAAATATGGACAACCACCAAAATTAAGTTTTTATTAGGTATCAAGTACAAAACAAAAATCAAGGTGGGGCCAAATGAAAGAGGCCTGCTGTAAGTGCTGAGTGCATAGCCTTGTCTCCGATCACAAGCAACCTTTTTTTCCTACAGCTAAATATCAGCAATCCTTCTTTGGAGCTCCATTTTCCTCCTACTTAGGCGACCCATTGCAGTCGCATCCTCATGATCATGATCGGTGATATCAGCACACTATTGGACCCAGGCGTCCTGAACCATCTTCAGCTCTAGCTTTTGGGCGCGAGCCACGTCAATCTACTCCCACAAAGAGATGATCAGATCCTGGCCTTGGAGGTAGTATTAGAATCATGAGAATTCTGGGACATCATTGCCTAGCACCCGTGGTCCTACCTACAAAAATTTGTGAGGAAAAGGATGACCATGGCTAGTATTTATAGCCAGAAGATTTGGTTGGGAGTTAGTATCACGAAACGTGAGGAATAATAAGGATTAAAGGCAGGATCAAAACTAATGCAACTTTTGCGCATCTTGAGGGCAGTTTCAAAACTGCAAAACTATATCGCGAAAAGATCAAAATCTGGTGGTCCGTGACTCAACAAAAAAAGGGTAACGCCCACATACCCAAAGGCAGAAGATCCAGCAACCCTCCAAGCATGGCTTGGAGGCCCATTTTCTCCATTCTAGTGTTGAAGGAGAGGGCTACCTCTTCAACAGAAGCTTCGTGGGCCGGTCTCTTCTTGCTTTGAAATTTATCTTGGACAACCTCCCTGTGACACTTGGCAGATTCATATTTTTAGCCAAGCTGCATATAAGTGGCTTCAGCCTCGGTAATTTGGGCAAAAAGAACCTCCACTTCCTGAAGTGCGTCTATGTATGCACTTCCCGTAGGAACAAAAACATCATGAGCAATGAGGTAACTTTGCCAAAGATCGACTAACTCATCCCGGGTTGGTACATTTGTTAGGGAAGGGCATGGATCTGGGTGGGATGAGAGAATAAATCTCCAGATGTTCTTGAGAAGTGGCCTGATCAGTAGGGAAGGAGAAAAGACGGCAGAAGATGATTGGGAGAGGATTTACACAGCTTGAACTAGCTCTCCCACATCCGAGTAATCATATCTTGTAACGACCCGTCCCGGAAACTAGGCTGAAGGGAGTGTTTAAGAAAGGATTAGTGAGCCTAAGTGGAGGTTAGTTGGGTACTTTTGGACTTTGGTGGAGAATGACGATTTTGCCCCTAGGTTGGGCAAATAGTTGACTTTTAGTTTGGGCGATCAATTGGGTATTGACCGATGACCGTGACGTATTTTGGGACGTCACGAATCCGTAGACAGGTGGTACGCCCGATTCCGACATCCGAGGAGGAAGTTATGATGTTCGGAAGGTTGAGGGCATTACCGTAATTTGGTTAAACTAGGGGGAAAGTGTTGACTTTTTGTATGATCGGGTTTTGACACGTTGACCTAGGACAGTTAGGTAGATCTCGTCGTCCTAAATTCAACGACAAGCGGCACGTGTTCATCGGAGTTAGGACGTGCGAGATACGGGTCTAGAAAGGTAGTGGCATAATCGTCATTTTGACTCAAAGGAGGGGTATTTTGGTCTTTTGCACATTGGGAATTGTGCAACTGGATTGGGACAAGTGGACAGCTGAGATTGGGACATTTGTGAGAGGGTTGAGAGGATTGTGACACGTGGAAGGGACCTAGAGGTTTCTAGGTTGTTACAATGGACACGGGTATATGTTGCACGATTTTAAACCGTGCAATTTGGCTTTGAAGAACAGAAAACAGAGAGGTGAGGCGGTGAGGATTTTGATCGATTCAGTGAGTGTGTGAGAGTTTTGTGAGTTGTGAGAGTGACAGAGAGAAGAAGAGAAACTGGTGATTAGAACTGGGAGTGAAATCGTGCAAGAAACACGGTGGGTGTGAGGTTTGATTTTCAGGGAAAATAGAGAGGGTCGTGGAAGTTGGTGGTGGTTGTGCCGTGTGTTGGTCCAACCCAGGCTGAGAAGGAGCTAGGACGACTCCAGGGGACTCAGTGGACACCGTGGTACACGGCGGTGCGAACCGCAGAGGACAATTCGACGGTAAGACTCAAATCCCCTGTTTTTCCCGATTTGCTTAATCCAAAAGTCGTGTCTTCTGGGTAAGAGTCGAATGATTTGGTGAGTGGTGTGAGACTCAAGAGGTTCCTAGGAGTAGTCTAGGGTAGTTGCCGTGACGGAGGAATGTCTGAGTGGCCGAGGACCAAAACAGGGATATCGGGCTGTTTTATTTCGAGGTTGAAGACGACGGGTTTAGAGCTTTGATTTCTAGATTTTAGGACGGGAAATGATTACTGGGAACTGGACGAAACTGATGGGATTGAAATGGTGGAAAATCATGGAGGAATTGCAGTGAACCGGGAAAGCCGCTTCAGACTGGTTCGTTCAATGAAGACAATGATGAACAGTGCCATGGTGCAGGCGCGTGAAGCCCACGCGCAGCCACTTTGGGCGGCGCGTGGGGGCGCGTGGGGAGGATTCTGAGGAACCTTCCAACATGGTTTTTGGTTTAAAGGTTATGATGAATCCATTGGAATAGGTTTCGTGACTATCGGGCGTCGTTTCGGGTTAGTTCTGCGGGATCGAAGGTCTAGGGTCCCGTTTAAAGTACGCTTAGAAGTTCAGGAAAGTTATGGGATTTGAGTAGGACTTTTCTGAAGTAGTTAGTAACCTCGTTATGGACTTTGGACAGGTTCGGGAAAGCCGAGAGTAGCGGAATGGCCGGGAATGGCGTAAGTGCGCGCGTATCGAGGCGACGTCGGAATGGTCTGTGAGTGGACTTTTCTTTCTAACACTTGATGCATGCATATATGTTTTTATATGCTTTTATAAGTTTTTCTATACTTGATTCTATGATTGTGATGGTTTATGGGTTTTGCACGTTTTTCGAGGAAAGGAATGTTTTTACGTTTTACGAGATTTGACGAATATGGTGATTTGAACCTGGTTTTAATGACTTGATGTTGGGATTTGAAATACGAATTGATTTCAAAGAAAGTAAAAGGATTTCTAAAAAGTGTTTTCGGAAAAATGCTTTCGGGCTTGAAGCCCAGTTCAAAAGTAGTTTTCGGAAATGAGATATCGGGTTTTGGAATCGGAATTCCGGGTGACGATTCGGGATTCGATTCGGGACTTGAGATGGATTTCAGGTTTGGGTTTGGAATGGTTATTCCGGATGCCGGCTTACGGAATGATGGTTTCGGACTCGGATCTGGAAAGGAAATGGGTATGAGTTCTGGATTTGGATTCGGAATGACGGTTCTGGATGCCGGAATGGCATCAGACCAGTGGTTTCGGATTCGGGTTTGGATCTAGATGGAAAATGGTTTTCAAACGGTTTGGATTGAATTTTCTGGATCTGGTTATTGGGTTTAAAGACCCGGATATTATGATTAACGGGGGACAGACCAGGATTGGGTTTAAAGACCCGGATTGAGTTTAAAGACTCGAGAGTTTAAAGACTCGGATAGATCCAGCAGGTTCGATGGATGAAAACGTGGTTTGAAATATGTTTTGGATTTCACTGAGAATTGATGATAATGGTTTTCTGAGGTTTTTGGGCAGTGGTCCGGATGAAAAGGTTTTTCGATGGTTTTGGGCGGAGGCCCAGGATTTGGACAAAGGAAAATGTGTTTGGTTTTTCGTACATGGTTTATGATATGAAATTGATATGCATGCATTAGTTTTTTAAACGGAGGGTATAAATGTATGTGTTTTCTGATAAATGTTTTTAAACTTATACTTTATTTTTGTCCACTCACAGTCTTTTCGTGTTTTCGATACCCTCCAGGTTGTTGCGGCGCGAGCTGTTGGTCGAGAGAGCCGGAGACATCACACGTACGATCAACAGTAGACTCTGCGCATTCTGGGAAGTCCGAAAGTGTTTGGACGGTCGGATCGAGAATCCCTTGTCTGACTTACGTGTCACATGAAGATTAGACGTCAGTTTAGCCTTCGTGTCATGCGTAAGTCAGGCGGGAGCAGGGTTAGTCCCTAATTCTGAGGGATTAGGGGTGGGCCCTGACAATTGGTATCAGAGCGAGATTTTGAGTGTTCTGTGTGAGGTTTGGTTCCCAGAGTCGTTGGTTCGTCAACTTGGGTGGGGTAATGCTACTGTGGATGTGATGTCTCGATGCGGAACAGCCCGTCAGCAACCTGGATACGATAGTGAGAGTATGTTCGAGGTGGTTAGATAGCAATGTTTGAGGGTGCTAGTCGTTCGATACGCAATGCGAGGTAAGACGTATGTCGGCTTAAGACTGGAACGGTTAGTGTGTTGGCACGGGTTGTGCTTGATGGATGGACCATAGGGTCGGAGTTACGCTAGCAGAAGTAACCTGGAAGGTAGCCGGTGAGCTACGGATGAGTAGATTGGTCGGCCTGAGGGGTCTGAGAGCAGCTCGTGGAGTTAGTGAGATACGGAGGCCGAGGAGGCCGATTGTGGGTGGCCGGTTGGGCCAGATAGCTTTGGATTGGTGACCTTTGGTTAGTTGGGTTGAGTGGCAATTGCGGGTTTGGGTAACCCGGATGACGAGGATGATTTGAGGCACCCTGTGGGATTGCTGGATTTTAGTCCTTGAGGTTTGGGCCGATTTACGGCCGGATTGGAGATGGTGCTGCTAGGAGCAGCCGATGTAGTGGTTGTCTAGTCAGGATGTCGTTGGTTGATTAGGGTAGCGCAGCTGACACTCGATGACCCTAGGCTTCGTGATGGATTGGGCTAGGATGGTATGGACAGGTTTGGCCATCGGTGGGATTAAGGTCGCAGGGATGGTCGGGGACTGTTGTGAATTCCTTTGAAGGATGACGGAAGGAATTGGAAAGGAGTGACTATAACTGATCGATATGATGTTATTGAAGAGAAGAGAACCCTCAATCTAGGATTGCCTGTAGGCCTTTGTTGGAATTGAGTTGGGTTCTAGAAGGTAAGGTGGTCGTCCGTGAGGACGTACTCTATGACCTCTGTTTAGGTACTCTAAAATGAGGTATTCTAAAATACCTTTGTTTCTTTAGTTTGTAGAGTTTCCCTTACGTACACCATAAAGTTTAGTTGATCGTGTGGGGTTAGTAAGAGTGAGAGTGTTGTGAAATACCCAAGGTGGAGATGATAGATCGGAAACCCAGGAGTAGTTGTTGTTTGGGTAGGAGACCTAGGTGTAGGGAATGAGTTGCGGAATTTCGGGGACGAAATTCTTTTAAGGAGGGTAGGTTGTAACGACCCGTTCCTAAAACTAGGCTTAAGGGAGTGTTTAAGGATTAGTGAGCCTAAGTGGAGGTTAGTTGGGTACTTTTGGACATTGGTGGAGAATGACGATTTTGCCCCTAGGTTGGGAAAATAGTTAACTTTTAGTTCGGACGATCAATTGGGTATTGACCGATGACCGTGACGTAGTTTGGGACAGGTGGTACGCCCGATTCCGACATCCGAGGAGGAAGTTATGATGTTCGGAAGGTTGAGGGCATTACCGTAATTTGGTTAAACTAGGGGGAAAGAGTTGACTTTTTGTACGATCGGGTTTTGACATGTTGACCTAGGACAGTTAGGTAGATCTCGTCGTCCTGAATTCAACGACAGATGACACGTGTTCATCAGAGTTAGGACGTGCGAGATACGGGTCTAGAAAGGTAGTGGCATAATCGTCATTTTGACTCAAATGAGGGTATTTTAGTATTTTACACATTGGGAATTGTGCAACTGGATTGGGACAAATGGACAGCTGATATTGGGACATTTATGAGAGGGTTGAGAGGATTGTGACACGTGGAAGGGACCTAGAGGTTTCTAGGTTGTTACAATGGACAGGGGTATATGTTGCACGATTTTAAACCGTGCAATTTGGCTTTGAAGAACAGAACACAGTGAGGTGAGGCGGTGAGGATTTTGATCGATTCAGTGAGTGTGTGAGAGTTTTGTGAGTTGTGAGAGTGACAGAGAGAAGAAGAGAAGCTGGTGACTGGGACTGGGAGTGAAATCGTGCAAGAAACACGGTAGGTGTAAGGTTCGATTTTCAAGGAAAATAGAGAGGGCCGAGGGAAATTGGTGGTGGTTGTGCCGTGTGTTGGTCCAACCCAGGCTGAGAAGGAGCTAGGACGACTGCAGGGGACTCAGTGGACACCGTGGTACACGGCGGTGCGAACGGCGGAGGACGATTCGACGGTAAGACTAAAATCCCCTGTTTTTCCCGATTTTCTTAATCCAAAAGTCGCGGCTTCTGGCTAAGAGTCGAGGGATTTGGTGAGTGGTGTGAGACTCAGGAGGTTCCTAGGAGTCGTCTAGGGTAGTTTCCGTGACGGGGGATTGTATAAGTGGTCAGGGACCTAAACAGGGATATCGGGCTGTTTTATTTCGAGGTTGAAGACGACGGGTTTAGGGCTTTGATTTCTAGGTTTTGGGACGGGAAATGATTGCTGGGAACTGGACGAAACTGATGGGATTGAAATGGTGGAAAATCATGGAGGAATTGTAGAGAACCGGGAATGCCGGTTCAGACTGGTTCGTTCAATGAAGACAATGATGAACAGTGCCCTGGTGCAGGCGCGTGAAGCCCACGCGTAGCCACTTTGGGCGGCGCGTGGGAGCACGTAGCCACTTTGGGCGGCGCGTGGGGGCGCGTAGCCACATTGGGCGGCGCGTGGTGGCGCGTGGGGAGGATTCTGAGGAACCTTCCAACATGGTTTTTGGTTTAAAGGTTATGATGAATCCATTGGAATAGGTTTCGGGACTATCGGGGCATTGTTTCGGATTAGTTCTATGGGATCGAAGGTCTAGGGTCCCGTTTAAAGTACGCTTAGAAGTTCAGGAAAGTTATGGGATTTGAGTAGGACGTTTTTGAAGTAGTTAGTAACCTCGTTATGGACTTTGGACAGGTTCGTGAAAGTTGAGAGTAGCAGAATGGCCGGGAATGGCGTAAGTGCGCGCTTATCGAGGCGACGTCGGAATGGTCTGTGAGTGGACTTTGTTTTCTAACGCTTGATGCATGCATATATGTTTTTATATGTTTTTCTATACTTGATTCTATGATTGTGATGGTTTATGGTTTTTGCACGTTTTTCGAGGAAATGACGGTTTTTACGTTTTACGAGATTTGACGAATATGGTGATTTGAACCTGGTTTTAATGACTTGATGTTGGGATTTGAAATACGAATTGATTTCAAAGAAAGTAAAAGGATTTCTAAAAAGTGTTTTCCGAAAAATGCTTTCGGGCTTGAAGCCCAGTTCAAAAGTAGTTTTCGGAAATGAGATATCGAGTTTTGGAATCAAAATTCCGGGTGACGATTCGGGATTCGATTCGGGACTTCTGATGGATTTCAGGTTTGGGTTCGGAATGGTTATTCCGGATGCCGGCTTACGGAATGATGGTTGCGGACTCGGATCTGGAAAGGAAATGGGTATGAGTTCTGGATTTGGATTCGGAATCTCGGTTCTGGATGCCAGAATGGCATCAGACCGGTGGTTTCGGATTCGGGTTTGGATCTAGATGGAAAATGGTTTTCAAACGGTTTGGATTGGATTTGCTGGATCTGGTTATTGGGTTTAAAGACCCGGATATTATGATTGACGAGGGACGGGCCCGGATTGGGTTTAAAGACCCGAATTGAGTTTAAAGACTCGGGAGTTTAAAGACTTGGATAGATCCAGCAGGTTCGATGGATGAGAACGTGGTTTCAAATATTTTTTGGATTTCACTGAGAATTGATGATAATGGTTTTCTGAGGTTTTTGGGCAGTGGTCCGGATGAAAAGGTTTTTCGATGGTTTTGGGCGGAGGCCCGGGCTTTGGACAAAGGAAAATGTGTTTGGTTTTTCGTACATGGTTTATGATATGAAATTGATATGCATGCATTAGTTTTTAAAACGGTGGGTATAAATGTATGTGTTTTCTGATAAATGTTTTTAAACTTATACTCTATTTTTGTCCACTCACAGTTTTTTCGTGTTTTCGATACTCTCTAGGTTGTTGCGGCGCGGGCTGTTGGTCGAGACAGCCGGAGACATCACACGTACGATCCAAAGAAGACTCTGCGCACTCTGGTAAGTTCAAAAGTGTTTGGACGGTCGGATCGAGAATCCCTTGTCCGACTTACGTGTCACATGAAGGTTGGACGTCATTTTGGCCTTCGTGTCATGCGTAAGTCAGGCAGGAGCAGGGTTAGTCCCTAATCCTGGGGGATTAGGGGTGGGCCCTGACATATCTTGCCACGAAGGATCTAATCACATCTCTAGCGATGTTAACCTCAGAGAAACCTGGATTCGACGATTGCGCAATACGAGAATTAAGGGAGGACAGAAACATTGCATCAGAATTAGAGTTGTCAAAATGAAAGCCGATCTGCGGAAAATAATTTAGTCAGAACAACGGGGCAATGGTTTTATGAAAACCAAATAAGAGCGAAGGATATCGAGGGAGCATCTGCAACGATAATGCTCGAAGGTTGAATAGCTGAAATCTCTAGAGGACTAGGGAACACAATCATTAAGGAAGACGTTGCTAGGGAAGAAACATTTGGGGGACATCGATCTCCCAAGCTCATCAAACGATCAAAGACAGGGGGATCATATGGAACATTTTTTGTCCAACAAGGGAAATTGTCATTGGGATCACCAGCAACCATTTTTCATTTAGAACAACTTTGCACACAGGCAGATTAGAGGGAATAGATCAGCAAAAGAGGGTGTGAAAAGACAAAAAGGATACCTAAGGGAATGTTGCTTTCTGACTTCCTACGTTCAACCGAGGTTGAAACAATTGGATCAAAACTTATGGAACTTTCCAGCATTAAGAATTTTTGGGCCCACACCTCCCTTGGTAAAGTTAAAGTTGTACTTAAAATAGGAAGCCCACCACGAGTCGAAAGCTACCTTAAACCATAGAAGGCTTCCATGGTAACCGAAAAGGCCACCGGTATGTTGGTTAAGAAGTCCTAAGTAATTGGCGCCAGTTTTTGGTTGGAAGTGACACGACCCTTCCCAATCCCCCCGGGATTAACGTGGGATGCGTCATGCTCCCGCATGACACGAAGTGTCAGGCAAGGGATAATACATACCTCAACCCATACGGGGCTCCCAGAGTACGCCAAGATCGGTGGAGGAGTGCGATGTCTCGGTCATTGCTACAGCCCGCATCCTTGATCAACCTGAAGGGCATTAAAACCATTAAGAATTGTGAGTGGACGAAAATCAATAAGTTCATAAAAACAAATTTCATTAAGACATTACGCCCTTCACTAAAAATTATGCATGCCTCGAAAATTCGTAATTCAAACATTTACTCAAATAAGCCATTAGGGCCTTAGCCCAAAAACCGTAACTCAAAATCAAGTGTGGGAACTCCGCCCAAACAGTAGAATACCAAAAATTTTAAATCATAAACCATGTGGGCCACTGCCCAATTCCATAAACACAAATCCAAAAGAAAACCATTTCATAGATCCAATAATCCATATTTTCCACATAACCATCCTTGGCATCCTAGATACCCAGCGTCCCAGACGCTTGACGTCACAGACGTCATACTTCACGGTAATAAGAAACGCGTGCTACCCGGGGTCTCGCCGGGTCAATATCTCTGCCACCCCAAATGTCTGACGTCCCAGACGTCTAATCATAGCAATCTTGCTCCTAAGTCATTATACGGTCCGATGGCTCCGTATAACGACCCCTCGCTGGCAATGCACCGTGACTTCCCCAGTGTCCTAGAAACCTGTAGGAGAGCATCACATATCCACGTATCAAGATGGTATATGGAAAACAGTTTTACAAAGCCATTTCAAAACACCTCAATGGGCCCTGCCCTAACTCTCCATAAAACATCACAAATCCGTTCAGGGTCCCCGACCCAAAATCACGTTTATGAAACATAGGGTCACAGACTCGAAATCACATTTATAAAACTCAACTAGGCCTCATGCCCGATTTTGTAAACCACTGGAGCCCCGGCCCAATCACAAGACTCAAAAGGATCTCAGCCTGATTTTGTAAATCATTGGGCCCCCTGCCCGACTACATAATTCAAATGGGTCTCATGCCTGAATTCATCTTTCCAAAACCAAAACCATGCCATAGAACCATAATTAGACTCACAATCACACAACCACAGCATGAACACGCAAACCTCGAAAAACGTGTAAATACGAGTTTACCTCGAAATACGTGTAATCATATAAACCACTAGTGCCACAACAATCATCATAGAAATCACGTATGTAAAACATATAAAATGGTTATGCATGCATCATAGTTTAGAAAACAAATTTCACTCACAGACCGTCCTAAGCTACCGCCTCGATACGAGTGCCTTAGGCCTTCACAGGCCATACCACTATCACCGGGACTTCCAAACCTGTCCAAATCACACTAGAGGGTCACTAACCTCTTCATTAACCTCATATCCAAGCCCTGTAATTTTCCCGAATTTTTAACTATTTTTAAACTCGATTCAAAACCTTTTGACACCCTGAAACATATCGAGACGATGTCTGATCGACACGAAACCAGTCCCAAAATGTTCGTTACATCGAATAGATTATAAGTCATGTTGGAAGTTTCCCCAAAATACCTTTCACGCGCCCCCACGTGCCATTTGAACCCCCTGCGCTTGAAACCCACGCGTCGGGTACTGTACATCGTCAAGCTCTGGTGAACCCGGTTCACTGGTTCGAACCGGTTCAGCCAAACCGCTGAACCAATCCTCCTCGTTCTACCAATTCCGGCCACCATTTTCTATGGGGTTTCTGTAACACCCCGGAAATTCGAGGATTTTAATATTGTAATTTAATGTGTGAATTGACGCTTTTACCCTTGTGATTGGTGTGGCCAAATTGTTGACTTTTTGATTGGTGGGTTAAATAGACTTTGACCTATGACCGTGACGTAGTTTGGGATGTCACGAGTTCTTAGACAGGTGGCACGTCCAATTCGGACGATCAGGGAAAAAGTTACGACTATCGGAAGTTCAGGGCATTATTGTAATTTGGACGTTAGGGGCGAAAATGTTGACTTTTTGTTTGACAACTAATTTTCACGCGACTCAAGGCCCGTTAGGTAGGTCTCGACGTCCTGAGTCCGTAGACAGGCGGCACGCCGAAATCGGACTTCGTACGAGGAAGTTATGGTCAGAAACGTGAAATCGGGAGGTTCGTGTCTCGGTTTTCGTATCGAATATTTTATTCTGAAATTTCTGATTGGAGGACCTGGTGAGTGACAAGTGTCACTCACCTATTGGCTGGATTGGATCAAGCTCCACTAAGCATTTAAATAAAATTAAAAACCACTTTTGATCTCAGCCCTTCATCTCAAAACCCTCAGATTTCATCTCAGCCCTTGATCTCATTTCTGAGATTCAATCTGGGCCGTCCATCATTTCCCTCCATTTTTATATATTTCCATACCCGACACCCACATGCTTCCATTTTGATCATCACACCTGCGTGCACCTGACCCTTTGCTTCAGGCGTGGCTGGACTGAGCTGGTGAGGGCTGAGGCACGGCGGTGAACGGCGGCAGGCGGCGGCGAGGTGAGCGGTTTTAACCCGAAACGGTTTCAAAAACTCAGGAATTGGTAACTTGAATTCCAACGTTTGGTTTTGGTTTTTATTTACCCTAATCAACTCTAGGGACTGTTAGGAACATTTTGGGCTCGAGTTCGTGACCGGAGATAGCCTGAACGGAGGACAAACGACAACGGGAGAACCAGCCCTGTTCATCGAGGTAAGCCCTCAATCCTGTCTATATTTTTCGATTTTAAGTCCATAAAACCCTTTCTGGGATTTAGAAGAGCATCTAGGAACAAACTAGGACTAAAACGGTTAAGTATTGAAGGAATGGTGACCGGGTCATGATCGCGGGTCTGATCGACCCGAGTTGCAGAAATACAGGTCAACCCGTCTGAGGACAGAGGTGATGACGTGGCACCCTGTCAGACTGTCAGGTGACGTGGACAAACCGTGAGCCGACACGTGTCACATGTCAGTGCACAGTCAGCACTGACATGTCAGTGACGTGGCCCAGTCAGGGACTGCCATGTGTCACTAACATGTCAGTGACGTGGACCAGTGTCGTGCTGACACGTGGCACATGTCAGATCTGACACGTGGCTTGACAGATCAGTGAGGCGGACCAATCGGGTGTTGACACGTGGCACCTGTCAGAGTCTGACATGTCAGACCTAACAGCTGTCAGATGACGTCAGCATGACGTCATGCTGACGTCAGCAGTGACTGTTCCTACGTTGACCGACGCGTTGACCAGCGCGTGGGGGCGCGTGTGAATAGTGTTTTTGGTGGGACCACCACCATTCTTTAGGTTTCGACGATCCGGATCCAATGGCGGTGGTTTCGGATCGATCGGAGATCATTAAGTTGGTCAAAATGAGGTTTATTGCCTTAGGAAGCGCGTTCGGACGGCTTTTCCCGGCCGGTTTCATCCTAGGATTTCATGGTTGAATGTTAGGGGTTTAAATTGACCTTTACGAATAATTTGGACTTGACAGGGATTGTACATTTGTACCAGGACAAGGGTATACGTTCGGTTCCTAGCAGGATTGTACTGTGAGTGGGCCCGATTTCATTAAACCCATGCATGCTTAAATGTTTTCTGATTTACTTATATGTTCACATGCTGGAATCAAGAAATGGATTTGATAATATTGAAATTTTGGTTATGGCACGTTTCACGGTACCTGGGCATGAGACCCGTCTGATGAAACGTAACGATCGGTTCGGATTTTACCTATGTATACATATATGTTTTGCATGTGGATATCAATAAAATGTATTTGGTACTGCACTGTATAGATCCTTCCATATGATACTGTCTCCTCCGGATGAGGTACCCCGGAGTGGTCACGGACGTCTAGAACGTCCAGCGTCTATGACGCTAAGCATCAGGGATGCTGTAACCGAACATGGTTCGGGGATTGAACTCGGAATTGAGACCCGAGTGGCACGCGTAGCCTTATGATTGTGACCTTATTGGACGTCAGGGACGTCAGACATCAGGGATGTCGGGATTGGAGTGTATAGTGCAGTGGCTACAATTATGGTTATGGTTTTATTATATGTCTTATGGTTTATATTATATGATTGATGGTTTTAAATTCGGCTGCATGCAAGTTTGGAAAACGGAGGGGTAAATTATATGTTTTACTTATCAAATGATTTTATAAACTTGAGTTTCGGTCCACTCACCCTTAATGTTTTGGTAACCCCTCCAGGTCGTGGTAATGAGGTAGAGGAGGAACCTGAGGCTGAGGCATAGATCCACTTCTGCGTACCTGAACCCCTGTTGGGCGGTGTACCCGCAGGTTTATGTTAGAGTCGTGCTCGCAACTTGTAGTTTAGATTTCATCCCTTGTCTGACATCTGTTTTTTTCGGATTTGATGTAAAACTTTAATTTGGTTTTTATGTATTTGAACGTTCAAGGTTAAATTTGGAACATTATTTTGGGTGTCAGACGGGAGCAGGGCACGTCCCCATGTGGTCTCATAGAGGATCGGGGCGGGTCCTGTCAGTTTCTACCTATGTGTTCGTCTAAGTCTAACTAAGAGTTTTATGGAATCAAAAACAAGAAAACTCTTCTACAACCTTACCTCTGAACATAAACCCGAACCCTAGATTTTTCGACCATCCTCCCCTTCGATCCAGACCACCTCGAGCCTCGAAAACAAGTCCATTGCGCTCGTCTCTGTCCCTAGGTCTCATTAGAATCAACAGAAGCTCAAAACCTCAACTAAAACTCAACTTTCAATATTTGAACACAAATGAGCTCTCGGGTCAAACTTACCCCTGCCGTGTACCACCGTGATCCCCATCATGTCTCAGGCTGTCCAACAGCCTCCCAGTCACTCCCATTCATTTAGTCTCTTACCAGAACACAGAGAAGGGCAGGATAGTGGGGTGATGGTGTGTTTGTTTCACAATGGTGAGCTGTGTGTGTGTGTGTGTGTGTTCCCAGGTGGAAAAATATCAGAGTGAGAGAGAGATGAAGGTGATCGTGCTGATGGATCAGATGAGAGGGAATTGAGGGTGCAGATTCAATCTTAAGAAAGAGATGGACGTATGAGATTAATTGAATAAAATGATAATGTATTTTATTTGACCAATGGGGAATATGATCCACGTTTTAGGGAAAAGGTAGTGTGGGATGAGTGACACCTGTAACTCATCCAAGGGTCCAGATCAATTCCAGCTTTATGTCAGATTGCAATATTATAATATTATTTTACTTAAACCCTCGGTTCGTACGTTTAATCGATTTCACTCCCGTGACCATAAATTTTTCGTCGGTCTTCCGATTTGACGTGCTGCCTGTCTATGAACTCGTATCGACTCGATCTACGTAACGGTCCTTGGCCCTCGACCATTGAACCTTCCGGGTTAAAAGTCAACATTTTGCCCACTTTTCAACCAAATGACCTAAGTACCCCTCGACTTCCGAACGTCATAACTTCTTTCTCGAATGTCGAAATCGGACGTGCCACCTGTCTATGAACTCGTGACGTCCCGAACTACGACACAGTCATTGGTCAAATTTGACCGCCCGAACTAAAAATTAATATTTTACCCACGCCTAGAGTCAAAACGGTCATTTTTCACATTTCGTCCGATTTCCCTAAATTAATACCAGATTAGTCATTCTAAATCATAATTAATTAATATTTAATCCAGGTATTCGGGACAGGTCGTTACAATTCCCCCCCTAAATAATTTCTTCCTCGAAATTCCAACTATCCCGATTCCACATCCACCTCATGGAAAACGATTCGATCTCACTCCATGTGCACACTTGTACACCCACTAACCAGAACCATACTCGTCTGCACCCAGACGCTCCATCACGGACTCACATCGTACCGACTAAACTCGACCACCTCGAGTGAAATTGATCACACGATCCGAGCACTTGATAATTCTACCCTTACTCTGACACATTTAACTCGACTTGACGGTTCATCTCAATCACTCATCTACTCTGACATCTTACTGCACTGGGAGTCATCGAATCCCACTCATTAATCCATGCTGACACAAGCAGCCAAACCGTCACCACTTGCCAGTCGTTAATCAATCCCACACTGACTCACTCTAGAGTCGCACCAAAGTACCTCGTACCAAAATTTCCTCATAATCCATGCTGCATTAGTGAGAGTCACAGAGCAACCAATCCACGCAAGATAATACCGTGGTTACACCAACCACCAATTCACTCATCCTGAGTATACGTATACCAACATCTCACTCGACTTGGATGTAACTAGACCCCATCGAATACTTGCCCGACAGTAATATACATCCCATTCTCTAGGATTCCATTAGCCATCCACGGCTCTGAGCACCTTCTTATACAATCACTGAATTCGTCAAAATCACTCTGCCCAGTGCATAGTATTCAACGTCCAATTCACATCCTAAACCAATCCAATGATATCGGAACTAAGTCGTCAACAAATCACAATCAACCACACGCTACTGGTACATCCTATGTACCATCACCAGACACCACTCGGCCTATCCAGTATCAATCCTTGCACAACATACAGGGTACGTACATCCATCCTCCAACCGGCCAACTACATGGTTCGTAGTCAATCACAATTTAATACTGGGGTTCCTCTGTTCAATCCCAGCACTAGACAGGTCAAACACTCAAACTCATCACCTATCGTGAGTCCCATGGTCACCCGACCAGTACTACTACGTCTACTCCCAATCACGTCATCCAACACGTACCACTCTGACTCACGCGTACCAAAGCATACCTATTCATGCCAAAAGAGCATCCAAGCTCACCCACGTCTACCGAGACGCATCAACTCTGAATTTATCAGTTACATGTTCATTCGATTAACACATTACCTTCGATTGACTTCGAAAGGAAGCTAATCCCATTGTCCACCTATCCAATACTGACTAATCCTACCCAGTCGGATGCCCACTCGTTCACAAGGTCAAATATTCAAGTCAAATCATACACACCTCAACTCACTCAAGTACTGTCTCATACCAGATTAACTTTGAAAAGAAGTTGATTCCAACCATTCCCATATCCAAATATTTACGAAAGGGAAATATGCTCTTCACCTAACCTGATCAACAAGATCACAATTCAAATCCATCACCACGTCACCCGACCGGTAACATCACGATCCTAGATCGTCACAATGCCCAATGTCCACAACATCACAATCCAGATCCACATAGGGTCCACACATGCTCACTTAGCGACCAATCCTCCTGAAATCTGATCATAGGGTCTTACACCCTCACTGAATGCTTCGTTAGTCACATCATTCCTCAACTATATCCACATCTACTCACTCAGTCAAAACGAAACACGTATAAACTGTGGGTTCTCTCCAATTACCTCATATCGATCCTTGTCATTCCACCTAGGAAAAGTCAAGGATGATCCAATTACGATGACATCACATCCATCCTACGTGAGTGCACCATCAACGTCTGCCACGGAAAGAAGATAAGAAGTCATCCTGATGACTTCAGAATACTCATCACGAATGCTGAAACGAGCACTCCCCTAGTCTCCTCAATCACAACTCTCCTCGGATCTTAAGTTCCAACCACGTTGGAAGCAGACATACTTCCAATGAGATGTCAAGTCCAACCACTGGACTTCCCAAATCCTCAACTCGTTTGGGCAACCACGTGTCCGCAATCAATCCATTACTCAGACCTCATGTCAGTTCATAACCGTTTACGCACATCCGGAAGGATGTCATTCGTGACTATTTTGTTCTCATATCTCAACCTTTACAAGTTCAACTCTCGGGTTTCCATTTTATTCACCAACACAAAATCCCATATCAACACCACCAATGGTTTTCCTCGGCTTTTCCTATTTCAATAATTTCCTTGTACTTTCTGGGGATATTAGAAACGTACAATCACACAAATCTCGGAGTTGATGACAACTCCCCGAATCCACTAATTTCCATGACATCCCATGCATCATCCAAAGACTCCTCATGTCTCAATCATACCTCTTTCATCCATTCATTACTTGTCATCTCATAGTTGTTAGGACTTATCCCATCACATCACAATTCCTGCTAGATCCCATCCAATCCAACACTCAGCCACTATCGAATCTCAAATACCGAACACATGCCCATCATGACGGAGTCACATCCCAACTCGTTGCTCATCGTCATCAATACCACTGGCACCAGCACACTGCTTCCGAATCAGACAACCCTGAGTCGTTACTCATACCGAGCAACAACCCCTATCTCCGCTCAGGTGAAAGGAACTCTGCCTCTCTCGTGCCCCATAACTATGGGTACCACCATTCTGACAATCCACAGCAAGATAATGAACGTTCCCTGAACGTCCCCCGATTCTCAACTACCACCATTACATCAGTCACCCTCGATAGCCAGCCATCTCCACACGACTGTCGACCAACAGTCATCGCTATCGAGATCTGTATCCATGCATCACACTATTATCCGGTCCAACTCAGGATTCCATATATTATCTCAAACCGTACTCGTGGATCGAATCCCATCATTTCACTTCATGTCGGACAACCAATCTCCATAGTTTCGACTAGACTCACTAGAGTCATCCACATGGCCATCCACGACCTCAGCCACTCTTTGCAGCACCAGTTCTAATCCACTAGTTACAATATGGGGTCCGACCCGACAAACCACCTCGACTTCGGTAAGTCGTCCAATCCACATCAACTACAGACTCACAATACTAGTTCATCCATCACCACTAAGGTTCACCTTTCCAATCCATCCATCATGAATTAGGGTTCCACAATCACACCCTAGGGTTTCTCTGCACCCAACTGCTCCCTGCAGTACAATCTACAACCTGATCGACCCGGCGGTCCTGATATCGCACGGACGTCAATCCAATCCTACCATCAACTCAACGGTGGTTCCACCGCTAAGGTTATCAGTTAACTCGTGCACTAACATTCCCAACACCAGAAATCACCACTAGGATTCACATTCTCAAACCATCACTCAACTGAGGATCACATTTCCAGATCACTACTCAAATGGGATTCCCCGAACCCAGCTGCGCTCGGCAGCACAAAAATCTAATATCACATGACCAAACCGATAGTCCCACATTACCAGTTCATCACAAACAACCCCACTTGGGTCGAATCACACTAACGCACGTTGTATCGGGCCAATCATACTCTATCCACTATTCATGATTCATTCTCACTAACAATCAATCCGACATCCTAAATATCAGGTTGATAACGAACTGCAGCCCAAAGATACATCACACACTAGACCTGCGTTCACAAAAAGAGCAAACCTGCTCTGATACCACTTGACACAATCCATCCCAATCCCCCTTGGATTAACGTGGGATGCTTCATGCTCCCACCTGACACGAAGTGTCAGGCAAGGGATAATACGTACCTTAGCCCATACAGGGCTCCGAGAGTGCGCCAAGATTGGTGGAGGAGTGTGATGTCTCGGTCTCTACTACAGCCCGGATCCTTGATCAACCTGAAGGGCATTAAAACCATTTAGAACTGTGAATGGACGAAAATCAATAAGTTCATAAAAAACACATTTTATTAAGACATTATGCCCTTCACTAAAAAGTACCCATGCCTCGAAAATTAGTATTTCAAACATTTACTCAAATAAGCCAATAGGCCCTTAACCCAAAAACTGTAACTCAAAATCATGTGTGGGAACTCAGCCCAAATAGTAGAATACCAAATCCGTAAATCCTAAACCAAGTGGGCCACTGCCCAATTCCATAAACATAAATCTAAAAGAAAACCATTTCATAGCTCCAATAGTTCATATTTACCACATAACCATCCTCGGCATCCCAGATGCCCAGCGTCCCAGACGCTTGACATCCCAGACGTCATATCTCACGGTAATAAGCAACGCGTGCTACCTGAGTCTCTCTGGGTCAATATCTCTAACATTCCAGATGTCTGACATCCCAGACGTTTAATCATAGCAATCCTGCTCCTAAGTCACTATACAGTCCGGTAGCTCAGTTTAATGACCCATCGTAGGCAATTCACCGTGACTTCCCCAGTGTCCCAGACTTCTGAAGGAGACTATCACATATCCTTGTATCAAGATGATATATGGAAAACAGTTTTACAAAGCCATTTCAAAACATCTCAATGGGCCTTGCCCTAAATTTCCATAAAACATCACAAATCCGTTCAAGGTCCCCAACCTGAAATCACGTTTATGAAACATAAGGTCCTAGACCCAAAATCAAATTTATAAAACTCAACTGGGCCTCATGCCCGATTTTGTAAACCATTGGGCCCCCGGCCCGATCACGAGACTCAAAAGGGTCTCAGCCCGATTTTGTAAATCAATGGGCCCCCGAACCGACTACATAATTCAAATGGGTCTCATGCCCGAATTCATCATTCGAAAACCAAAAACATGCCATAGAACCATAATTAGACTCACAATCACATAGCCACAGCATGAACTCGTAAACCTCGAAAAACGTGTAAATACGAGTTTACCTCGAAATACGTGCAATCGTATAAATCACCAGTGCCACAATCATCATCATAGAAATCACATATGTAAAACATATAAAATAGTTATGCATGCATCACAGTTTAGAAAATAAAGTCCACTCGCAGACCGTCCTACGCTTCCACCTCGATATGCGTGTCATAGGCCTTCCAGGGCCCCACCACTATTACTGGGACTTCCAAAATTGTCAAAATCACACTAAAGGGTCACTAACCTCTTCATTAACCTCCTATCAAAGCCCCGTAATTTTCCCAAATTTTTAACTATTTTTAAACTCAATTCAAAACCTTCGGACACCCCGAAACATATCGAGATGATGTCTGATCGACACGAAACCAGTCCCAAAATGTTCGTTACATCGAATAGATTATAAGTCATGTTGGAAGTTTCCCCAAAATACCTTTCACCCGCCCCCACATGCCATTTGAACCCCCTGCGAGTGAAACCCACGCGCCAGGTACTGTTCATCGTCAAGCTCTAGTGAACCTGGTTGTAACGACCCGAACTTTCGTAATTATTATTTTATTGTAAATTGACCGTTTTGCCCCTGAAGGGGGGGAAAAGTTGACTTTTACCGCGGGAAGTATTTAGGACTTTGACACGTGACCGTGACGTAGTTTAGGACGTCACGAGTTCATAGGCAGGTGGCACGTTCGATTCTGACGTTCGAGGAAGAAGTTGTGACGTTCGGAAGTCGAGGGGCATTTTGGTAATTTGGCCATTTGGGGGCCAAATGTTGACTTTTGACCCGGGAAGTCCAACGGACGAGGGCCAATGACCATTACATAGGTCTCGTCGATACGAATCCGTAGACAGGCGGCACGCTGAAATCGGACTTACGACGAAAAAGTTATGGTCAAGAACGTAACCGAACTAACCGAGACTCGGAACTTAAATTAATAATAAAATATTATAATCTGTTCTACTTTAACCCAATCAATCTGGACCCTTGATGAGTGACACATGTCACTCATCTACCCCATCCACATCATCCCCAACATTCTGGATCTTGGTCTGCCATGGGATTAATTAAATGGTTTATTTTCCTTAAATCCTCACCCTTCACTCTTCACTCAGGATGAATCACAGCCATCCATTCTATTTCTCCTTCTGTTCTTAAGCCATCAGAGACTCATTTCTTCATTTTCATTCCTTCCTTCAAACCGTGCAACCTCCCATCCTTCAAACAATCACACCAGCAGCTAACCACCCAACCTTCTTCATCAGGCAGCACCAGACCGTGCACCACCACCACCAGACACCGGCCAACGCCACCACGGCCACCCTGCACGGCCGGAAAACCCACAAACCCGTGAGGACCCGTGCAGCCCAAAACCATCCAACCATCCAAACCACGACGTCTGGACTCGAACCAACCTAGGGCTAGGACCATTGTGACCTCTGGACGGCGTAGGACTGGACTGGGCAGCCCACGGCGGCGACACGGCGGCGGTAAGCCTGCAAACCCGTAATGGCCGATTTTCCTTCCCTGCCTCAAACCGTCTGTTTTTAACGTTGCATTTGCTTGGTTGTTTTGAGACTTAACCTAGGAGACTAGACGAGTGTTTTGGACCTGAGTTGGTGGCTGGAAACGTGACGGCTCGCCGGAGAAGACGAACCAGAACCGGCAGCCATTTCCCCGTCGTTTTTCAGGTGATTCCTTGATCTTAAAATCCAGTTTTGATCACACAGAGCCATAGAACATGTTCAGACGAGTCCATAGGAACAAACCCCGTCGATTTTGGTGGTCGGAATCACGATCTGTGATCGGGTCGAACCGTGGGTCTGCGGTGACCCGATTCGCAGACCCGATACTGTAGCTGATGACGTCATCATGCTGACGTCAGCAGTGACGTCATGATGACGTCATCATGTCAGAATATTGTCAGACCAGGGACCAATGGACTGTTGACACGTGTCCTCTGACACTGTCAGTGATGACGTCATGCTGACGTCAGCATCACTGTAGCACTGTTGACCAGAGGGTTGACCGGCGCGTGGGGGGCGCGTGTGAACAGTGTTTTGTGTGGGACCAGTGCCATTTTCAAGGTTTCGACGATACGGATCCAATGGCGGTGGTTTCGTGTCGATCAGAGATCGTTAAGTTGGTCAAATTAGGGTTTGATGCCTTGGGAAGCGTGTTCGGACGGCTTTCCCGGGCCGGTTTCAGTCTAGGGTTTCGTAGTTGTTTAGTAGGGACTTAAAGTGACCTTTACGTATGTTTTGGGCATGACAGGAATTGTACTTTAAACCTTGGACGGGGCTTTACGCTCGGGAGTGCAGCGGGATTGTACTGTGAGTGGGCCTTTGATTTCACTAAACTTCGGCATGCATAACTGTTTTACTTTCTACTATATCTATATGTGATTTGAGTAAAAGTATCTGTTTATCTTGTGTATGATTTATGGCACGTATTACGATGTTTGGGCATGAGACCCGTCTGGTTGTTGATAAATGATTTGGAGTCATATATATGTATAATGGAACTCGATATTATCTGTGGTACTGCACTGTATAGATCTACCCTAGGATTCTATCTCCTCCGGATGTAGGTACACCGGAGCGGTCACGGCGCATTGCCTGTGAGGAGTCATTCTACGGAGGGACCGGACCGTAGGGTGACTCAGGAGCAGGATTGCTACTATTGGACGTCTGGGACGTCAGGCATCTAGAATGCCATGCTCGGACTAGGTTCGGGATTTGGACTCGGGATTGAGACCCCGGGTGGCACGCGTAGCCTTGAGACTGTGACCTTATTGGGCGTCTGGGACGTCAGGCATCTGGGATGTCAGGGTTGGGATGTATAGTGCAGTGACTAAGATTATATTATGTTGATATTATTCTGCTTATGACTATATGGTTTTGTGGTTTTGATACTATGCATGTCTTTTCGGAAAACGGAGGGGAAAAGTTATATGTTTTCGAAATGGTAAACTACTTTGTAAACCTTGAGTTTCGGCCCACTCACCTTTGTTGTTTTACTACCCCTCCAGGTAGTGCTATCGAGGAGGAGGATCCCGAGGAGGAGGAGGAGGATCCCGAGGAGGAAGAGGCATAGGTTTACGTTGCGTACCTGAACCCTACTGCTGGGTAGGTTGGCACGTAGTGTGTCTAGAGTCGTGCTCAATAAACTGTATTCGGGAACCATCCCTTGTCTGACACTATTTGTATTTGAGTATTTGTGTGGTGTGCTATGTATGACTTAACTATGGATTTTCTTTATGCATTTTATCTTCAATAAGGGTATTTTTGGTATTTTAACGTCGGGTGTCAGACGGGAGCAGGGCACGTCCCGGGTGGTCCCAGGGGGATCGGGGCGGGTCCTGTCAACTTGGTATCAGAGCACTAGGTTGTGGTCAGCATGCTAGACTAGTGGTCAGTACTTAGTTTAAACGATGTCAGTATCTAATCTATGCCTCTTAACAGCGGGTTATGCCTCCAAGGAGAATTCCTCAAATACGAACTGACGAGGAAATCGCGAGAGAGATGGAATGTGCTAGCATTGAGCGGGCTCAAAGGTTGGGAGCCACACCGTTCAGCGGGGGATCAAACCCCGAGGATGCCCATGAGTGGATTGCGAAATGGGAAAGAATCTTCACCGTGATGCATTGCCCACCCGGCGAGCGGGTGGCATTGGCGGCCTTCTTACTGGAAGGCGGGGCTTATCAATGGTGGCATGGTCTTGAGATGTCCGGGTGGACTGTTCACACCACCACATGGGAGGTCTTTCGTGCCCGATTCTTAGATCAGTATTACCCGCGTTCATTTCGCATGGCACGAGAGGCAGAGTTCCTGCGACTGGAACAGGGAGATATGTCCGTGGCAGATTACGAGCAGACCTTCGGGAAGCTTTCCCGTTTTGCCGCAGCTTTCGTGAGTACTGAGGAGGAAAAATGTCAAAGATTTGAGTTGGGACTCCGAGGGGAGTTGCGGGCAAGTGTGACGGCTACTAGTTACGCGACTCTGAGGGACATGGTCGACGCTGCAGTTCGTGTCGAGGCCAGTCTGGCGGCACACCAGGCGCGACAATCATCAGGCGAGGGGCAGCGCCGGGATCGTCCACATCCTGGACCAACCGGCCCAAAGATCTCTAAGGGGGGAAATTACCGAGGAGCACCCTCATCTCTACGTGGTCGTGGCTGGTCAGGTCGACATGGGAATTCTCAGAGGGGTGGATCGAGATTCAGTTCTGGACAGCATCAGGCTTGGAGTGGTACATCATGAGGGTCTTGGGATGGACCGAGGACAGTTAATTGCTTTGCTTGTGGAGGAGCGGGCCACTATGCCCGAGATTGCCATTTATTGTCAAGGAACAACGAGACTAAAGGTGTTAGTGTGACACAGAGTTCGGCTTCTCACCCTTCCAGAGGCCGAGGACAGAGTGCTGAGCGTGGCGCGCGTGGGCGCGGACAGACTGCGGGACCCCGAGCTCGTGTTTTTGCAGTGACTCAGCAGCAGGCGAGGTCAGCCCCTGGTGTGGTTACAGGTACTCTTCATATCTCAAATATTGTTGTACGGGTATTAATGGATGCTGGGGCTACTCATTCTTTTATTTCGAAAAGTTGTGCGGGTATGTTAGATCGTGAGGTGTCAGCCTTGGATAGTGAAATGGGTGTTGGTACACCGATGGGCGTTGTGTACATCGTGAATCAGGTGATCCGGAGATGCCCAGTAAGGGTGGAGGATGTAGATCTGCTAGCTGATCTAATCCTGATGGATATCCATGACTTTGATGTTATCTTGGGAATGGATTGGTTGACTGAGCACGGTTCGCTCATCGACTGTTGTAGTAGGCGGGTGATTCTGCGAAGTCCGGGTTTGCCGGAGGTTACTTTTCAGGGAGAGCGCGACGGTTCGCTACCTGAAGTAATTTCTTCACTTGCCGCTACGAAGCTTCTACAGAAGGGATGCCAGGGTTATCTGGCGCATGTTGTGACGACGAATAGTGATACTTCGGGTGCCGATGATATACCTGTGGTGCGGGAATTTCCGGATGTGTTCCCGGAAGATTTGCCTGGTTTACCACCACATCGGGAGATTGAGTTCACGATTGAACTACTTCCCGGCACACGACCTATATCGCAGGCACCATATCGGATGGCACCAGCGGAGTTACGGGAACTGAAGATCCAATTGCAGGAGTTGGTGGACTTGGGATTCATCCGACCAAGTACATCACCGTGGGGAGCACCAGTATTATTTGTGAAGAAGAAGGAGGGGAGCCTCCGTTTGTGTGTGGATTATCGACAGCTCAACAAGGTCACGGTAAGGAACCAGTACCCCTTACCCAGGATTGACGATCTCTTTGATCAACTGCGGGGAGCACAGTACTTCTCGAAGATAGATTTACGATCTGGTTATCACCAGTTGAAGATTGCTGAAGGAGATGTCCCGAAGACAGCGTTTCGGACCAGATACGGGCATTATGAATTCCTTGTGATGCCTTTCGGCTTGACGAATGCTCCAGCAGCATTCATGGATCTAATGAATAGGGTCTTCCGATCTTATTTGGATAAGTTCGTGATCGTGTTCATTGATGACATCCTTGTGTACTCGAGGAGTGCTCAAGCTCATGAGGAACACTTACGTTCGGTGTTAGGGAAGCTGAGGCAGAACCAGTTATACGCCAAGCTGAGTAAGTGTCAGTTTTGGCTAACCAGCATTGGTTTTCTGGGACATGTAGTGTCAGCAGACGGGATTAGCGTGGATCCCCAGAAGACCGAAGCGGTGACAAATTGGGCTAGACCGACAACCGTGACAGAGGTACGGAGTTTCGTTGGTTTGGCAGGATACTACCGGAGATTTGTTGAGGGCTTCTCTAGTATTGCTGCACCGTTGACTCGTTTAACCAGGAAGGGAGTAAAGTTTGTTTGGGATGAACGGTGTGAGCAGAGTTATCAGGAATTGAAACGTCGGTTAACTACCGCACCTGTTCTTGCTTTGCCGGATAACAGTGGAGAGTTCGAAGTCTACAGTGACGCATCGTTGCAAGGTTTGGGTTGCGTGCTGATGCAGAATGGCAGAGTTATCGCTTATGCATCGAGACAACTAAAGACACATGAGCTGAACTACCCTACGCATGATCTGGAGTTGGCGGCGGTGGTTCACGCTTTAAATATCTGGCGACATTATCTGTACGGGGTGACTTGCAGGATCTTCACCGATCATCAGAGTTTGAAGCATTTGTTCACTCAGAGGGAGCTGAATGTAAGGCAGCGACGGTGGTTGGAACTGATCAAGGATTACGATTGTACGATTGAATATCATCCAGGGAAGGCGAACGTTGTGGCAGACGCACTCAGTAGGAAGTCAGCAGGATCGATTGCACACCTGAGGCTGGTGTACCTTCCTTTGCTAGTGGAACTCCGAAGAGCTGGAGTTATGCTGGGGATGGATGAGCAGGGAGCTTTGTTGGCCAGTTTTCATGTACGACCTGTGCTCGTCGATCGGATTATCGAGGCACAATTGGAGGATCCGACACTTTGTATCTACAGGATCGAGGTCGAAGCAGACGAGAGGCAGGACTTTACTATTCGACCAGATGGAGCTCTGGTGAAACTGGGCCGTTTGTGTGTTCCTGCAGTGGCAGAATTACGGGAAGAAATTCTCGAGGAAGCCCACAGTTCGGCTTATGCCATGCATCCGGGAGGTACAAAGATGTACCGTACCCTCCGGGACCACTATTGGTGGGCAGGAATGAAGAAGGATATTGCAGTGTTTGTGAGCAGATGTTTGACCTGTCAGCAGGTCAAGGCTGAGCGGCAGAGACCATATGGAGCAATGCAACCGCTTCCGATTCCCGAGTGGAAGTGGGATCACATTACCATGGACTTTGTCTTCAAATTGCCTAGAACTCAGAGGGGATGCGATGGAGTTTGGGTGATTGTCGACCGATTGACCAAGTCAGCTCATTTCTTACCAGTACAGGAGACATTTAAGCCAAACCGACTGGCTCAGCTGTTTGTGAAGGAGATCATTCGACTTCATGGTACGCCGGAGTCGATAGTGTCTGATCGAGATCCGCGTTTCACATCTAGGTTCTGGCGAAGTTTGCAGAACGCCTTGGGTACAAACTTACATTTCAGTACAGCGTTCCACCCACAGACCGATGGGCAGTCAGAGAGGACTATCCAGACACTGGAGAACATGATGAGGTCTTGTGTACTGCAGTTTCAGGATTCGTGGGATACCCATTTGCCTTTGATGGAGTTCGCATACAACAACAGTTATCAGGCAAGTATCGGGATGGCACCCTACGAGGCACTGTATGGCCGACAGTGCAGGACACCTATCTGTTGGATGGAGGTAGGAGAGCGAGCAGCTTTAGGACCGGATTTGATGGACATGACCCAGGAAACAGTTCGAATTATCAAGGAAAGATTGAAGGCAGCACAGGATCGCCAAAAGAGCTATGCGGATCGACGAATTCGAGACTTGGAATTCGAGGTTGGAGATTTTGTGTTCCTTAAGTTATCTCCATGGAAAGGAATTATCCGTTTTGGCCGACGCGGGAAGTTGAGTCCACGTTACTTTGGACCGTTCGAGATCATTGAGAGGGTTGGACTAGTGGCATACCGGTTGGCATTACCTCCAGAACTTGCCAGAGTGCACGATGTTTTCCATGTGTCCATGTTACGGAAATACCTACGGGACGATTCACATGCCTTGCCGGAACAACCAGTAGAACTGATGACTGATCTGAGCTTTGAAGAGAAACCAGTGCAGATTCTGGATCAGAAGAACAAGGTTCTGAGAAACAAGACGATTCGGTTGGTGAAAGTGCTATGGAGGAACCATGACGTCGAGGAGGCGACGTGGGAACCCGAAGACTTGATGAGGGAGCAGTACCCGTTTTTATTCGAGTAAATTTCGAGGACGAAATTTCTGTAAGGTGGGTAGATTGTAACGACCCGAACTTTCGTAATTATTATTTTATTGTAAATTGACCGTTTTGCCCCTGAAGGGGGGGAAAAGTTGACTTTTACCTCGGGAAGTATTTAGGACTTTGACACGTGACCGTGACGTAGTTTAGGACGTCACGAGTTCATAGGCAGGTGGCACGTTCGATTCCGACGTTCGAGGAAGAAGTTGTGACGTTCGGAAGTCGAGGGGCATTTTGGTAATTTGGCCATTTGGGGGCCAAATGTTGACTTTTGACCCGGGAAGTCCAACGGACGAGGGCCAATGACCATTACATAGGTCTCGTCGATACGAATCCGTAGACAGGCGGCACGCTGAAATCGGACTTACGACGAAAAAGTTATGGTCAAGAACGTAACCGAACTAACCGAGACTCGGAACTTAAATTAATAATAAAATATTATAATCTGTTCTACTTTAACCCAATCAATCTGGACCCTTGATGAGTGACACATGTCACTCATCTACCCCATCCACATCATCCCCAACATTCTGGATCTTGGTCTGCCATGGGATTAATTAAATGGTTTATTTTCCTTAAATCCTCACCCTTCACTCTTCACTCAGGATGAATCACAGCCATCCATTCTATTTCTCCTTCTGTTCTTAAGCCATCAGAGACTCATTTCTTCATTTTCATTCCTTCCTTCAAACCGTGCAACCTCCCATCCTTCAAACAATCACACCAGCAGCTAACCACCCAACCTTCTTCATCAGGCAGCACCAGACCGTGCACCACCACCACCAGACACCGGCCAACGCCACCACGGCCACCCTGCACGGCCGGAAAACCCACAAACCCGTGAGGACCCGTGCAGCCCAAAACCATCCAACCATCCAAACCACGACGTCTGGACTCGAACCAACCTAGGGCTAGGACCATTGTGACCTCTGGACGGCGTAGGACTGGACTGGGCAGCCCACGGCGGCGACACGGCGGCGGTAAGCCTGCAAACCCGTAATGGCCGATTTTCCTTCCCTGCCTCAAACCGTCTGTTTTTAACGTTGCATTTGCTTGGTTGTTTTTGAGACTTAACCTAGGAGACTAGACGAGTGTTTTGGACCTGAGTTGGTGGCTGGAAACGTGACGGCTCGCCGGAGAAGACGAACCAGAACCGGCAGCCATTTCCCCGTCGTTTTTCAGGTGATTCCTTGATCTTAAAATCCAGTTTTGATCACACAGAGCCATAGAACATGTTCAGACGAGTCCATAGGAACAAACCCCGTCGATTTTGGTGGTCGGAATCACGATCTGTGATCGGGTCGAACCGTGGGTCTGCGGTGACCCGATTCGCAGACCCGATACTGTAGCTGATGACGTCATCATGCTGACGTCAGCAGTGACGTCATGATGATGTCATCATGTCAGAATATTGTCAGACCAGGGACCAATGGACTGTTGACACGTGTCCTCTGACACTGTCAGTGATGACGTCATGCTGACGTCAGCATCACTGTAGCACTGTTGACCAGAGGGTTGACCGGCGCGTGGGGGGCGCGTGTGAACAGTGTTTTGTGTGGGACCAGTGCCATTTTCAAGGTTTCGACGATACGGATCCAATGGCGGTGGTTTCGTGTCGATCGGAGATCGTTAAGTTGGTCAAATTAGGGTTTGATGCCTTGGGAAGCGTGTTCGGACGGCTTTCCCGGGCCGGTTTCAGTCTAGGGTTTCGTAGTTGTTTAGTAGGGACTTAAAGTGACCTTTACGTATGTTTTGGGCATGACAGGAATTGTACTTTAAACCTTGGACGGGGCTTTACGCTCGGGAGTGCAGCGGGATTGTACTGTGAGTGGGCCTTTGATTTCACTAAACTTCGGCATGCATAACTGTTTTACTTTCTACTATATCTATATGTGATTTGAGTAAAAGAATCTGTTTATCTTGTGTATGATTTACGGCCCGTATTACGATGTTTGGGCATGAGACCCGTCTGGTTGTTGATAAATGATTTGGAGTCATATATATGTATAATGGAACTCGATATTATCTGTGGTACTGCACTGTATAGATCTACCCTAGGATTCTATCTCCTCCGGATGTAGGTACACCGGAGCGGTCACGGCGCATTGCCTGTGAGGAGTCATTCTACGGAGGGACCGGACCGTAGGGTGACTCAGGAGCAGGATTGCTACTATTGGACGTCTGGGACGTCAGGCATCTAGAATGCCATGCTCAGACTAGGTTCGGGATTTGGACTCGGGATTGAGACCCCGGGTGGCACGCGTAGCCTTGAGACTGTGACCTTATTGGGCGTCTGGGACGTCAGGCATCTGGGATGTCAGGGTTGGGATGTATAGTGCAGTGACTAAGATTATATTATGTTGATATTATTCTGCTTATGACTATATGGTTTTGTGGTTTTGATACTATGCATGTCTTTTCGGAAAACGGAGGGGAAAAGTTATATGTTTTCGAAATGGTAAACTACTTTGTAAACCTTGAGTTTCGGCCCACTCACCTTTGTTGTTTTACTACCCCTCCAGGTAGTGCTATCGAGGAGGAGGATCCCGAGGAGGAGGAGGAGGATCCCGAGGAGGAAGAGGCATAGGTTTACGTTGCGTACCTGAACCCTACTGCTGGGTAGGTTGGCACGTAGTGTGTCTAGAGTCGTGCTCAATAAACTGTATTCGGGAACCATCCCTTGTCTGACACTATTTGTATTTGAGTATTTGTGTGGTGTGCTATGTATGACTTAACTATGGATTTTCTTTATGCATTTTATCTTCAATAAGGGTATTTTTGGTATTTTAACGTCGGGTGTCAGACGGGAGCAGGGCACGTCCCGGGTGGTCCCAGGGGGATCGGGGCGGGTCCTGTCACTGGTTCACTAATTCGAACCGGTTCAATCGAACCGCTGAATCGACCCAGCTGGTTCTCCCAATTTCGACCACCATTTTCTATGGGGTTTCTACCTACGTGTTCGTCTAAGTCTAACTAAGAGTTTTATGGAATCAAAAATAAGAAAAATCATTTACAACCTCACCTCTGAACATAAACCCGAAGCCCAGATTTTTCGACCCTCCTCCCCACCGATCCTAACCACCTCGAGCCTCGAAAACAAGTCCATTGCGCTCGTCTCTGTCCCTAGGTCTCATTAGAATCAACAGAAGCTCAAAACAACAGCTAAAACTCAACTTTCAATATTTGAACAAAAATGAGCTCTCGGGTCAAACTTACCCCTGCCGTGGACCACCGTGATCCCCGTCATGTCTCAAGCTGTCAAACAGCCTCCCAGTCACTCCCATTCAGTTAGGGAAAAGGGAGTGTGACATGTCACTCTCCAAGGGACCAGATCAATTCCAGCTTTATGTCATATTGAAATATTATAATATTATTTTACTTAAACCCTCGGTTCTTACTTTTAATCGATTTCACTCCCGTGACCATAACTTTTCCGTCGGACCTCCGATTTCGACGTGCCGTCTGTCTATGAACTCGTATCGACTCAATCTACGTAATGGTCCTTGGCCCTCGACCATCGGATCTCCCTGGTTAAAAGTCAACATTTTTCCCACTTTTCAACCAAATGACCAAAGTACCCCTCGACTTCCGAACGTCATAACTTCTTCCTCGAATGTCGAAAGCAGACGTGCCACGTGTCTATGAACTCGAGATACCCCGAACTACGTCACAATCATCGGTCGACGTCCATTTGACCGCCCGAACTAAAAGTTAATATTTTGCCCACGCCTAGGGGCAAAACTATCATTTTTCACATTTCGTCCGATTTCCCATAACTAATCCTAGATTAGTCATTCTAAACCATAATTAATTTATATTTAATCCTGGTATTCGGGACGGGTCTTTACAGGAAGCCCCTAAGCGAAATGATGTACCTGTGCTTGCACCTTGCACATATGGTGCAGGAACGAATGGGTAGAAACCCAGTTGGCGAGCGCAGTAGTTGGGTTGATACACCTCGAAGCCAAGAGACGACCTATTAGTCTTACCACCACCTTTTAAGAGGTCCCGAGCCAGGACACATCTCATAAGGTCTTGAGCTTGGATCTTGCCACAGATGGGATTGGTTAATAAGCAGAGAAAACCTCCTTCTCGAAACCATGGAAATCTCCTAATCACACTAGCCCCCTAATGCTCTCGGGGATGAGAAAATAGAGTGCAAAAGAAACATAGGTCATTTCTAGTAGATAGGGAAATAGGAAGTAAGGGCATCAGTAATTGAGTTGGGACCACGTCATCAGGGAATTTGATCGCATGACTCTGAAATTGAGGTGTTGATGCAAAAATTTGTACCAACGAGACTGTAAAGACACGCACGCACACCAAGACACAAGAAAGTACGTGGTTCACCCAAATCGGGCTACGTCCACGGTGTTTCCTCCCTCTCATTAATAATATGATATTTTGTACAAGTATAAGGCTTTGAGCCTTTGAGAGATAATAGTGTTTGTAAAGAGGATGAAGAGGTTGAGTTCCCAGAATAAGGGAGGAGGCTCCCTATTTATATGAGTTATCTAGGGTTAGGTCATAGTTGCAATGGGCTTTAAGGCATGGGACTTGTTGATGGGCCTCCAAGATGAGCCTTGAACATGGGCTTTAGTAAATCTCCCAAGTCGTCTTAAATGGGCTTATTGCTTGGTCAGATGCAGCGTCGACATGAGGAAATACCCAATTCAACCACACCTTGACCATCCAAGGAGGCCATTCAGAAGGATCGACTTTTCGGGATAAGAACTAAGGAACGCAGAACACCATACACATGGGCTAGAACTAGGGGGCCTAGAGCTATATTTGAGTGTGAGACCAACAGCTCAATTAACGAGACCCACTCTAGTGACGGACTCCTCATGGTGCTAGGAAACACGAACCAGTCCAACCACAGATGGTACAACTGAATTTTCTTGTAGATAGAGCTCAGGTAAGAGCACGGGAACCAAAGGTTTTCAAATTCACCGCCAGCCCTAAGCTACCCGCTTCCGCCAAATAGGTAGAAGATGGACAAGAACTGAGAAAAAAGATGCACCGAGGGAACATTTGGAGGTAGGCTAATGACGTGAGGACCATGATCTTCATTCATGTTGGAAAAAAAGGAAAAAGAAAAATTGGCCACGTCCCTTGTAGAAGATAAACTAAACAACACCGCCATATCAAGGAGCATGGGCATCATGGGTACAACTGAGAAATCGAACGTGTTTGTACCCCTGTTCCATAAACATAGTGTTGAATGCATAAGACTAAGATCGGGTGTGATGGAAATAGCAAAAAGACTCACCAAATGATAGATACCATTGCTCTAGAGTTTACATGAGTACAACTGTTACATTTTTTGAACCCAATATTTCCAGGGACATGCAAGATTTGGATGACCCAGAGAGGGGAAGATATGTTTCCATGCATGATCCAGGTTTGTCCATGGGTATGGTTTCCATTGGTACATAGGGCGGAGCCTAGAGGTTTCTCAGGTGGAGGTTGAAACCTACCGCCCTATCTGAAGGAGAACCCTTCTAGGAAGAGCCAAGAGCCAAGAAACGACCTAAGCTAGTCGTAAGACAGGGACCATGGATAACTTCACCATCATTTTCAAGGGACTCTAGCAAATCACAAGAAGCTCTTGAATGGGAGGATCATAAGGATCATCCTTATCCTTGCGACGGGAGGCAGGCTTAGAGGTCATAATGTTTCAAGGTAGAAAACTGGAAAAAGACTCGCAGAAGGAAAGATAATGTTATGAGAAACTGTAATAAGAACCGCCCGATATGTACGTGGAGCGAAATAAAGGGGCAAACGACGTAATCATGAGAGTCCTGTGAACTTAAAACGTTTATACTCAAAATATTACAAATTTAGGGGGCAATGTTTACACCCAAAATAACCATACTAGGCTCAAGTTAATGACTCACGAAGATTAAAGGCCCAAAATCGACTGAAGGCCAGCCCAAGGAGATATTGAGCGTGGAGAGAAAGCAAGTTTGGGCGGTGATGACACAAACAAAGCAAATTGAAACATGGGGAGTATCCCACACAGGACCCAACTTGGCAACTTGAGAACTTATCACCGCCTATAAAAGGAAAGCAACTAAGTATCTCAAAGGATAGCCAATCAACCAATCAAACTTAGCAAATTGATCTCCATCAATTTCTAAAACTATGAACACCTTTAACCAAATTTTCTAGATGCAGCTGTTCTCCTCTCCCCTTCAAGGCTTATACAACTGCCTAACCATATTTCTGACCAACAGTGTCACAACGGTTCGCTACATTTCCATGCACAAGCCCTTTTTCTAACCAGCAAGGGTCATAAGGGTCGTCCTCATTTCGACTGAACAATTCATGGGCTTTCAACTGAGGTTCACATAAGATCAACCTTATTTCTGACCATTTAGTGCCATAAGGGTTGGTATTATCAACTACTGGTTCACGAATAGTCATTCCGACTACCAATTCACAGATAGTTTGTGGCCACCTCTCAACGGAGAGCCATCCTGACCACCACTTGTATGAAAAATTCATATGGACTACTACATATGTGGGGAAGTCATTCCAACTACCATCTCATGGCATGACTAGTGGTGATTCAAACCTCCCATTGACGATCTAACTTCATATTTGATTACTCTACCATCACATTGCATAATTTTCTGCTGATATTCTTTTCAGTTGATGATTTCCAAAATTTCCTACTTGATACATTCTTGAAATGCGAAGGAAATAGTATACTCTTTGTACTTGTAATTTCAGTTGTTATTCAATTCCAGTACTTTTACATTACCGTATTCGTACTCTCATTTCCATTTCCATATAAAACTAGATTTTCTCACGAAGTGATTGGTAATTGGAAGCTACTAGCCAAACGTGGTTCACGTCTCACCAAGTCGAGATACCATTTTTGTGCGTTGGTCCAAATACTTTGATCTCGACCTAGGAAAAACTGGGACCATTGCCCACTCAAAGTCGACAACATGAATATCATGGTTAAATAACCTTCTGACAATCTATGACGAACCGGAAATTCGAAAAAGGTAAATTTGATATTTGAAAGGGGAATGACGATTTTACCCTTGGTTAATGGGGTCAAAAGTTGACTTTTTCTCGAAACACATTTTGGACCTTCCATAAGGACTGTTGCGTAGGTCTCGAAATCTTGAGTCCGTAGACAGGTGACACACCAAAATCGGAGTTTGGATGAAAATATTACGGGTCTGAGAAGGCTAGGAACATTTTAGTAATTTGTCCCTAAGAGCGGTAATTCGGTCTTTTTGTCCAATCTGATGAGTTAGAAGTGTTATGGTGTTTAAATTGGATAGCCTTGTGGTCGTGTGTCGGGTTTGATCAAATAAACAAAACCCAAGCTATTCCCATTTGATCTTCATCAGATTACTTCAACCCTTGAGAGAAATTCTAAAATGGAGAACTTGAGAAGAATTGAGAAGGAAAAACGCAAAGGAAAAATAAAGAGAAAGAGAGGAAAACACATAAAATAAACCCGAAACACCCAAACCCGAAACCCATCATTTCAATTCGAATTCAACTTTTGAGTTAGACGAATTAGTGAGTGAATTCGAGGTTATAAATCTCTTTCTAAAACTTAAACGAGTCAAACTAAGGAGGAATTGAAGAAAATTGCTCACGGACGAGCTAATATCATCTTTTGAAATTAAAGTTCAGAGCTTGAACAAATTGATGGATTTAGGTAAGGAAATCCATGAAATTGAGATTGTAAATTTTTTCTTGGGATTGATTCATTCCAATCTGATGCTTAAAACACAAAATTTAGTACAGAATTGAGAGAAAACTAATCAGGTCGCGGTATCGGGTCGAAAGATCCGTTTTGCAGAAAACAGGCGAGGAAGACGATGCTACAATGCCCTGGCACATGGGCTTCAAGCGCAACCGCTTGCTGATACAACCCATCCTCAATCCCCCTGGATTAAGGAATATGCCATGCTCCCGTCTAACTCACGTACGACACGAAGGCTAAACACTCGCTTAACCTCCATGTAACCCGTAAGCCAGACAAGGGATGTCCAAGTCAACGATCCAAAACTCCCTTTCGACTTCCCAGAGTGGGCAGAACCACTGTGGATCGCGTGTGTGATGTCTTAGTCTCACTAACAACAGCCCGCAACACATCAACCTGAAGGGCATCGAAAAATCGAAAAGACTGTGAGTGGACAAAAATAAATCAAAAGTTCAGAAAACATTTTATAAGAAAAGAAATTTATGCCCTCCATGTGAAACCAATGCATACATTTGAAGACCATTTCATTTTCAAGATACGAAAACTGTTTATGAACGCCATAAATCATTTCCTTTTCACAAATCCCGGGTCTCAGCCCAAAACCATAAAGCAAAACCAAAGTATGGGAACTCAGCCCAAAACATCTGAAAACCATATGAAAACCATCATTAGCAATCCAAAGTACACATCAAAACACATTTCATCCAATCGAACCTGCTGGACCTCAACGAGTCTTTAAACTCAATATAAATCTGAGTCTTTAAACTCAACAGGCCTTTCCGGGTAATCGACTAGTCTTTAAACTTCGAGTCTTCAAACTCAATAACAAGCCTCGGGGGAAATCAATAACCGAGTCTTTAAACTCACGAGTCTTTAAACTCAAATCACATATAGGGCCCTCCCCCAGTCACAATCAATCACCGGGTCTTTAAACCCAAAACCAGATCCAGCAAATCCAATTTAAAACCATTTCAAAATCATTTTATCAAATTCAAATCCATAATTCAAATCCATATCTGATATCATCATTTCGAAATGGGTCTTATGCCCGAATTCACTTTCCAAGTCCAATATCATGTGATCGAATCATTAACAAAACACAATACGTATAATAGTATAAAATTATCCATCAAAATCATCATCAAAGCATGACATAAACCATATTCTCGAAATACATGCAATTTCGTCAATCACATCGAAATACGTGTAAATATGGAAATCATAAATATCGCAATCGTAAGCATAGAAATCATATATATATAACATATAAAACATTTATGCATGCATCATAATTTAGAAAACAAAGTCCACTCCCAGACCATCCTCGATGTCGCCTCGATACGCGTGCAATACGCCTTTTTCGGCTAATCCACTATCACCGGACTTCTCGAACTTGTCCATATCACATTCTAAGGTTACTAACTACTTTAATAACCTACAATTAAATCTCCGTAATTTTTTCAAATTTTTAAATATTTTTAAACTCGATCCTAAACCTTCGGACATCACGAACTATATCGAAACCAATCCCAAAAAGTTCGTTACATCGAACAAAGTAAAACACATGTTGAACATACCTTCCAAATCAGCTCCATGTGCCCTAATGCGCTACCGCAAGTGGCTACATGTGGGAGCCACGCGCCTGCTACAGTGATAACTGTTCATCGTCTCTTTGACCCGATTACCTGTAAATAGATCCCTGCAACCCGCAACATGACCCATTCAGTTCTTAGTCAATTTGTCATCAATTTCTTCATTTAATTCATCCAATAGCATCGTTATGAGTCTAATTATGGTTCCATAATCGTAATTACTTGAGAACTTACCTCAATCCTTCAATTTGAACTCGGCTTTTCGAAGGACACTCGAGTACTGTTCATCCATCGAATTTCCTCAATTTCATCTATTTTCTTGCAATTGATTCATCAAGAAGCTTCGTGGGATCCTTCTAATCAGGTTTCCAAGGACAATTTCATCATTTGATCCTTTCAAGCACTCGAACTCAATCTCAAAAAGTCGAGAGGCTTGAGGGTTCTTTTCTTGGCCAAAACATCATTGATTTCCTTCGTTTTGGATTGGGTTCGACTTGAATTGAGCTCAAGAAGCTTAATTCAAGGTCATTTGCAGCGTTGGTGGTCTACAATTCCAAGTTCCATTTTTGATCAATTCGAATTTCATGGGTTTTGGGTTTCAATTTTTCTTTCACGATTTCACCTTACTCCCTCGTCTAATTCTCTGTTCTCCCTGGCTCAATTCTTCTCAATTGGGTTGCAGTTCCTCTCTATCCAAAGGATCGATCAAGAGAGGTGTTCCATGCCTCTGTTTTTCACTTCATTCTCATGCGGGTCTAACCTTCCCATTTAATTAATTCATCTCATCCACCCCCACCGTTCACACATCTGCTTGCCACTAATTAGCCTTTGTCAGGTGACATGTGTCACTTAAGGAAAAAATGAGTCACCAAATAATTGACTCATCAAAATCTTGGCCCAATTTACCATTTTACCCTTTGCACAAAATTACCAAAATGCCCTTCAACTTCCGAGCCTCATAACTTTTTCGTCGAACGTTGGAATTGAACGTGCCACCTGTCTACAGACTCATGACGTCCCGAATTACATCACAGTCTTCAGCCAAAGTCCATTTGACCTCCCGAACTAAAAATCGACAATTCACCCATTCCAAGGGTAAAACAGTCATTTTGCACCGTCCGTCCAAAATCACCCAACTAATCACCGATTAATCTCAC